>OY776301.1:9119752-9588255 GCA_963675345.1 Trididemnum clinides
ATTGACTTATTAGTAAATCCAAAAATGAAGTCGTTATGTTACAGGCCAGTCTGCACTGACGGCAAAATTCTTTCCAACAGTATAAGATTTTATTGAACAAAAACAGAAAAGTTTTTTGATCTTGTTTATTCAATAAAATCTTGTATTGGAAAAGACTGTTGATGATGCCAATCATTTGGGTCTTGAAATTGCTCAGAAGAAAATCCATTTTCCTCGAATTATACTCTCTTTGTTTTGTCTCTACCAAAGAAAGAGCAGTTGCACTGAGCGTACGCCTACGCTTAGAAAAGTACTCCAGGGTATGATTGTACACAGCGCAAACGCAAACTTGATTTAGCACTTGATCCGATTTGTGGCTATTTTACACTCCCTTCCAGTGTACACTGCCCCGTACATTTACATACCAGGCCTGCCCCTTCAGTGTACACTGCCTTTCTTTTAATGCCCTGCCAGCTGAGATTCGAACCCGCAACCATGGTATCTCAGCTGTTCTAATGTTCTTAAGAATAAACTTGATAACTAACTGGGGAAAATTTTGCACTTGTTGTTGTCTTGGGGAAAATTTTGCACTTGTTCCGCATAGAACAGTGAATCACTAGAGGTCTCAACTCCAAGACCTTCTTTGAAAGAAATCCCGCAAGAAAAGGATCCTCGGCTCTGGATACGATGGAAGGATTGTGTTCAGCTTGGGGCAAGAAAAAACGAAGGAATTACCATGGGTATTTGGGCTAAATTAGTGTCAGACTGCATCACTAGACAAGCATTCCTGAAACACCATCTGGCAATGGCAGGTGCACCAGCCTCTCCTGTTCAAGAGTCACCAAATCAGCTCAATAGAAATTATTGAATTGGCAACGTAGACTGCGTAGTTGCTCCTTATGGTCGCAGTAATAAAATTGTAATGAAATCTTAGTTTTGTAAACAATCGCTTGCTAATCAAATTCTGATGCAAAGCAGGTGGTTAGTGGTGGACATTAGTGCGTCAGCAACATCTTTCCTGAGGTAGGTGACTTCGGAAAAAAATTGAAACTATGTCGTATTTTGCAGCAGTATGGACCAGTGAGTGATTGGTTTTTTGAAGTAGTAAAAATAAGAAATGTAGCGTTGAGAGGATCAAACGGCAGATAAGTACAGATACAGTCAGTATAACTTGTCAAAGTAGATAAAGATTTTAGTAGGCCTGTGATGATGTTAACATATCTGAGACCAGTCCGAAAATGTCTAGTGATTTGTTCTTTCGGAGGAAGATACTGCACCAAAGAATTAATAATCGCATCTATTAATTATAAATTTTTATTTTGAAATATGTGATTTGGGTATATTGTGATTACTGTATGGTTAGGAATATCGGTAGATAAGGTGATTCAGTAACTGTAACGTAGGCAGCAAACAAGTTCTAATGCTTTGCGAACCAATGATACTTCTGTACATACAATGCACGCAAGCTGAGTACAATTTCCTTGCCTCACTTAAAGCCGCATCACTTATCTATCGTTGCTTAAAATAGTTTCTTTTCGGCACAAAGACCTTCAAAAGCCTTTGTTGTGGAAAGCTTTAACACTCATTAGTAATAGTATTGTGCCCTAGAAAAAGCTGTAATAAGTTTGTTATAAGAAATGCTGTAATAAGAACCCGTCATGAGTACGAGTTACAACCTGCTACAAGTTACAACAATCCTACCAACAACAACGCGGACTGCCATTGGTGGGTACTCAACAGTCGCTTCTTGCAGTATGCTGGGCGAGTGGTTTTACTATACCGACCTGCAGGGCCACAGGCAACGACTTGTGTCAGCAACTCATTTACATTGAAATTATTTCTGTTCAGGCCGAGTACGATGAGATGTTGATTGAGTGCGGCGGCGAAATACTTCCAATCTTGGCCGAGAAGTTGAAAGAAAATTTTCTTCCTTATTTTCGAGTTTGTCTTCCATCGCTCATAAGCAAACTGGTAGATAATTTTTTTTTAAACTTGTACAAAAACACTAAATTTTTGATTATAGAAACAGTAGATAATGACACGATTAAAATTCTACAGTTAATTTCAAATTAAAATTCTTAATGAATAAAAGGTAGGGTTGCCAATTCTGTATTAGAGATCTTCATGCACCCAGGGGCTACCTTCTAGCTTCAGGTAAGGCAGTGGCATATGCATCGCCAATACCTTGCTGGTAATATGATCTTCGCTACTCCTGCTTGTTGCAACTGATCTAGCTGATAAAGGTCTGATTTTCTTTACTTAGATGATAAATTGCGTGTTCTGTTGAATGCAGAGACCTTCAAGTACGACATCGGAAAAATCTTTTGCTGCTGGAACTATCGCTGAAACAGTCGAAAAGCTGGGTCCTTGTTGCCCGCCCGAAATTTTAAAGAATGTTGTTCCACGCTTTATTCAGCTGTCAAGGTTTGTGTTCAATCCCTTTCAAATAATTTTGAACTGTATTTGGAAGACTGTAAAAAGCGTAGTTGCACCAAACGTTTTACAGATTTGATATCAAGTTCTTAGAGGTGGAATAAGTGTTTAGGTACCTTGCAAAGGTCATGGTTATCGAATCTAATCATATCTTTTGACTTCGGTGTCCCAGAACTACCAATATTGCAATATATGCCAAAGAGTCAAAGTAGAATGCTATTGCTTCAAATAGCATCAGAGCGCGTTACTACCTTTAGTCAATGGTTATTTAACGTCGCTTTATTCTTTGACGATAAATGTTAAATAACCCATTGAAAGAATAAAATGATAAATATAAGTACTTAACTGTGATGGTAATCTAGAGTAATAATTTTTAACAATTAGACTTAAACCTAAGATAACACAAAATGCGAAAGAATTCCATAAAATTTTTTCGCCATTTGTATTATTTTTGTACAGTATTCGGTGTTCTTCGTTGTTTTATCGATCATCATGTTGCATGTTGTGAATAGTATGTGCTGTTAAAGATACGCTCCTTTTAAGTCACTCCCATAAAGCTGCAACGAAGCTCCTATGGATTTACTTAAAAGAAGAAAGTCGATTTTACGTCATTTTTCACGCGTTTCGCAGACTCAGACGCGCTGATTCAATATACAGTATGTCTACTACTACACGCTCGCTTTCGAATCAGACTTTGTACTGGAGCAACGTAGCACTTCAAATTCCAGATGCCCTTCCTGACGAATACCAGCGGTGTTTCTATAGGGTTTTGAACTCTAGAGCCTTCGCTCTGAAACCCGCAACAATACCACTGCACCTCGGGGGCTACTTGCAGGATGTCAACGAGACATTCAAAGTGATGTTGATTAGACATCAACATGACTGCAAAGTTTATATTTACGTTCCGTTGGCGTAAAGATATGTGTTGAACGTGAGGCCCTAGAGCTTAAACTTCGCTCTACTATTTTAACGTTTTTTGGGGTAGAACGCATCAAAGTGGATGCAAGTCTAGAACTACCTGCTGATCCTATTTACAAGATCTTGCTGACAAGCCCCGTCCCTTCTTTGCATCGGTAAACTTTCTATCAACGCACAGATATATGTACAGTAACTGCTCGTTTACTGCAGAGACGACGAAGTCGAAGTTCGAAATAACTCGATTTACGGACTGGGCATTTTGCTGCAAAACGGTGGCCCAGCAGCTGGCCAGCATTACCCCATGGTTCTTAGCTGTTTGTCCCAGGCCCTGGCTAAGGAAACATCGAGGAGAGTCATTGACAACATATTAAGCTCGCTCGCAAGAATGATCAGTTGCAACAAGCAATTGCTTCCATTGAAACAGGTAATAAACTGTGAGTCGCCTTTTTTTCTTGGGATGAGTCCTCATATAGCATTTTTATATCTTCGGGACACAGAAAACTGTTTAGGTTGTAGAATATGAGGAACAAAGTCGTGTTTGCTCCCATTTGAAGTTGTCTGTAGTGCTGGAACATTGCCTTTTTCGTTCATTTATTAGCAAATACCGAGTCAAATACTTTATCACTTGCTTATTTTTAATTCTTAAATATGGTGAGGTTTTGTTGAAGCTCCAGCTTGTAAATCATGTCAATGTTTGATAAGAAAGATCGTGGCCATAGCTAGAGTTGACAAAGAAGACCCTCAATCCGTCAAAGAAAAAGTTCTGTAAAATAAGCCTCGCAACAGTTGACATGTCTGGGGAGCATTGTTGTTTTCAACCTTGGTTTGCTAGATTAAAACAATAAAGCTGATCAGCGCCTTGTGACAAGCGACGTATGGGAATCCACAATGACAGTCGACCTCGTTGATGGTGGGCCTACCAGTCTGCTATTTGTATTCATAACTGGTTCGCGATTGGCTATTCCTCTGTCATGATTAGGCTAGTGGTGTAGAGCTGGAATACCACATTATACAGTGCCTCCATCCCAATGAAAACTAATGTAAACAACAACAATAAGTCACCTCGATTGTGCAGTGACCTCTCCACAACTACTCGAGTAGATTTTCTGTTGAAAACTAATTGTATTTTGTTTTGATAACTTGACCACGGATCTAGAGTTTCGTAGGTAGTCCACCTGCTCAGGTTACGCTATCCCCATTATTTTAACAGCATGTTTTTCGTTCAGATCCTGCCTGTTTTTCTTGCCAACTTGCCTATACAAGAAGATCATGACGAAGACGCAGCAGTATACGGTTGCTTGGCAACGCTGCTTCGAGACCAGGAAGTTGCCGGTGACGTCACGAACGTCGCGAAGATCGCAGATATTTTTGCCAAAGTTGTAACTAACGATGACGTAACGAGAGGTAATTTAGGTTGATCATCTCAAGGCAGCATCCAGCTTACTGCAGTGATCGGTGGATAATATCTTTGCAGTCAAGGTTGAGTATTTTTGTGAGGAAATAGAAGTACTGAAGCAGCTCGGTTCAAATTATGTAGTTGTAGTCGATATCTTGACGCGTGTGAATAGTTTTTGCAGTCGGTTAGAATCGTTTTGAGCACTTCATGCTTTTGCATGAGCTCGTGTTCTTTCGATGCTAGTCTTTGATCTGACTAAGCCATCGTGATGGATGGAAGGATTGCATGGCCCCACCACTGGTCAATGTTATTAAGGTGAAGTTATTCGTATTTGCGTCTTGGATAAAGTTTAACAACAGAATTGAACTTAAGTCCACCAACTGCTAAGTGGATGCTGTGGCCAGCATGGAACCAATAAAAATGGGGGCTTAAACATAATTAAAAATTTTTATCTAGCTCTTGAACACTAAAATATACTTCTAAAATATTGATACTTTATCAGAGTTACGGATTTCTCTTGAAGAAGAGTTGATGAGCTTGAAATCCCGTTCTCATCCTTCGTTCACTGAAGTCCTGAATTCAAACGACCTCACTCCCACGTCGCGTGATCTCATGCAGCGCTTGTGGGCGACGTGACGCCATTGCAAGTGTTGCACTAATAAATTATTTTTTGTTCGGTTTAATGATGCTAGCTTTTTATTCGTTTCTCAGCATTTGTCCTATTTCAGGCTGGGTCACTTTAAAGCTTGGTATTCGTCATTGGCACCATAGGGACGAGTAATTATGTTGTTAGTGGGGTTCGTCACGGAGCAAATGGCTCAGCGTTTAAAAAATATAAGTGCTGCTTATTTATATCATGTACAATAGCGAAATGAGAAAATTACTGTTTGTTGAACTATGTGATGCGGCGCTAATATTGAATTATTTTAAGTACTGTATTGTTTATTGTACACTTAGCAGTAACTTTTGTTCTGTTGCTGTAATAAAATCCGCTTTTTTTGCTCAATACTTCAGTTCATGTCGCTTTCTACTTTTGACTCTAATCGCGAGACTGATAATGGTATTCAACTTGCACATAAAGCAACTTTTGTTCGTGTCAGTTTCGGAGTTGCCGCTGGCCCAATGGCTTTTTGTCTGGCTTCCGCCATACAGTTTGAGGAAACATAGCCCTTTATTTTCTTCTAAGTACCCCACTGGCTCTTTCAAAACAATAAAAGCTGCTGAGTCTGGTGCTTTCGGAGTCATAAGCGACAGCATCTAGTTTCCTAAATGCCTCCGTAAATTTGTTAATCTTCAGGCTCGCATGCAAAACTGCAAAAACGGCAGCAGCAATTTTCACCAGGGTATAGGTGCCCGTTTAAATAAGTATTGCGTTAAATCAATTTTAGTGGTAGTAATGACTGGGAGATCAACCTGCGACTAAAATATGTTGTAAACGAAATATCTTTTCGGAGAACCTGGAATGTGCGCCAGGTTCTCCAAAAATTGCCTAAGAGTGTTGTTCTTCATGACCTTTCGTCACCTGTGCTCATACAAACAATAAGAAGGTAGCGGTATTGCAGAAAAAATAAACTGAGGAAGGTCAGAAAGCATCCAAAAACATTTCTGCTCTCACTAATAGGCCTCAGCTGTCAACGCTTTAGCGAGCGAATATGCAAAATTGATGCGCAGATATTTACCATAAACTCTGAACAAATGCACTGACATAGCCACCGAATAAGTTGTTGTCAAAGTACTTTCTTGGTAGAGAACACTTCAATTTAGTTATTATTGTCAATTGTTTTAAACTTGAATTAAATTTGCTGTTAAACCGACGCTGAAGTCATTCATTGACAAACTATTTTGAGGAAAGTAACTAAATTACGAGGTATTTGCTTCAAATACGGACCGATTAATCCACTGTAGAGACTTACCAAGCCGAGGTAAACACTGATGATTGGGTGCATTGCATTGGACGTTTCAGCAGCGTACGACAAACCAAACAGCACACGACTGTCCAGGATGTAGCAGATAATGCTATACAAAACATCATTGAAACATAACCTTAACCTAACAGAGCTAATACTGTAGTCTGGTACAAGCCACTACAACGCACATTGGGCGTGTAATCACTGGTGAGTTTTTCATTCAAGGTCCGGCATTTAAATGACGATGTGATTGAAGTCAAACACAACTTTCAACAGACTGAAAAATATCCCGGAAATCATTATACATGTAAATTGGGTAATGCAAAAATCTGCTAAATATGATCTATTATTTTGAGGCAGAGAGCAACGGGATTTTACTGTATGAGGTGAATATCTTTTTGCCACAGGCAAATACTAGTCACTCACAGTACTTGTTCTCAGATCAGCTGCGGAGTTACTACAGCTGTTGCTTAATGCATAACAAGCATGGAATAACATTTAAGCCTTTTTCCAAACAACTCTCAAACCTATAGACTGGTGACTTGTTGATCTGTGTACGAACTTTATTTCAACCAATGCACAAGCCTAAATAACGTCAAAATACACTACACATCATATAAGGCAGCGACGTTGCCGTACAACGTGCATCATATATTCGCTGCGTCTGCAACACATCAACAAAAAGCTGTAAAACAAAATCAGTATCAATCATTTGTATTGGCGTGTGGTTTGCAAATTACTCAACCCTTTTAAATCCATCATAAAACCTAAAACCTCTCGTTGAAACAAGAACGGTCTTAACAGCTGAAATGATATTTGATGACGTTTTCTTGCAAGACCAACTTGCAAAATACATCCGTATGCCTTGTGAGGTCTTACCACTACAGCGGCAAATGTAGCAAAAAACTTAAACGAAAAAAGTGATGACGCGGGCAACATTACAATTTCAATTAATGCGACAACAATCGGTTTTTGTGCTATTAGCTTCTGGTCCGAGTTTTTTACCCACACTGTTTTTTAGTCTCCATGGACCCCGCTAACTTTTCTACAAACCTTTACTGGTCATAGACCTCTTATTGCGACCACTGATCACATGCATTACATTCAACGTTCAAAAATTTGATCTGTCTTATAAGTAGAATCACAGTGACATACATCTTATCATCGACACGTAAAATGTGCTTGTACTACTTAACTAGCAAATTTAATTTGCCCTGAACAGCAGGCAGTCAAATCTTATCACAGAAACTGAATCAATTTAAAATGGAAGACGTAAATGCAGAGAAATTGGGTTTTCTAAATCATGATTAGTACACTTTAGGATAAGTAACGTAAAACTAGGTAAGCAGAATAACACTACTGATTTAAAGGCGTGCTGACATAAAGCACTAGTTAACACGCTCTCACAGAAAGCGATTCACAGCAGCACATTCGAAACTAAAACATCATTGAAAACAGTCGAGACAACACGGTAGTAATTGCAATCAAATATTGTACAGCAGTAATTCTTAAAACTCTTGAGGCACCCCCCTTTAAAGTGCCCACATAAAGCCGTGTACCTCCCCTTGCAATATGTTAAATTCATTAACTAAATGGTTTTGTTTTTTGTAATCGTTTTTTCCTTTATTTCCTCCCAAAACAGCCCGACAAGCCTTTTTTCGGATATCAATTTCTTTAAAGTGATCATTGCTTACTCTCCAAAACAAATTTTTACAAATTCTATGAATCACTTTAAGGGTGAACAATGGCACCGTGCATCCCTTGTAAACCTTCCACGCCTCCCAGATTAAGAACCCCGTTACAAAAAGAAAAGGGGAGGCGGAGCTATCAAACGACATGTGATGACAAGGTTGGTTCAAAATTGGTTTCTATTTTTGACTAGTCTTAACTTTGACTACGTTTGCTGTGTGACCTGGTAACCGTCTCATGCCATGCCTTCATGCCAAGGAAAAAGGGTAAACATCAACGACAACAGAACAGAACAACCATCTCCACTCGGAAACGTAAAAAACGTAGATTGTAATTGCCAAAATCTTGTAAAAACTCTTTTTACCAACTGATTCTTCTGAAAAGTGATTTTTGAGTATAGTGGTGATAAAATTTTCTAATTTAGACTGTAGAAAGAGTAATGTAGCATCTTAAACAACTTGAAACCTACAGTACTTCGCAGCCCTTTTATCAAAAAAGGTAAAGAAATTTGCTCTTGCCCGGTATCTAAAAGCTATTCAAAGATGACTTGAGTTTTTGCATGAAAGCAGTTTTTTGTACTAAATTTTGAAACAACTTAAATTCGAAGGCATGACGTCATCACTAAAGAGCCAATTCGCCTCCTCATTTCTCCCCATTAAAAAGGAGTTAACTTGCACAAATATTTATGCTGTTTTCTCACAAAATAAATCAGTTTGAGAAGTACAGTAAGCAAGAAAACTTTAGCACCGATAAACTAATGAAATTCTGCATTGGTTATTCTACGCTGTCACGTTTAGCTGAGGCTAGAATGCTTACTTTGTACAGTTGATATGAACTTGCTTGCCCTTGAAATGAATTGACCTGTTAAATTGCAAGCCAATCAATATTATCAAAGACATTATTATGCTAACAAAACTAGTTGGTAACTGAACAGTTTAACAATACTTCTTATACAAATGGTTGTTGCTATTAGCTCTTCAATGTAACTTTGAAATTATCTGTTTTGCATAAAAGTTTTTCTACTAATCTGTGTTATGTATTCAATTGAATGCAAGTTATTTTTTTTACAAAAGACGCTCCAGTTGAATTGAATAAGTTGAATACATCAGGCAGCAAAATTTACTTTATACAGATAGTTTTCTCTACTCTACAGGAAAAGATACAAACACTCGATACGATGCACAAACATTTCCACTTTACCTTTGTAGTATTTTGATTTAAATAGATAGAATATAAGCAACAAATGAACAAAAATATAATAGATCACAGCACACTGGCGTCTTTATTGATACTGAACTACTTATTCTCATTTGCATTTAATACGCTAATTCAGACAGCAGCCCACTTACAAAATAGAGATAAGTTCAAGGCAAAAAAGACTAAACAAATGCCGCTCGCAATTGGAAATGAGGTATTTGTCGGATTCAAGAAAGATTACGAATTAAAAATTACGTTTTCGACAACTACAGAATAGTTATAGTATATTTATAGGAAAAACGAATAAATTGGAAGTTTGAAATTGTATAGTACTTTTGCATTAGGCAAGAGATAACTTTTAATACAACACCAACATATTACGCCGAAAGCAGCTACCCCTGCTAGTGCAAAATATTTTGCAACAAGATTGGTGGCAATGTGCAATCTTGTCTAGAGCATGGGATTGCAAGTTGACAAAAGCCTTCAGCATTGTGCATAAAATATTCGAGAAGACCTGTCAAGTCAGCAAACAGCTTTCGTTTTATCGCGGAGAAGTTCCGAAAAAAATTCGTACGTGCAAAAAATAAGGCCAGTCATGGTGCCAGACTTCATTATGGCGACTGTAAGTCCTTTGTAAAGCCCAGTTATACCTTCGGTTTTCACAATCGTTACCACGCAGTGGCGAAAGCCTTGGTAATTGACAACCGTGCTCACAGTCGCTTCGTTAAATCCTTGAACCTTGAAACCAAACAAATGTCATGCAACATTGTGCATAGCAAGGTCAAATCAACAGTAGCAATAAACACAAAATAATATGTAAAATATTGCTTGATTGATACAGAACATCACGCAGTAGCAAATAGCAGAAGAACTCAGTCTTACTTATTCAGGTTTTTGAGCAAATGCTGTTTGCAAGTTTTCAGCCAGAATGGGTCACCACAACGGGTAGAACCTCTGGGCTTTATCGTTTCTGCTACAAAAAGATGAAGAGCTCCGTTAGGTGCTTTCACAAGGACATTATTAGCGAACTTGTCCGTTGTTTTGCAACACTATTCCAATCGTGCAGAGCTCCAAGCAGGAAAACTGTAAATACCTTACATAAAGCCTTTGGTGTGTTTGGACAAGGGAATCGACGCCTGTACCTGTGCTCATTTCTAGCATGTGCCTGGGAGGCCCAACGCACAACGACGCGCCCTACAGCCTTGAAAGCAGTACATTTTTAGAGCTACTGAAGTATTCTTCCACTACAGCAGGAATGCAAAAAGTATAGCTCGCGCAAGTAGTTTTTGCGGCCCGCAACCAGTTTCACAAAAATTGTAAAATTGGTCGGTCGCCAGCTTATCTCAGAGTGATAAGCGCTGACTCGTAAACGTAATATTGCGAGTTCAACGCCAGCGTGGGCTTTACGTTGTTCTGCTCTTGGAAAAGGCACGGCACGGCAATTTGCCTTGCTTGTCGCAAGGTTGTGATAGAACTGCGCTGTGCCAGTAGCACTGGTAACTCCGAAGCAGATCTGAACACACGCTGTTCTTTGCACAACCGCAAGAGTTTTGCCATGATCGAAGGATAAAAATAGAATACAAGATACCCAATCAAAAAAGATCTTCATCTTGCCAATAAGCCAAGAAGCGCTTTGGACTAAAAAAAAATATATCACAATGATCACTGCTTGAAAAGAGAATGGACTTTAAGCCAAATTTTTGCAATTTTTTTTCTGTTTTTAGGGATAGCAGACTTCGACCTTTAATGTGGCATAAACAGCTTCATGCAATCGCGGGGCATTACAGAGACTACTGGACTTTGGACCTGATCATTTTTTTTTGCTAAATTAGAGCGGGCATTTTCATAACTACGTTTTTAAACTCAACGATGAACTAAAATAAAAAAAAAATTTCTACATTGATTTTAATTCATTTTTTAGTTTCTCGTCTATTTTTCCTGAAAAAGTGAGCATTCGCTCACGAAAGCTTGCAATATTAAATATATGATTAAACTACCAGAGTCTTTTTTGAGTTTTCATCTGCTACAGTAAAAAGTCGATACGGCTATACAGCCTTCAATTATAATTTTGGACTTAAGACCTTTTTTTATTTTCTAGCGGCGATTACGCCTACAAACAGTTAATGACCAAAAAAAGTCTCCTGCCAAAATGAGATTCCCAAAACCGTCTTGTACTTCGTCTATACCAAAAACAATTGATTTCAGAAAGTTCATCATACTGGCCATGATGAACAAACATCGACTTAACCAACCGAACTTCAAACAACTACCCTTTACGCGGGCCGTCTAAACTTTCGATTAGTGAAATGTGGCCAAGCGTGAGAAATTTAGACACTCCTGCATTACTCCATACATTAATTCTTTTCATCAAAAGAGAGTTCTATCCAATCTACTACCTGTAGTCTTTTTTTGGTTACATCAAGTGGATAGACGAGAATTTTACTGGTGATTCCGGCGACAGCTCCACATGTTAAGTGAGAAAACCAACCTAATTCGACAAAGATAATAGGCATATGCACAGGTAAACTGCAGCACGTACGATTAAAAGCAACACGGCTACTAATTTGTAACGCTTACCACAATATGCGTTTATGTGCAGAATGCTGATGCTTAGAGGCATTTATTTTCAAACGGTGACAAAACCATAAACCTCTATTTCTATGCGATTTATTAGCGTTCACAGGTCACAACCAAAATGAGCTTGCATAACACCAGTTTCCATGACGCCTGTGGTCTGGCCTTAAAGGTTTGGCTATGCCAATAGGACAAAATCGACAAAAAAAACTAACACAGCAGAATTCACTGTATATTTCTTGTAATAATAAATCCAAAATCCGCTTCAGAAATCCGTTTTATCATGATTTTTGAAAAAAAAATTTCAGTTGCTTCGAAATCTGATCTGTCAATCGTATTGAATCCAATGTTTTGTCAATCTCATTAAATCCAGGCTGATTTTCAGCTAAACAGACCTCATTGCATCAGTTTTTTGCATTGTTTGATAAATTAATATGCACGGTGCAACGTACTAAAATACTGTATTACATTTTTGTATAAACACTACAGTACTCATTCTTATTCCGATAATTGATAAATTCACCGCTTATTTAATCCAAAATCACTTAAGGCCGAACCGATTTCTAACGTGAATTTTACTGTACGAGATATGCAGAGCTAGTCGTGTTCGCTTACCTTCAAACGACAAGAAGCAACGCCATAATTTTTCCAGCATGGTATACGATGCAAACTGAAAGCCGCAGTAGGGCACGACTTGGATGAGTGAAGGGGTCAAACCGCGATAGAAGCTAATTATTCCCTCACGCTGCAACATCCGCCATCCCAACCCTACAACACTTCGATACATCTGTAGAAATTTAAATCTAGTAGCAATTCCTATTAACAAAGGCGTTCGCAAAATAATAAAATCTTATAACTTTACCAGTTTCTGTTTGAAGTTAACACATTAGGAACACCGAATTTTAGTATCGCATTAGGCATAAGTTAGAAGCTGGAAAAACATCTATATCGACAGTACCGCTGTTATTCGTCAGAAAGGGCATCTGAAATTTAAAGTGCCACGTTGCTTTCAGTAAAGCTGGTTCGAAAGCGAGTGTGTAGGGCAGTGGTTCTCAAACGGTGTGCCCGGGCGCACTGGTGCGCCCCAGAGGTTGTCTAGGTGTGCCCAGCAGCATTACTAAAAAAGTATCCTAATAGGAAAAACAAAAAGAATAGTTACCATATTAGATCAATTTTCTTATCTGCTCCTTCCGTTTAACAGCATTATTACGATAATTTCAGGCACGGTCGCAGACATTCGGTAAAACTTGTATTTCTATTGTTGCTCACAATAGCAATTGTCTATGTGTGTTTTTTACTGTTGGAGTAGATTCAGAATGTAATTGTAAAGCAGAAAGAAATTGCTAGTTGCTGATTTAGTGTTCATAGAAAAGGTGGTAGAGGTGTTAATAGTAGTGCACTGTAGGCAGTCATTAATAAAGTATTGTTGTAAATAAACGTAATGTGGATTTTATCAGTTAAGAATAATTTTCGTTGATGTAAATATCTTTTTTTTTTTAGAAAAATTTACTCTTACATATGGATAAGTTTCTTAAGAGAAAACGTGACATTGATGAAGTTGACGCCGAAAGTGACCAAAATTTAAGCGTAAAAAAATGTACTAGTAAGAAAGCAAAACCACGACCGACCGGTAAATACGATGATAGCTATCTAAATTTTGGGTTTTCCTGGATCGGAAGTCATGATAATCCTTTGCCTGTATGTTTAGTTTGCGGAATGAAGATGGCCAATGAATCAATGGTCCCTAGTAAACTTGCTAAACATTTTAAAAATAAACACTCTAATCTACAAGATAAACCCACAAGCTATTTTTAGAGAATGTCTGAGCAACAACAAAAAACAGCAAGTTCCTTTAAGAGTATAGTGACTGTTTCTGATAAAGCTCAAATTGCTTCTTACCAAGTCTCTGAACTGATTGCTCAAAATATGAAAGCTCATACTTTAGGTGAGTCAATTATTTTGCCTGCTTGCAAAAAGATTGTCAGTACGATGCTAGGAAACCAAGCAGCATTAAAAATAAGCAAGATACCTCTGTCCGACGACACTGTTCGCAGGCGTATTCTGGAAATGTCTTCTGATATTGAGAAAAATGTAAGTGGTAATAAACTCCAGTCTTCAGATTTTGCTCTGCAAGTTGATGAGTCTACGGACATTACCAACCAGGCACAACTCATAGCATTCGTTCGTTTTATTAACGAAAACGAAATAGCAAACCAGTTTCTTTTTTGCAAAGAATTAAGTGTGACTACTAAAGGTAAGGACGTTTTTAACATTCTGAATGACTGCCTTGATAAGTGGCAGTTATCGTGGAAATCGTGTGTAGGCATTTGCACAGATGGAGCACCTTCTATGGTAGGTTGTATCAAGGGACTTGTATCTTTTATAAAGAAGAAAAACGAGAATGTTATTGTAACTCACTGCTTTCTGCATAGAGAGGCCTTGATGTCAAAAACCTTAGGAGAGAATTTAAGAGAGGTCTTAGATGAAGTTGTTAAGATGGTAAACTTTATAAAAGTAAGACCTGCAAAATCGCAGCTATTTGAAAAAATCTGTACCAATATGGATTCTCAACACAAACGATTACTTTTACATACCGATGTGAGGTGGCTATCAAGAGGCAAAGTGCTTACTCGTGTACACGAGTTACGACAAGAACTTCTTGCATTTTTTGTAGCAATGAAGCAATCACATTTTTGTGACCTCCTGCAGTGTAAATTTTGGATTGCTAAATTACAATATTTGGCAGATATTTTTCAGCATCTCAATATTTTGAACACCAGTATGCAAGGGAAAGGGGAAAACGTTCTTACATCCACTGACAAGATAAAAGCGTTTCAGAAAAAATTACACATTTGGAAAAGTACAGCGATTAAAGGTAGTTTAGAAATGTTCCCATTGGTAACTAATACTTGCAAAACTGAAATCCTTCCACTTGTAGTTGAACATTTATCAACTTTAGAAGAAAAAATGAATTTTTACTTTCCATCACTTAATACTGCGCAATATGACTGGATAAGAAATCCTTTTTTAGAAAGTACCTCTGAATATAGTTTAACACTGACAGAAGAAGAACTTGCAGCTGTGTCCACAGATCGTGGATTGATGATGAAATACAAAGAGTTGTCTCTTGAAGCTTTTTGGATTTCTATCAGAAAAGAACATGTCGCGATATCTAAAAAAGCACTGACTGTTTTATTGCAATTTTCAACGTCATATTTATGTGAACTTGGCTTTTCTACCCTTGCCACAATTAAGTGTAAAAAGAGAGGAACTCTGCAATGCATCGATGAGGAAATGAGAGTTTGCCTTTCAAACATAAGACCGAACATTGAGAAAATCGTACAGGCTCATCAAGCACATGTTTCCCATTAACAAAAAGATATTTTCGTTATTTTTAAGTGGTATGTATTTGACTTAATTATGACATTCTGGTGCATTTTTATATAAAGTGTGCCCAGAATTATTTGTAGTATCGTAAGTGCGCCCAGACTGTAAAAAGTTTGAGAACCACTGGTGTAGGGGTAGACATACAGTACATTGAATCAGCACGTCTGAGTCTGCGAAACGCGGGAAAAATAAAGTAAAACCGACTTTCATCGCAGAGAATAGCCAGTGAAATATATTCTACTACCAGCAACTTGCGCCTAAAACACAGACTGTTTTAAAGTTTCAGGCTGCAGGCTGCAATACTTCTTTATTCCTGAGATTCAAAATCAATAGGCCGAAAAACTGGTTTGCGCAAATAAGTAATAACAAGCATTTGTTGACAACACTGCAAGATTAATGTAAAGTGTTATTCACTAAGGATAGATAAAAGCTGAAATCTTTTCAAAAAACATCCCTTAAATCAGGTATGTTCAAATCGCGACCGGAGACATAAAATTGTGGGCAAGCAAAAATTTGTGCCTCGTGGCTTACATCCACAGAATAATCTTCCTACGAAAAAAACAAAATTTGAGCGTAAAAAGTTCACACAACCTAGGTGAGACATCAAATAAACACTTCCTCGCTTGAAAACTTCGATTTAAAAAAAAGCTTTTTTTAAAGAAAAAAATACAGCTTTTTATATGTATGTGTAACAAAAACATATTATACTTTCTCAGCTTTTTCAAACCAATCTCATAAAAAGGCCTTTGGGTGGAAAGCAGACATTTTAAGGGCTGCGATTTTATAGATTGCAAACATACATTGTAGTACTTTTTTAGTTGAAGACAATTTTTTTAAATCTTTGCAAAGAATGGGATAAAACTTTTAAAATGGTCATGGCCTGCTCTATTATCCAGTTCAGTGAAATTGCCCTGCCAGCAAAGAACTTTGCTAATTTCTGTTTTAAAAAAGAAAAAGCCAATAAGAAATAAAGCTAACACAGATGAATAGCATTATAATTCATGGCGAAAAACTGAGAAAAACTACTTTATTATACTGGCAAAAGCGTCCTTAACAAAGTAAGTTGGAATACTCCAACGATGAACAGTGCCGCCTAGATAATCAAGAATACACTTTAAAAAAATCAGCGACCAAATATTTTGGTTGGGATGTGCTTTGTAACTGCAAGAAATGAGAAAACACAGTTGCGGTGCTTAAGTGCACTGGAGAATCACATTCAGCACTGCATTGCATCAATAAAAAGTAGTATAAGATCACAGATGTCTAAGCAACTGTTAAATTTTCGAAAAACCACAGAAAATTTGCTTAGCATCATTAGTTTGATCATTCTACTGCAGATGACACTTTAATTGACACTGCGTACAATCTGAACCGCAAAAAGCGGCGGATGAATTTGATACACTAAAGTCATATTTTAAAGACTCCAATCGAGTGGTGGAAGTGACAAAAAAATTTCGATTTTAAAGATAAAACCTGAATCTTAGACCCATTCGATCAACCACCAAGTATTTTGATGTCTCCACATTCCACATTTGTGAAGCTATTACACCGAACTTTGGAAAGGCAATTTTATCACAACCAAACTAAATTTCAGTTAAAAATAACTGAAGCCTAAAAGTACGAAGCAGCAGCTAGTTTGTACATAATCAAAAGCATTATTTAAAATTACGATGAGACAAATTATGTAAGCATTTCGAAAAAAACGTGCCCGAGCAAAAACGCCGTTTTTGGTAAACTCAACCAGTTGTTTACTGTCTTTAAACACAAGTTTCCAAATATTAAACTTGGATTAAAAAAATTCTGTTTGAGGCCAAAAAATGGCATTTCTGTCGCCAGCTCCGCTAGCCTTCTTCTTATGTTTGCAGCTTGCACCAAAATGCCAAATTGTTAAGCGTCTGCAAGCTTGATAGAGTGTAACTTACTAAAACGAAATGGTAAAGGTGGTATGTGGTACCACAATAAAAACTGCACAATGCACAGATGTCAGATCTGCCTTTGACAAGAAAATCTACGCTACTCTTTCATGAGAAAAAATAATTTACTTAACGCGTCGGTCAAACAATCGAGAGTGCAGACCGCTGCAGCATTTTTGATACAGTTACAGAAACAATGATAAAAGCTATTTCAGACCAAACCAAACCAATGTTTATCCTTTCCTGCCAATAAACAGGCTAATGATTTAAAGCAGCAAAAGCCAGTCTTGTTCATGCAATCGCATTGGTAGACTTTGATAAAAATTACAAAAGTTTTGGGGTACAAGATGAAGTATAGGGTTTTTCTGGAATAACTTTCTAAGTTTTCGACACCTTGTTGCTTTATCAGAAACACTGACAGCGCAAAAATAGATGGTCACTTTTAATGCATCATTTTGTATGACTTGAATTAGGATGTTGCATTTGTCTACAGGCAAAAAAAAGTGTTCAAAGTTTCATTTTTGCATTGTTACGCAAATGGTTGCGTTGCTAAATACAAAATTATCGAAAACATGATAAATCTTAGCTCCAATACACTTGATTTTTAATTACCTACTGATTAAACATTTTGTGGAACACCTGTGGCAAGTCACTTTGTCAGCGTTTCCACACTTTTTTAGGCTTCCGGCACCGTTAAGAGATAAAAAAGTTAGCGACATTCTGCCGTAAACTTACAGCAATTTTGCTAAGAGCTTTATTTGCCAAGTCAGTGTCAAATTTGTGCATGCTTTCTTGTCGAAATACCGCAGACAGCACCAAAGATACAATCTCAGCAATTATTATCGTATGCCGCACTTATAACGTATTACGTAACACACAAAATAAATTGCATGCATAGCACGACTTATTCAAATGTCAGTGTGAAATTGGTGTTTGATTTGTTGTCAAAATGCCATGGACAGCTTTAAAGATACAATCTCAGCAATTTTATAGATTCAGTGTAATATTCTAAGTAGTTTCACATTGTCTACTTAATGCTGCTCTTACTTGACCAGCCCACCATGAAAAGTTGGACTATGAGCTTGATCATTCATGCACAAAATTTTCTAAACTAGGTACTCAATTTGATACAATAAATCACAATTGCATCTAAACCGATTTTAGCTCCCTTTAAGACGATTTTTTTCAGCGATTTGTTCGGGTACATGCCATTTACAGAAGTTGCCAAGACGCAGGTTTCCACAACAACAGTACATGGATTTTTTTTGAATGAATGCTTACTATCGTTTGGTATCAAAGACACTAAATTTTCGACTTAAGGTGGGTGCACACAGTATACGTTTCTGTTCGGATTGGCACGTTTTTTTGTCCAGTTTTGTACGTTGTTTGCTGTAAAGCATTTTTGCACGGGAATTTTCATCCGCTTAAATACAATGTTTTTCGATCGATTAAGTCTCTGCTGCAATCAATTAAGTCTCTGCTGTAATCAATTAAGTCTCTGCTGCAATCAATTAAGTCTATGAAGAAAATATAGGAAATCACAAATACTATGCATTAAAAATATAAATGAATGTTAAATTACTGTATTACAGTATAAAACTTAATTTAGAGAATATTTTGTTTGAAAATACATGTATTTATACAGTAATGGCTGATCAAAAATTTGTTAGTACAGCACATGTACAGTAGTTTACAGTACAGTACTGTATACAGTAATGGCTGATAAAAAATTTGTTGCCACACATGATGTTTAATTTTTAGCCGAACAATTATTCAGTAGACATAAGAAACATGCAATTCAGAGGTGTACACAGAGATGTACGATTCTATTTGAATAAGAAACTGAGGATGCGTTAGCGAAATTAATTTTTCTTATGGCAAATAAAAGTCTAAGCTGACTTTATTACTGTTTGTTAATAGCAGACCCTTTTTCAACATTTTTCGAGGGACAAAAATACTTGTTTGCAAATTTCACGAGACAATCAGGGTGAAAAGCTTTTTTTACATCAACATTCTCAGACCTATATCGGAGAACTTACAGTGCTGTATTTGTTACTGTTACCAGCATAATGGCTCAAAATCACATTTTACGTTTTTCTGAGGAGGACCTGAGGGGGTGTGCACATAGTTTTAGATATCTCTGGGTGTGCATGCATAAGAGCCCCCTCTTTTTACACCACTTATGCAATTGTTAGACAAAGCTAGTTCTGTGGTTCATTTTGATTACAGTGTATGATTTATTTTGATTACAACTAACTTTGTTTAACAATTGCATGAGTGGCAAACAGAGGGGGCTCCTATGCGCGTGCACCCCCTCAAAAAAACATAAAATGTCATATCAGAGAAATTACAGCATTTGTTACCGTTATCAGTATAATGACTTGAAATGACATTTTACGTTTTTCTGAGGACCTAAGGAGCTGTGCATGCATGAGAGCCCTTCTCTTTGTATGCCACTTAGGCAATGAAGTTAGTTCTAATATTCATTTTGATTACACTATTGTGCTGTAATCAAAATTAACCATAAAACTAACTCTGCCTAACAATTGCATAAGTGGCATACAAAGAGGGGGCTCTTATGTGAACACCCCCTCAGGTCCTCCTCAGAAAAACGTAAAATGTGATTTTGAGTCATTATGCTGGTAACAGTAACAAATACAGTACTGTAAGTTCTCTGATATAGGTTTGAGAATGTTGATCTAAAAAAACTCTTCATCCTGACTGTCTCGTGAAATTTACAAACAAGCATTTTTGTCATGTCCCTTCGGAACAAATTTCTGTGTTCACCCCTGAATTGCATGTTTCTTATGTCTACTGAATAATTGTTGGGCTAAAAATTAAATATCATGTGTGGCAACAAATTTTTTATCAGCCATTACTGTATACAGTACTGTACTGTAAACTACTGTACATGTGCTGTACTAACAAATTTTTGATCAGCCATTACTGAATAGATACATGTATTTTCAAACAAAATATTCTCTAAATTAAGTTTTATACTGTAATACAGTAATTTAACATTCATTTATATTTTTAATGCATAGTATTTGTGATTTCCTATATTTTCTTCATAGACTTAATTGATTGTAACAGAGACTTAATTGATTACAGCAGAGACTTAATCGATTGAAAAACACTGTATTTATGTGGTGATCCACAATATATATCTCGTGATCTAAGGATTGGATTTTTTCAGCGAAATCTCTGTTAATTTTCTTTTTTAATAGTGGGGTGCACTTAATCTTTACCTTACAGCCAATAGTTTTTAGCACATGCCAAGCTGCCAAATATCTAGAAGTCTGAACTTACGTAATGGGCTTGAGTCATGATCTGGAACTGTATTGCTGACAATGAACAAATAAAATGAATGCGAACAATATATCAACTTTCATTTCAACTTGTAATTTCTAACCACTTTTAATTGAGTGGATTAACAGTAGAACTGATAGCAGTATTTATACCAGGTCTGGCAGCACCCCTGAGTATTGCAAATGGCATCCCAGTTGGGAACCAATGCATCATGTGATCAAATAGATGAAATCTTGAAATGATTGGTGGCCCAAGAGAGTTAGCAGCATCCTGTTGAAAATGAGATCTTAAATATGCCATCAGTTTTTGGTTTTGCCAGACCAACACCAAAGGTATACATTTTTGTTTCATTGTAAAGAAGTCTCTGGCTGAAAGAAGTTGCTTGCTTACAAAAAGGTTCGAAAAAGGATCCACATTCCACAATAGGAAATGCTAACTTTGAAGCTTTCATCGTTTTAGTTAGATCAGTCTGACACAATATCATGCATGTTAGCTTTGATAACAAATATATACTTTGATGTGCACAATTCATTGAACTGGCCAAACTATACAACATTAACGCCTTTAGACTGGATTGCATGTAGCTACAACTTTAAGTGGTGGGTAGTCTTTGTAATCAAGTCAAGAACCAACAAAATACTGCTCAAAGAAGTAGAATTCCTTGATGTCGACGCTTCCTCAAATGGCTCACCTTTCAATGGCCAAAGAATAAAGATGTTGTTTGGTGTATCTAACTATCAGAAGTGCTATGCAAAAATTCTCCACCAATACTAGTTGAATCAGGATGTTACCATATGCTCAATTCAAACAAGAGTGATATTTAAATTTGTAAAGCTGTTGTCATCATTAATCATTATATTTCTGTTAATTCTTATATAACCTTAAAAAGCTAATTTGCCTGCTTTCCGTGATCCTCACAAATAGAGGTTATTCACTCCAGCTCTTCTTCCCGTTTAGCACGACACCACTATGATCCGATCACTACATATTTTTTGACAAAACGGCTCTTTTTCAAAGCTATATTTACGTTTTGTACCACTAGCCACTTATTTCTGCTATTTCATGTAAAGGCGTAATATATATCAACTGCAGACCAACCTTTGCTGTTAGCCACAACAACGCTGCTGCAATTTCGCACACTTTGGCACTTCTGCTATAAAGGAAAAACATACCATTGGTTCTTTTTGTGCAGCTAGACGAGTTCTCAAAACATCAACAGGCTGCGAAAAACAGTTGGCGATTGCTCCTGATAAGCAACCACATGCAAAGTGAGACACTGCAAGGACCACATTGTTGTCACGAGTATGAGGATAAACTCGTTGTGTTAATGATGTGAAGTATTGAAAAGAACTGAACTGAAACAACATTGAAAACTGTTTTAAAAGAGAACTAACCCTAACTTTTACACGTAGCACTTGAAAGCACATAAAACACAATGCAAGTAGATAGCAGGCATATCAAATTACAAAATATTGTACACTATTTCTATATAACATTTTTATTTTTTAGACTTCAAGAACAGCAGAAGTGCTGGGCATAAGATAATTGTCCAGGCCTGCTTTGGAGTTTTCAAGCTTCGACATTCTCCTTGGATTGATTCCATTGAATTACTGCTTGTTAGAATCCATTTACCAGAGAAAATCACAGCACAGTGCCTTTCTAAAGGGCACAACAATGTAGTCATCGCAGGTGTTGAATGCATGACCATTCAGTTACTGCAGTCTTAAAGAGATACTTTAATCCACTTGACGTTACTGCTGTAGTTGCATTCACAAATCTACCAATATAGGCAACCAAATGCAACAATATCAACACATGTGAAATGTATTGTACCTGCAAACCACCATTTATCATTGACAAACATTGGGCTGGAGTATGACCTTTCCAAAATGCCCGAACACCTTCTTCTTTATATATCACTGAAATTGCTTGACCAATGCCATTGTATTTCAGTTGAGATACCATTGCTTCTGGTTGCAGCTGAAATCAATTAACAGTGAAAAATTTCAACATCAAAAGCATTCTTAAAACATCAAATCAAAACACATAAACTTGATTGCCACACACACACACATCCCTCCAATTACTTTCTAAATAATGCTGTTAGTTCGACCACAATATGTCATTTCAAAGCAATTTTCAGTGCCATTGTCATTTAGTTGCTGTGGAAAAGTAAACTTTATATTTGACGTCATAAAATTCAGACTTCAACTTGAGCCTTCAGCAGAAGCATTTAAAATTTACTCACGCATTTTGTAAAACTTTATTAGGGTACAGGTTTATCAAAACTTTATCTATTTTGCTACCTATACAATTATCAAACATAATAGAGCAAACCAAGAATATTTTTGCATTGCTATAATGGCAAAATCAATGTAATCAAAGCAAAAGTAATCAAAAAAAACGCAGCACCAATCACAAAAAGCTATATTGTTTACAAAGTAAGCAACAACACCAAACAACAGCCAAAAGCAAGCAGTACGGTTTACTGTTCAATAACTTAAGTTCAACAGTTTCAAAATATAATTTAAAAACCATAGTTTTTAGCATTCAGGGCAAGCAGAGAACATCTTTTATCATCATAAATCAGCTCAATAGTATTAAAGACTCGTTCACTGGTACAGTAGTAGGGGGTGTTCCCAGATATTTTTTGCAACCTTCGCTTGCTTCGGGAATCTTGTGTCATTATTTGCCCACCAAGCCATTGGATTTGTTCGTTTTTGGTCACATACAGGTTCATGTAAACAGTGATTAAATTCACACATACAGTATTTTTATGTTCATTTTCAGATGCTTCACAGGAATGAAGCATAGCAGCACACATTCTATCATGTAGAAATGATTAACAACTGGAGCAGGATCCACAGTCAGACCCAGCGTTTAGCATTTTTGGTCGGAGCCAGAGCAAAAGCTGGAGTTTCAATTGCATCACAAAAACCAGACCAGGAGCCGGAGTTTGGCTAAGGTTCAGCCTCTGTAGTACACTGTGGTTCAGCTAGTCTGAAACTCGCTTTGAAAGTTTGAAACAAGTTGGCGACAGCTCATTCTTGTTCAAATCAAGTAGAATCGACTGCTGAGTTTAGCATTGGTCCGTTTAGTAGACTCTAGGCAGTCAGCCACTAGCATGCAACAGTGATTTTTTTTACCAAATTTTGCTAAGCATCGAGCAGAGATAAGCCATAAGCCGTTTTGATGCAGTGTTATGGTAATCTCATTCATCAATTAGCCTACTTGTTCCTTAATGTCTTGGTTGCAGCGCTAAGTTAGGCTAATTGATTAAGCCAAGATTTATAACTAGATATTTAAGGTATTAAATACAATTTTTTAACTTAATAAATAATCGATTCAAGCACTAGCCTAAAACTTGTTATAGAAAGCAAAACAATGTTATTTTTTAATGTAATTTTCTAAGGTTTTCCCAGGTGCAATGTCAGAAGACCTTACATGGCTTTAAATAGCAAAACCGTTTTAAAATTATTCAAAAACAGAAAAGTTTTTTCGGAAAGTGTGTCAGACAACAAAAGTGATGTTTGGAAACATTTTTCCAATCTTCATTTTTCTACAGATTACTTCGATGGATTTGTGTTATGTTCTTTTTGCAAAAATGCATTAAAATATAATGGAACAAGTAGTGGGACAACTCACTTGCGTGATTACATGACCCATTGTTTGGAAAATCCAAGCAATCAACATTCTCATCACACCACATCGAGATTTATTACTATTTTTGAGACACCCCAACAATTGTCTCAACCTGATCAAAATAAGTAACTTGATGCATTTACAGAACATATTGTGCAAGACCTTGGGCCTTTCAAAGCTACAGAAGACCCTGGATTTAGAAGTATGGCTGACTGTTTAGTTTAACTTGTCACGAAATATGGACATCTTAATATGAATAAATCCCTCCCATCCCAGCACAGTGTTAAACGACATGCTATTCGAAAGGCTGGTGAAAAACAAAAGGAAGTAATTGATTATTTGGAATTAGCTATAAATAGAAACGGATATGTCGGCATTACCACAGACATGTGGACTGATTATATAATAGTCGGTTATACTCATCTTTAACACTTCGTTTCGTTGAAGATGGTTTCCTGCATCACTGTGTGCTAGCAATTGACCATTGTGCAAGTGACACAAAAAGCGGAAAAAACCGTTGCAAAGCAATCGTCAAGTTTCTTATAAAAAAGTAACATTAGATGAATTAAATAAGCATAGTGTATCTGTTTCTGACAATGGAGGTAATATGATTCTTGCATTGAATGATTTCAAGCAATTCCTTGTGCATACCACACACGCTGACAACTGTGTTGTCGCATATATTGCAAATCAAATCCTTTAGCAAGTCTTGCTTTCCTGTAGATGTTGATAATCTTTCCCTTCAGTTGGTCACTGAAATCACAAGTAGTGTTTCCGTAGTTAAATCCATTACCACATAAATTGAATAGTTTGGTCTCAATAAGAAGCTCAAAATAAAGCAAAGTAATGAAACTCGCTGGAATACAATTTCGTACATGCTAAAATCTTATGATGAAAACAATGATGATGTTAAAACGATTTTGAATGGTTTGAAATTAGTTTTGTCGTTTGTGGTTTGGGCCAAACTTGATGTTTCGTTTTCATTATGTTGTTTTTCAGATTTGAATAAATAATATTTCTGCTTTAGTTAACTACTAGGTAAGAGTAACATCAAGTCAAAGCTACAATATTGTAATTCCACTGTAGCTCTAATTGATTCAAGAATCAAGATGAAGTGAGCAAGCTTAAGGAATGAATTGTGAGTACACGTGAGTTAATTAGGTTACACAACTTATTTCCAGATTTAGCAAACAAATCAGAAAATTATACTGTTCATATTTAAAGCTAGAAAATGCCTTTTGTATACTGTAACTTTCTAGTTAGAAGTTGAGAAATACATTTTTTGTACTCAACTAGCCAGTCATCATAAACAGGAGTCAGAGTTTAACGTTATGCTACAACAGGATAAGGATTCAAATTTTTTGGAGCAAGAGTGAATTCATAATCAAAAAATTTAGACTCCAATCAGCTCTGCTGTCCAGTGAGTTAGCATTAGCATTATTATGATGAGGCTGTAGGTCCATCAATAACTTCTTTCGTATCCTCTCCCATTCTTATTTTTTCTTTCAGTTTATTCACTATGACAGATTCGGCATTGAATGACCAAAATGGGCAATCCTTTTATCTTGGATCTAACAAACAGGCAATGCCAATTGCCAAAGGTTAAACAAACTTTATTATTTCCAAATCTTTTCTCAATGTTACTCAGCGTAACTTTTCTTATAGTTTGAATTCCTAGTGAGTGATGGTCATTGCAACACAATGACAGTTTCAGTTCTGACACAGCGGGAATGACGAAAGAAATTGTATAATTGGCTTCGTCGATATCTAAAGTAATTTTTAGAATGGCTTCAGAGTGGTTATCAAATTTTAAGTTAATTCGCATTGATCATTGCTGCGTATATCATTGTGAATTCCTCCATGCTCTGCTGCATAAAGGGCAAGGGAGCTTTTTGCTCTCTTGCTCTTTTAAGCATGACACAGACCGCATTTCTGCGAACTGGGACTGATTGCAATATCAAGTGCTTGGGAATGTCAAGTTTAATATGAATATAGCAAAATCTTTGCTTAGCAAGTACTGATAGATTAAAATGAGTAGCGAGTTTCCAAATTTTGCTACAGCATCAATGACAGCGAATTGTGCTTGTAGTCCATCATTAGCAATCAATCGCCAAGTGTGAGCAAAGTATCTCAACCAAATTCATTCCTTTCACCACTTTGGCACCACTGTCTCTTAATATCATAAACACCCTTTCTTTGGATATCTGCCATTCTTCTACTATAAAATTTTTCAGAGTTAACTTCATACTGAGGTTCAATCTTTGAAAGAAGTAGCTGAAACCCAATGTTTTGCACTACTGTAAATAGAGAGTTATCGGTAGCAATCATTTCAACTACCAATTTGTCAATAGTTTTTGCTTGAGAGTCATCTCCTTTCGATTTCTTCACCTCATCAAATAGCTCTTCCAAAGTTTTTTGATTCATTTGAGCTTGTATATGCTTTTTACAAAGTTTCTGTGATGAACTCAGTTTCTATTTTTCTTGATGTCTATTTTGAAGATGGCTTTAAAGATTCGATGCATTTTTTTCTTTTCTTTAAAGTAGCCTTGACTGATAATTGTTTTGCACAATTTGCAAACAACTTTTTCATCATCTGAGACACAAAACACTCCCATACTTTACTTCTATTACCATTAGTTACCGAACTAGAGCTGTTTGATCTGCCCAACTAAAACAATACTTCACGTTTTAATTGCTGTTAAATAATGAAAAATAGCTAAGCACTAAGCACTGCAAGTTGTTAAATAATTTTTACACTGTGTATTTTCTCTTTTAATGTTTACATAGCAAGCCGGTCTAGATCATAGTCATGTGCTGTGTGCAAAAATACATCGTGCGCTACCACGTGCACAAACATACACCACGCCATTTCAAAAGTAGTACGTGAGCGCAAATCCACTTTTGTAGTCATTACATGCACTTTGAACAACTTGGGTTTGTTTTAAATGCATGCGTGACGGCATACGAGCGTGCTTTTGCTGGCCGATGTTTATTGGCGGAAAAGGGTAGCTACAATGTATTGGCTAGCCATTATATTGGCTGATATATATTTACTGACCAATATATCGCTCAACTCTACACAGATCTACAGAATGTCAGATTTTGTCCAAGAAAATTGAAAAGAAGAGGTGGCGGAGGTTTGGATGATTGGGATAGATTTAGAGAAACTTTGCTCAATAAATGCTTATTGCTCAAGCCTCAAATACCAAAACAGATAAAATTTAAAGAATAATTCCATAATGTCTAGATTCTAGACTAAAAATTTATGTTTGAATATAAAATAACCATCAAAATCAGGGTTTGGTGAGAGCGTCCTACAGTTAATTCTTTTGGTGACTTTCTTCATTCCTACACTTTTTGGAAGTATTATACCATAGGGCAACAGCAAAAGAGATTGGAGACATAATTGCCAGGTTTTGTCATTATCATACGTTTTTTGAATTTATAGTTTTCATTCAACATCCAACTAAATGAATTCAATAATTAATTTATTACTATCTATCATGTTTTAGTCCATTTTTACACGTATTGCAATAAAAACCAATAAGCAAACAATTTTTTCGCATAAATAATTTCACTTTTGACGGTTAAAAAATTACTGACCTGGAACCTTATTTTCACAACATCCAGAGGTGAAACTAATGCTCTTGTCACAATTCCTCCGTAGAAACCAGCAAGAAAAGTATTTGAAACACACTCGTTTTTATCATGGTCAAATCCTACCATGACCAAACTAGATTACACAAAACTTACAAAACACATACTAATGCAACAAATGCATTAACTCTACCCAACTAAAAGTTTAGGCCAAGTCCATACTATGTAAATTAATTGCTAAAACTGTGTCAGCAGATGCTCTATAAACCTACTCATCACAAACTTGCGAAGAAGCTAATTAGTCTACAGTTTTTTGATTTGATGTACTGTATATCTGATCCCTGCATTCTATCAACACATCACTGATTACAACTGTATGTGCATGTACTTGCACATCTCTTTAACCTGCTTTGCTTCTAAGGGTCGCAGGAGCAGCAGCCCTATCAGTGCCCAATAAATCTCACCATCTCCAGCTACATCTGCAAACTCAACTGGTTCAATTCCAGGCTTTGGCTAAACCAAACCGCCATGTATCTCATTAAAATAACTCTTGAGCAGTCTTTTTCCAGTTGGTGTCAAGCCAATGCAGCTGAGACCTTTGTTTGTTTGTTTGTTTGTGTACCCCTCCTCTTCCTCGGGATGGATTGAAATTAGGCTAGGGGAAAGATGGCAGCCCATTTCGAACCAGTCTTGAGTGACTGGTAGCCCCACCACCAAGGCGGACTGCCACTGGTGGGTACCCAAGAGTCGTCTGACATGCTGGGTTAGCAACTTCACAATTGTAACCCGGTGAAGTACGGGAGGGCCACCTGTCTACCACATAAAGGTGGAAGCGTCCCGTTAAGTGCCTTGCCCAAGGACACAGCAAGCAAGCTTGCCGGCTTGTTCTCCACACTATCCCTTTTATATGCTGAGCGCCAAGTAGGGAAGCTGTGGATACCATTTTTTAAAGTCTTTTGGTATGACTCGACTTAGGGAATGAACCCCAGGTATACCGACTACGAGGCGGACGCTCTAACCACTACACCATCGCGCTGGTAGCTGAGACCTTGGAATGCAAAAAAAAGCAGCAGCAAGCTGTTAAAAGATTTTATAATTTTAATGCTACAATTTTTTTATTCAATCACGATACACCTTCAATTTAGCTCAACAATCTCATTTTTTTTTTGAAGCTTGCACTTGTCGATTATTATCCACGATTGATCACCATCGATAAAGATAGGAACAAAACAGATTTTAAGATCAAAATCTTACCATGATTAGACTATAGAATTTCCCTATAGAAACTTTAATTAGCAGATCCTCACGATCACGTTTTCTTGTACAATACCTTTGTTTTCTTACAGATTTTTATTATTCCAGGATTAACACAACTAGGTGCAAAACAATCCAATGCATATTGAAGGGCGAATTTTTATGGTGCTAGAAGGGGATAACCAATAGTACGTCTGCAAAGCCCATGATGCCCATAACAATGTCAACTAACTTTAACCCCAGCGTCAACTCTAATCCAAAACCAAATCCTAACTTTTCTTGTACATTGTGGGATATGCCTGACATGTAATTAGTTCTGTGCCAGAAGTATTACATTAACTACAAAAAGCAATTGATTCTGCAACTTCTAAGTCTGACATAATATTCAGCAACACTGTGCTCCTAAGCCACTTCACACACACACACAATGAAAGCAGCACATTCCTTCGCTGAAGTCCAAAACTGACAGTGGACAATTTCAATTTTAAATCCACTCATAAGACTAGCTGTACAACTTAATGGCCAATCACAAGTGACCATCAATGCCATACGGACACAAAATAATCTAAAACTTTTGCTAAGAGATCATCTTATATGCTTTCTTGAGGTCTACAAAACAACCACAATGCCTTTAGCGTGTTCTCAAAAGCTTATTGCAAGGTCTAGGCTGGTTCATAGTGTTTCTGCTGGGATAAAGCTGCACTGCAAGTCTTGCAGTTTCTTGGTGATTTTACAGACCACTTTTTCAAGGCACTTTGCATGTTTTTTTCACTTTCAGGCACATAAACGTCTTGCTTTTCATACAAAATTATTCTATTACACTACAGATGCGACACTATAAAAAAAAATGTTTTGAATTGTACAACAGCTGTAAGATCTATGCTAGCACATAAATGAAATAGATATGTTGTTTTGTTGTACAGGATGCAGTAGAAACACCTACCTAATTTAAAATTGTCATTGTGATAAAGCTCTGTTAGTTGCAGTCATGGCTAAAATGAAATTATGCAACTAATAATACGCCATTTTATTTTTCAAATGGTTTAGTGAAGATAACTAGTGGTTTGTATATGTCATAAAAATTTTCATTTGGCATCAAAATGGCATACACTGAAAACCACCATGCATTTGTTGTGGAAAATTTCCTCACAAATGGGAGAATTTGTTACAGCAATCCAAAAGAATTTTCAAACCCATTTTAATTGAGCTGGCATTTTGCTATTCCAAAAAAAATCTGTACTGCATAGGGTCAGTACTCAGTAATTTCAGATAATGGCTCATCATTAAAACAGAAGCATCTTGGAAATTACTGAAGTGTACACACAACAGATAATATTGGAGTTGTCAGACAGACTGTTTTGCCATCTACTATGCACTTTGCTTGAAACCACAATTACACTCTGAAGCATTTAGATCACATTGCTAGACAATGTTTGCATGTTGACATGAAGTTTCGTCTTTACAAAATACATGTAATGATTATTTATTTGTTCACACAACCATACAAATGAAAGTGAGCTTTGTTGATAGTAATCAAAACACTATTTGAGGAAACACTCCAAAAAATTTCCTCACAGCAGGCCACACGGGTTTTCGAGGCATGTTCTAGCATTTCTTGAGCAACCGCTATTTCATGAAGACAAAACTTTGTGTCAACATGCAAACATTGTTTAATAGTGCAATCTGAAAGCCTCAGAGTGTAAGTGCGGTTTCAAGCACAGCAAATAAAACATCACAAAACAGTTTGTCTGACAACTCCAACATTATCTGGTGTGCATAAACTTCAACGCCTTTCAAGAAGCTTCTGCTTTAATGAGCCAGTAGCTCTGAAATGATTGGCCCTATGCAGTACAGATTTTTTATTGGGGACAGCAATGCAGCAACTCAATTTGAAATGACTTTTCTTGTAACAAGACAGATGATCACCATACTATTCTAATTTGGTAGAGCACAGAGACAATTTTGCATTTTGACTTTAAGATGACTACATCGGACACTTGAAAAAGGCACTCCACCACAATTCATCATGCTAGAAACAAACTGTGGTAAATCCAAAATTCCTTTGGATTGCTATAACAAATTCACCATTTGTGAGGAAATTTTCCACAACAATCCACAGTGCTTTCCTGTGTATGCCATTTCAATGCTAAATGAAAATTTTTAAGACATATGCTAACCTCTAGTTATCTTCACTAAACGTTCTGAAATATATAATGTCATGACACTAGTTGCATAATTTGATTTTAACCACGACTGCAACTGAAAGAGAGTTGTCACAATGACAATTTTAGATGTGGTAGGTTTTTCTGCCCCACCCTGTATTATTCTACTAACACAAGCGCTTTCAATGCAAATTACAGAGCAACAAGATAAAATGCAAACTCTTTTGATGTGTCATTTGGACAACACCAAAGTACAAAAATTTATGGAAATTCATATGAAACATGAAATTACTGAAATTTATTTAAAAAGAATTGTTAATACGGAAAAACTACCACTACCAACTAAATGAAGTATGAAAAGTGCAGAAAATGGAAATTTAAGAAAGTTGATAAAAATTAAAAGTGCAACCACCCAATTGAATAACATCAGGTAATTGAGTTAAGTTAAAACCAAGCAATTTTGTAAATTTAGTATTTCTGCAATTTTTGCAACATCATTAGTATTTTTCTACATTTCACTAAAGATTCTTCTGAATTTCCATAATTCCGTATTTTAGTGCTATCCTGTCATTTTGTATCTTGTGGTAAAATACAATTACTGCAAACTATCGATTAAAACCTTGATTACAAAAATTTTTTTCATCAAAATAGGGTATGGCTTATATCTATGTACAACTTACATGTGCAACTGTGAACAATAAGGGTTTGCCAAAAAACTTTATTGGCTATTTTATAATCAAATTCCAAAAATAGTCCAAATTCCTTCTTACTTTGTGCTATTGCACATCTGACCGCTTTGGGGGCAACTTCTTGTGCCCTGGCACAACAAAGTCAAAATGAAGAAGAAAACTTATTCTGCAGCCATGATTTGAAAACAATGCTTCACTGGAACAGCAAATTGAACTTTTGGTTCCATCAATTGACCAAAGTTCTTAACTCACTTCTTCTTGCCGACATGCATTAGTAGCCAAACAAAAAAAGTGCTGCTTTGAACATTAACCACTACCACTCAACATTGCCTGAGCAAACTAGCAAAATTCTGAGCTTTAGTGATATGCATTTTGCTAAAGCCTTTTTTGTGAGGTATCTTTATCCTTTGATCACCAAAACATCTGCCAGAACTACTGACACAGTTTGTTTCTAGCATGATGAATTGTTGTGGAGTGCCTTTTTCAAGTGTCCGATGTAGTCATCTTAAAGTTGGAATGCAAAATTGTCTCTGTGCTCTACTAAATTAGAATAGTATGCTCATCATCTGTCATGTTATAAAAGTTGACTTTTCGGTACCAACCAATAGCAATCTGTATTGTTGGCAGAGGGCAACCAGCCGACTATTTATACCACTATTTAAGAGTGATTTGAAATGGACTGCTGCTTTTCTCTGACCTAATTTTGATTATAATTGTGTGTTGAACCAAAGCATACCTGTTTTATGCAGGTCCTCAAACCCAAAAAGGGGCAAACACAATAACAATGCATTACTGTGAACACCATAAAACAGGTCCCAATCAACATGAGCACACTTCATTTCTATTTTCTAGTTAGCCAAAGATTTCCACATAATTCCTTTAGCCTTTAATCCTTAGTTGCCATAGAACAACTTCTTTTTTCACAAACTGTAGGTTTATTTGGGTTTAGTCCAACTATATGTCTAGCCACAGGTTTTTAAAACAACAACAGATGCACTTTTTAACAGTTGTTCTAGTTTAGTATATGTCTGCAATTACCACAATCATGAATTATGCAAAATTAGGGTTAGTGCACATAGTGGACGTCGCAAGACACTGTTTACAACATGGACATGTATTATCTAGTAATACCGCTTTTCAAACAACACACCACATTTTCAAAAGCATCTACAACCAAAGGCATTAAACTCCATAACTCGGCAATGCTAACAAGATTATGTTTGGTAAATTACTTTGATTTAATAGTTGAGTGCAATTAATCTTCAGCTCATAGTTGAATCTTTTCAACAAATACCAAATTGCCAAAAACTAAGAAAACACTGTCTCAATTATTTTGTGATAACACTTTAGGCATCCTTCAAAAAGGCAGAGCAGCTAAAGACATAAAATGTTGAAAGTAGTGTACACAATGCATGCAGAGCAGACTATGTAGATAATGTATGCAATTATGATAAATAAAAAAATATTATGTAACCATCAAATAAAAGATGAACAGGAGTTTGGGAGAATACAAAGGCTAAATGGTCTTCAAGTCAGCAGTCAAGCACACATGTCATAGTGGTCGCACAAGCCATAATTAGAATCAGAAACATGAACAATACAAGTCATGTAAATAGTGCAGTTTAACTCAAGAAAATTATGACAAAATCAAACTCACACACCACAAATTTTTGTTTTACACAAGCTAGCATCCCAACAGACAGCTAGAAATCATTACTTGTACTGTATTCACTTTGACATTACCTAAACTGCCTGCTCTGCCTACACTGCTACACTTTTTACGTTGACTAATTAGTAGGATCTACACTTTGGTGATATCAATATGTTAATGTTTGATTGCAACAATATAGACAGCAGCCCACACTACTGGTACAATGATAAGTGGTGATCAGTTGATAACTCAGCCTTTATTGACTTGATCATCTTTCTCAAATTGAAACATGGCCAATGAAACAATGCAAAATTAATCATAGATCCTTCTTGAACACTCTCTGAACCAGGTATGTGGCCTGTGGCGTACAAAGGGGGCTCCTCTGCATGCACAGCCCTCAGGTCCTTGTAAGGAAAGTCAAATATCATTTTTATTCATTAGCTTATGCTTGTAATGGTACTGGTAACAAATAATCTGCCTTACAGTGATATAATTAGTTTAAATGTTTACAATCAGCTTTGTTTTGGTAGGTTTTCCTTACAATTTCATTCTTGTACTGTTTCATAACAGCTGCTGCAAAACTTGTTTCATATTTCATTTTCAGATATGACATTGCACATTAACAATTATTACACTTTACCCAACTTTGCCTGAGTAAAGATTGTTGGAGTACAAAATTTTAATAGATACAATGTAATGAAGTAATAATAGGAGGTGAAACAATATAAATTAGGCAATGGCTATTTTGCCGTCAATGGCATTTTGCCCTCAGACTATTTTGCTGTGAGTTATTTGTGATTGGTCTATCTTAATGACATACTAAACATGTGACTTTTGGTCGTTTCTGATTGGTCAATTTTAATAACCAATTAAAAAAATTTTGCACCCCCTGTTCTACCCCCCACCCTGTACACTCCCTTTCAGTGTACACTGCCCCGTACATTTACATACCGGGCCTGCCCCTTTGGTGTACACTGCCTTTCTTTTGATGCCCAGCGATTTGAACCCACAAACATGGTATCTCAAGACCAGCGCACTATCCACCACACCACAGTGTCACTGGCTGATATGTAGCAAATATGGCAATATAAATACACGTGAAGGATTACGGCAAAATAGTCTCCAAGGGTAAAATGCCATCAATGGCAAAATAGCCACTGCCTATAAATTACTTGTAGGATCTTTTTGGGTTATAAAATTTGATTGATGAGCTCTACAACAAGTTGTTGGGCAGCTGCAGCATAGTCTGTGTGATGTACAAGTAAAAACGCAAGCAGTTTATAATTCACCAGGTGTTGCAGTGACAAAGAATAACGAATTCCAAACAAAAATTACCAAAGTGGTGTAACTGTTTGAGAAAGCACTAAAAACAAATATATTAGAGTGTAATTTTGCAATACATTTCTGGGGGACATGCCCCCAGACTCTCTAAAACAACTGTAACGTTGGCACTCATAAAGCCAAAATGTGCCAAAGGTACATTTTTTCACCTGTCCTCAAAAAACTTCTGCATACTCCACTGTATGTGAGAGGCTATCCTGTATAATGTTGCTATTCTGTTAACCTAAATCATACTGGTAGTCGCAGTGTTCCCTCTTAGCATGTGCTCTACAATCTTGAACATAAGCTAATTATTAAAAGGGACCAATTCAAATATTAATTATACGCCACTACCTCAAAATAACGCAAGTAACACTACAGCATCAAAAAACCTTGAGAAAACGTGCAAAGCAAGTAAGTGTGTTTACCAAAAACCTATTCATGCGTAACTCGTTAATAAACAAATTTATTTTGCTTGCAGAAGTGAGCATTCACTTACGAAAGCTTGCATTAACAAAGATTTAAGTCGACTACAAGTGTCATTTGTGAATTTTTATATTCTCGTTAATAAAGAGCACTCTGATTATGACAGGGGGTTATCATAGGTAGTAAATAAACTAAACTATGAAATATATTTAGGAAAATAAAAGGTTACAGTAGATTTTGCTTAATCGGGCCACATCCGGATAAGCACCATTTGGCCCGATTAAGCGGCTGACCCGATTATCCGAAGTCTTGCAGTATCTGTGCCAGGGTTGTCCTTGGTACACCAGTTATTTCAGCTAGTTGGCGATGACTATGGCGTAGTGGTTAGAGCGTCCGCTTCGCAGTCGGCAGACCTGGGGTTCATTCCCCTTGTCGAGTCATACCAAAAGACTTTAAAAAATGGTATTCACAGCTTCCCTGCTTGGCGCTCGGCATTTAGGGGAAGTTGTGGAGAACAAGCCGGCAAGTTCGCTTGTTGTGTCCTTGGGCAAGGCACTTAACGGGACGCCCCACCTTTATGTGGAAGACAGGTGACCCATAAACCTAGAAAAAGGCAACTCCCAAGCGAGTGCGGACTTCCCGTCCAAAGTATAGCGATACAATTCGCTTTCTCGTGAATGGAGGATAAATATGGCAAATAAAACAAATAAAACAAACAAAGACTAACGTTTGGAGGTTGCTCCTAATTTTTCTTAGGACAACAGCCCTTTCAGCAATTGTTAAATCTTTTTGTGGCATCTCTGCTCGGGACTTCACAAAATTTGCAACAAAACACAACAATTACCATGTCCAAGGGCATGAAATGACAAAATAATTTGCGCCTGTATTTTTCAATTGTTACATAATATAGTTGGCTTTGTGATATTGAGTTCTATTACATTACAAAGGTGGTTTTGCAATTAAACCAGTGTATGTCTGACTACAGTTTTGGCCCAATTAAGCGGAATAGTGGCCCAATTATGCAGATTTAACGTAGTGCATTATCTTTGATTGGATTTTGTTCTTAACAATTTGGCCCAATTAAACGGCTGACCCGATTAACCGGCGGCCCAATTAAGCGAAATCTACTGTACTTCATTACAGTCGTCTTTTAATCCTTGCCATCAAAATAAAATGCATAGCACGTAATATGAAAGCTAAATGACAAAAGTGCAAATGCAACAAAGCACTAAAGCCTTGTGATAAGCAAATCATAGTTTAAACACACTTTGTTGTACAGTTATGCATGGCTACTTTACTTTCTACATAATAGAGGCAAACAAAACTAATAAATAATAAATGTGTAAAAAGAAAATATAAATTGTAGTAAAGCACAGATTTTCACAATTAGTGGCGTATGAACAGGGAATCCTATGCGTCCCCCCTCCCTAAATCCTTCTCAGAAAAACCTTAAATGTCGTTTTCAGTCATTATTCTTGTAATGGTAAGAATAAAAATCACCTTTTTTATAATGATAGAATTAATTTATAGCTTTGACAATATTGATAATTAACGTATATCGTTTTGCCATCGTCTCCTTTTTTTGTCCACTGCTGTGTAATTCATTTCTATGTATGCTGATTTGGACAAAAATAAAATAAAATTGATTGATTGATTGATCTCCAAAAAAATGTCTTTACTGCAATTTTACACAAACACTACCACCAGGCTCTGCTTGGAAGTATGATTGAGCCTGGAATCAATTTGAGTAAGCAACTTCAACTAACCCGTGAAATTTCGCGTGCTCCCCACAAAAAGTTTGTGCGCACGTCCCTGTCCACAATGCATACACGCAAAGAATATCAAAGCAAGAGCAAGTTTCCTTTCCCTCATATGGGGATGTTAAATTTTGCCTAAAGGTTACCTGGAAGCAGCTCTTTACCCAAACATGCACAAGATATATACAGTAGAGTGCAATTACTACATCACAAAATTATTAAGATGACATTCTTCTTGACCGTCAGGGGGAGCTTTTGTCGATCTATCATGGTTCTAATTGAAAACTTGTCGAGTTTGACAAGACCTATCCTCTCCATCACTAGAATCAGTGGAGGAAGAAGGACAATCATGTTGCTAGGCACTAGTTGGTACCTGCTAGTAACAAACTAACGTACGGCGATATCGCTATCGATAGTTAGCAAAAATTGTATCGTTACCGCTATTCGCCAAGCAGCACTCTCGACTTTAGCCCGACGCTAATTCTTTGCAAAAACTAACCACCATTAATCGCTAATGCGCCAAAAGTAAATTTAAATCTCACTCAAAATGTGGCCATGTAAAAAGATAAAAATAGTTTTTTTTCAGTCTAGCCAAGAAAATTTGAGCACACCAGTAGACAAAACTGACAAATGCAGTAGCTGCCGCAAAAACAGTACATAAACAATTATTTTATGAAACACAATTATTTAACGAAATTCGAGCATTTCAAAACCTTTATCGGCAACAGTGGTGATTTTAGTGGCCCGAAGAAAGGTTTTACATGAAGCCCCTCAGTGTCTAAGTTTACTAGCCAACAGCTTCATTGGCTAATATTGGGTGAAATCAAGAAAGTCCCTTATGAGGTCAGGAAAATCCCAATACCGTGCCTAATTTTTAGCATCTGCAGTTTCATTGATTTCGTATTGATTGTGCTGTTTTTAGAATTGTGTCTCATGTTTGGTGCCGTTAATTTCAAGCTTAGAAATTTTAGAATGATATAAAAGATAGTTCGGATATTGAGATATCTTGTTTTCTAAGGACTCGCAAAATTTTATGATTATTGGTAAAACCATATAGAAGGTGATCTAAGGCAAGTGCTGATATACTCTAAATCCACCACTGATTGCTGACCCTAGATCGTTTTAGCTTCAGGACATTCTTCCCAAATAAAAACAGGCGCATCAATGCTACACTAGAAGTAACGGCAATGTTGATTTTTACAAATAACTCCATTACAGCCATACTGGAGAGCAACGCAACAATGGCTTTGCTTTGAGACTCTCATGTCTCTCTTTGGAAAATTGTCCAATGGTTTTTCAGTGCTGCTGTCTTTTCGTGACCTCTCCGCAAACGCTTTTTCAAAACTTCGTCTTCGGAAGATGCACTCAGGCAGCACGTCATTTTTGGAACGTTTTGCGCTTTTGAGACAATACTTTTATTTTTGCGAGGGACGTACTTAGCGCTTGTGGCCACTGCTTTTGAAAAAATTAGCGCAGCTTTTACCAACGCTCACGCAGCACCAGCGGCGCTAATAGCTGCCTGTACTTTTAGCGCCGCTAGTGCTCACCACTGGTGCTATGTGACACATGAGGTAAATTGTTTGCAACGGTGGATTCTGTTTCCGCAAAAAATTAGTTCCGATTCGAGTCTGAGTAGGCTATATAACGTCATTGTGCTTATTAGCATCCCATGACACGGCCATATCTATTTCACAGTTTGGTGTTACTGTAGTTCACACAGGCAAGATCAATGACCGTGAGCTGCACTATCGGTTTAACATCTAGGCTGTCGTATTTTTCCAACTTTTCTCATTTTAGCGGCTTCCTTCTCAACTCGCAGTTTGCCGTCGGGCCAGCTACGAGACGAGGAGTTTTTGTGACACGAAATATCGTCCTGAACGGAATGACCGTATGGCATTATGGCAGGAGAAAATCCAATCGACAGTGTGACGTGTTCTTCCACTGAAGATTTCTTTTCACTCACTCCCCATTTGTACGCAAACGCTTCCCTACGCCACGCCAACATTTTCGTAGCAGATCTTTGAGCTATTTTACCGTGGACTCCACTAAGGAGTTACCCTGGGGATAGTGAGGCGAGGATCAGCACCACCTGGTACCCAACCTTGAAGTAATTATTTGCTTCTGTCAAGCCAAATAGAGGACCACTACTACTCCATAGTAGACTACATCACAAACAGCACTCCACGTAGACAACTGATTAACAAGGCGGCATTAGGATTTGAAACGAACCCTTGTCATCAATCAAATATTCCGAATACCAGTTTAAAATAACGTGGACTTCTTCATTGTTGAGATGAAACCAATCTGCTGATATGATGTAAAATGCTTGTGTCGCAAATGGTAGATGCTCCATTGGTTCATATGTATGCAAATCAGCTAGCACATTTCTATGCAGGCTATAGGTGGAACAAATAAACGAGTTTTTTTTGAGAAAAGAGTCATCATCGCTGTTTTGAACAAGTCATCAGGAACATTCCAATAAAGGTAAACTAATTCGGTTAACGAAAGTTTGTGCTCTAGAAAGCCTAGACGGACTTGGTTTTAAATACGTTTTCAGCTGCGTTTCTAAAACGTTCAAATCAAAAAGAATAATTTGCTTTTTTGAGCCTGTGATAAGCGACATTTTTGAATGAAAAACGTTTGTATTTCACTATGTCGATTTATTGAGTTGCAAAGGCAATCTACCCGCTTTATATGCATGTTCACACGAATGACGTGGTTATTTCACAAAGAAATAGTATTGCAAATATTAAAAGTCCCCCCCCCCATAATTTTTTGACGGTCTCGTCAAATTATGGTAGATTGCCTTTATAACTCAATAAATCGATGTATCATACGGTTATGGTGATCACCTGCTATGTTCATAGATGTAAGGGTTTTAAATAGATCTCGCTCACTATAAACTTTATAAGTGCATATTTCACTATGTGTTTCGACACTTTCATCTGGTATATTGACTGGGTGGCGTGAGAAAGAATCAGCCTCTTTATTGTGCGACCCAGGAATATTCTTTGCAGTGAAATTATAGTCCATTTTAACTTGAAGGACCGTCGCGAAATTCTAGAAGTAGCCATCTTTCTTCGTCAAGTTTCCGTTTCTTACAAACGCCAACTCATGAGCGATGATCAACAAACATTTTAAAAATTGCACCTGCCAAAAAGGTTTGGCATTTTTTGTGGGGCATACTCTTGCTTGCAGCTCTAGCTAATTAAGAACATCTGTGGTTTCAGCAGAGATTAAGGTTCTTGACACTCTTTGACTTGTTTTCCAATTTTGATCAGGATGCTGTTGCTTTGCATAAAATCTCCGAGCATTTTTTTGAACTCGCATGTCTAAAAAGCTGCAAAATGACCACAGGCCTAAAATAGGCAATTACATTGACGCTTGTCAAAATGGCTATGGTCTGTTCTTCGGTCATATTACATAGAGGTCATCAGTCTTTTTCAAGAGCGGTTGACAGATTGTAAAACAGTTGCCAAGTCTTTGTTAAAAGGGGCCAAATGATTGTCGATTGCATGAAATCACTGCAAGTTGTGAGTTCTTCAAAATCTTTATTTGATAGCATTTAATATTTGACCTTGAATGTTGTAGTCGTGATCACTGTGGACGATTCCAGAAAATGTTTTTTCTGATTTGACAAAATCAAAATTAATCACGTTGCAATCGAATGCCACGTCCACGTTATTAGGTTAAAAATTTTCGTACAAAGGTAGCATGAGTAGCCAAATAAATAGCTGAGTACACAATTTTGTCGTCAACGACTTTCGAAATGTTAAGAATAAGAACCAGTAATCTTTGCATTTCTTTAGACATTTGGCAATTGCAATGTTCACAGATAGATTTGACGCCAAACGGAGCACTCAAGGCGGAAGCGACCAAAATGAGTTAGATAGATTGTCAAGTTTCAACTTTCTTTTACGAGTTCGATATGACGATATTCTTCCCAAGCATTGCAAGTGAAGAATCAACTTGGATGTATCAAACTACTTCAAGCATACTTGGAATTAAATAGCGTTCACGCACACAGTATTTATTCACGTGTCAAAAGTTCTTATCACAGCCTTGTCTTACAATTACCCTGTCCACTTTGCTCGCGTTCGGGTTGGACGGCAATAAGGTTCACCCAATTTGTTTTTTCCGTGGCGGGTGTGACAACACCTTCAAGTAAAATTTTGTCCAACTGACTCCTAAAAGCATGTAAACAAGCAGTTGGCATGGGCTTGGCTTTGGAGTCGCAACACGGTAGGGCACTCTTCTTCAGCCTAATGTTAAACTGCTCGTTTTCTCATCGGTGGCTGGGACTGAAATGCATCATAAAATTCTTCAAAAAGTTTTTTCTGCAGGAGCTCACCATCAGTTACTTTACGCGTTATCGGTATCAAAACAGTAACAATTCTATTTTCATTCAAAAATACAGAAACAAAACTAAATGGAAAGAGATTGGATGAATCAGACAAAATTACTTTATTTAGAAATGTATGTACCGGTACCTGTTTTATCAGATTCACAGAAAGTTCATCAGAGCGAATCACAACAATGTTTAGTTTCTGCGACATGTGTGCAGAGAACTAAAGGGCTTTGATATATTTAAGCGCAACTAATTTTGATTCTGCCAGTTTGCGCCCATGATAAATCTTTCAAGCGATTTTGTCTTTTGAAAACTTTTTTCCGAGTTGCCGTAACGTTGTTGCACATGTCTACTGTTGGTGTTTGTCAGCAACTAGATGTCAGTCCTAATTCGCGTAAATTTTGATGGCCAATTGCAGAACAATCAGAACCTGTGTCAACGATGAAACGCATTAGAGTACAATCACTAATCAAATGATACACGCACAAACACCATTTCAGTTTTGATACCCATTGGCGATGCAACACTACCAGATTCTATCGCAGGTACGGCCGCGTGTGATACCAGTAAATTAGAGGTAGGCTTTAATTGTGGTTCTTTCTTTTAAACATACGCGTGCAAAATGGTCGATAGGCCTACCATGACAAAAATTACAATGTTTGTCCTTAGCAAAGCATTTTATCAGGAGTGTGGGTGTAACCGCATTGTCAACGCATAGGTACATAAGTAGGTTTAACGTATTTGAATGTACTGTATTGGAAGCAAACTGGTTTTTCCAGTTTGGAGTGAGTGACTTCATCAAGTTAAGATACTGCACAGAGAAAGCGGTGGTTTTGGTAAAAATATCGGTTTTTATTTTTCGAATTCGAGTTTGTAGTCCTGGTAAGCACATACCGTCTCAAAAAAAATTGGACAAAAAGATTTGCTTGCCAGTGCAAAGAGTAATAGTACAGCCAAGTGGATTGATATTTGTAGTACTAGTAGCAAGTCCTGGGATTAGTCTAGGAATTCATTATTTTCACATTTATAGGATTTGTTCAAGTATACCAGACTTGATAATTGATTGACAAAATTTCTCAAAGTGTTTAATTCTTTGGTCATATTAGCTCATCAAGTTTTTATCAATTAGGTAAAAGCTTTCAAAGTGTCGCTCACTACTTAATAAAACTATGGGGTGCTTACATGTAACAAGTAACTTTTCTAAATTTACAAACAAAGATATGAGCTAAAACACATGAAAATGATACTCTAAAATTCCTATACGTTTTATTACTTACGAGCACAGTAGCCAACTTAAAATGTGCAAAACCCCGGAAAAGGGTCCAAAAAAATGGGAGTTTTTGCATAAAAAAATCCCAGATTCTGAAAATATTTAGCATATCATATATTTGAGTTACACCACACAACCAATTTCCTTAAATACTTCTCACGGTGATGTCACTCTTCAAAAAAAAGTCAAAAATCTCATCTTTGCAGAGGGATAGTTACTTAAATTGATAAATAATAAACTAGTAAGAAGAAAGTTCTGAAATTACAAGCCAAATGAATAGTGATGGATTTATTATTCATTGATAAATGACAGGTGTTTCACGCTTAATTGGCATTCATGCTTTATTATGCGACTGCAACATTATGAGTCATATTCGTTAGTCCACAGTTCTGATGGAAAATAACTTAAAACAGCAGGAGGAGCTCGATATCATATTTAGTTTATTTATTATGACCAAAATCTATTGGTACAGGGAAAACAAGTCATGAATGCTGCTTTCTCCTATGACCACAATCAGCTAGTATTTGGAAAACAAACTATGTGTGCTACTTTCTCCAAATCATAGAAAATACCCCAAAATCATTTCAAATAATGGTCCTGGTAGCGCTACTGCTACAAAGCCATACTGCAGTCTACGTTAGCTTTAACAAAGCACTAAGTACACTTAATGAATACTGCTCTGTGTAAATGAGTAAATTTACTGTAGTACTAATGCTAAATGTGAAATATAATTGATTCTTAAAATTTGTAGAAGTAAGATAACTGGAATTTAACATCAAAATCACTCTCTCACGCTTTGCGTTCTCCTCTATCTGCTCTTAAAGCCCATAAAGTGTTTATTTATTTGAAATCTATAGGAAATAAGTCAATTGCTTGCTTATTGTTGGGCCACTTGTTACCGGAAGACGAAAAGAATAAAGTTGATAGTCATATGTGGACTTATTTATTTAGAAACACTTCGGTTTCTTAAATCGCTTGAGGGATCGAAGATTGCCGGGCAAAAATAAAAAAATCTTCACCAATTCTTTCAAAAATCTCGCAAATTCGAGTTTCCACACCAATTTCAAATGATTTTTCCAAATATCTTTACCGAAAATGTTCCAAGATTCAACCAAAATTCCCAAGATTACTATCAGAAATGCCAACATTTTTCACAAAATATTTTGGAAAAAAAACAGAAAACGTCAGGTGGCCTTGAAATTCTCATGATCTTAGAATACGTTTTCAAGTCTGGCAACTATGCTTCTGAGTGTTTTTACTGAGATTTTTTGTGCTTTCACACTTAGGAAAGCGTTTTTAAAAATTCTTATATCACATAAGAATCTTAACCGTTAGCTTTACCACATGACATAGCATATATAAATCGCCTTTTACCATTTTATATTTTCCATATGACGTAAGATTGCTGACATTTATGCATTGTGTAACAGGCTATACAAATGTGCTTTTGACCATTTTCTAAGTTCTATATTACAAAGAAATCCAACGAGAGAAAACCTTTTTATGTAAGTAATTTCATTACTCATCAGTGGTCGTTGGTGGATTTAGGATGAAGCAAGTGAAGAAGTTGCTTCAGACTCCCCTTTGTAGTAACCCTCCTTATTCCAGTCCTATAAACCGTTTTTTGGCGCTGGAAAATAGGATTGGTTCTAAAAAAAAAGTCTTTTCCGGCAACAATTTGGACTGAGACTGTGTCTCTTAACCCGACACAACAAAGATGATCTCCAAAAAAAGTCTTCACTTGTAAGACTTTCGCCATAGCAGTAAACTCCAGAACAATATAAAAAGACAAAGATCTACAAAGTGTACTGAGTCAATTGGGGGTCCTTCGTAAAATCTTGCCTCAGGCCTCTAAAATCCTCGATCCACCTCTGTCAGTGTTCAGTTGAGTTTCGAGTCAATTTTGAGTCATAACAATCAAACCTCCAGTTGAGTCACGAGCCACTAATGTTGAGTTCAGAGTCGAGTTGAGTCAATTTGTACACACGCCTCGAGTCAAGTCGAGTCATTGACTCTAGTCCCCTAATTTTGCTAACCTACAACAATCAACACTTGTCTGAACTGCAGCACAATTTTTAGGGGGCCCGGATTTTTGAAAACGTTGCGCGGAATGTTAACAATAAATTAGGCCTAAGCTTTCTATTTTTTTGTTAAAAAATGCATAACCTATATAATAATTTTTGTGACATAATGACTAATGTTTTCTTCATTTTCGCCACGAAAAATTTGCTTTAAATACTCCTTTCAAAAAAAGTTCAGGAGCTCCAGAATACTTCCTGTCCCGTGGCCAGAAACATAAAATCTGACTCCTGTAACTCTTAAGGCACATCACTTCCTGAACGTAGCATAATTTTAAGACCCAAATTGCAAAATCTTTAACCCAGATATCCCATACCAATCAATCAATTTTTTTAAGGTCAGATTTTACAAATCATTTCACATCAATCCTGTTATGTTTCGTTATCTGTATCAAACAAGAAGATTGCATTTTGCTTACCGATTTGTGGATACTGATAATGATGCATTGCATGTTATTTACATTTTGTTTGACCTACTTTTAGCCTTTATTTGTCCATATACATAGTATTATAACTGTGCTTCATTTATTGCTCCACGGATAGAACTTTCATTATTTGAATAGTAAAGTAGTCAGACAGCAATGTCTTATTCTTATCAGAGTGGAGCTAAAAAAAGAAAAAAAGCGCAGAAAGAAAAGCGATTTCTGAGCCATTATGCCAAACACTCATCCATTTGTAATTGGATAAAACCCGGCAACTCCAGTTTGCCAGATCCTTGTTAAAGGGGACCCGGAATTAAAGTTGGTACCGGGCGCGGACCGTTCTCTCAACAGCCTTGGTAAATGATCATATTTATATCCAAGCGGATGGAAATTTTGGGAAAAAATGCACGAGAGCAACAAATGAGTAAAACCGAAAAAAAACGTACTACATCGGACAAAAACGTATACTGTGTACCACGACCTTTAGTCGCCACTTTTTTGTTTTCCTTTAACTTAAAGCCAGCATTGCCAACTTAAAACAAATTTCACTTTTACACGATTTATCATCATTATAATCAATAATTAATTGTAAACATTGTTTTCATCAATTTCTTAAAAAATACTGACTGTAGAAATACTGTTGATGGCTTTTTCAAAAGATATCAATGACGTCATTTCCAAAACAGAGTTTTTAATTAAGTAATTATTGGAGACGCAACTAGCGATTTTTTGTTTGACCGCCATTTCTTGCTTAAATCTTTCGAAAACTATTTGGCGTAAATCGTGAAACTTGGCACGATTGATCGCCACCTCAAGGTGAGTGTCATGATGTAACATATGTAAATAGCGCCACCTAAAAGATTGCCCATAATGCTTGCATAGCAACATACATGTGCTTGTTGCTATGATAGAACAGCGGGTTATTATTATTGTTGTACAGTTAAATAAATGCTTATTTGAATAAAATGATATGCTGAGAACTAAAGAATAGAGACGCAGTCAAAACACTACTCATCAGGACTTTAATAAGGTCATTACGGTGTCACAATTAATAATAATTTTTCAAAAATTACTTTTTTGACGGACGAGTATCATTTTGGGCTTGAACAAAAGCCAGTACTCGACTTGGCAACTTTGCACAAATTTCATGTTTTGCAATCTATGATGACGTCATAATCAATAATTAATTGCAAACATGTTTTTCCGTAATTTCTCGGAGCACACTGACCATTGAAGCGCGATTGACTGCTCTTAAGGCAGAAATCAACATCATCAGGTCCAAAACAGATCTTTGTAAGGATTGTAAGGATTAATGGCAATACAACAAGCGATTTTGTGTTTGACAGACATTTTAAGTCAAACACTTAAAACTACTGGACATACAAACTCTAAACTTGGCATCATTTATCGTCTAATCAAAGTGAGGGTCATAAGAAAGTCAGTGACGTCACGTTGACGTCAAAATTGATGATAAATTCTTAAAAAATTGTATTTTTTGATGGAGAAAAGCGATTTTCGGCCTTAAACATAAGCCAGTGTCCAATTAGCAAACTTCAATAATTTTCATGTTTTTAGGTACCGTACTGAGATGACGTCATAACTAATGAGTTTTTTCAATGTTTCTTGTCGGTGAAATTTGAAAAGCTTTGTTTTGCAGTTACTTTGAAATGCTGAAAGTAACAGGTTGAACCTTGGGTGATTTGAACAGATAAAACTTTTACAGCGATTAATGGCAATTGCAAATATTTTGTTGAATAAATTTATATCAATATGGTAAAATAATTAAGAGTTTATAACGTTGTGAAGAATAACAGAACAAAGCTTCAATATAATCGCTTTTGATTGGTCGGAGTTTATTAGAATTATTTGCGCTTCAAAGTTATGTTCAGCGATATTAGGAATTGTAAACTGTGGTTGTGCTTCTTGAAGTTTTTAGTGTTTATTGAAAATAAATGATAAGTTTAAAACATTTTTCATGTAAATGAGTATCAAATTGCGAGTATGGTGTAAGTAGAATTCGATGTTGCTAAGACGTACGCTGCAAAACTGAATGGTGATGAGAAAACAAAGCCGACAAAAACCAAACTCCTTTCTTAACACTGGGAAGCACTTAAGGCAATGCCTATTGTACATCTTGCACTGAAACTAGGAGTCACTCTCGGAGCCTCTACCACAAAGTGTGCGAGTTTTTTTTTCTGTTCTGAAAACTATCATGCGAGATCGCAGGCAATCACAGGAAGGAAAACTACGCCCAAGAAATGCCCTGTACCACCAAACCAACTGGCAAAACAACTGCAAGACAATGGAAGATACCCCTACGCACACAGAAAATTTTACGAAAGCGATCCTAAAAGCATCAGACGAACTAAAAAACCGAAACACCCACTCAGATCACCAACACTTGGAAAATGACATCACTACTCCTAAGGTGTCATCTGCAATTCAATCTCTGAAGTTAGGCAAAGCATCGGGTCCAGACGGCATTTACAATGAATTTATTAAGAATTGCGGAACTAAACTGGTATATTGTTTTTTTTAATTGTTTTATTTGCCATGTTTACCCTCTATTGGCGAGAAAGCGAATTGTATCGCTATATTTTGGACGGAACGTCCGCACTCGCTTGAGAGTTGCCATTTCCGAAGTGTCTAGGCCATCTGTCTTCCATATAAAGGTGGGGCGTCCCGCTAAGTGTCTTGCCCAAGAACACAACAAGCGAACTTGCCGGCTTGTTCTCCACAACCTCCCCTAAATGTCGAGCACCAAGCAGGGAGACTGCGGATATCATTTTTTAAAGTCTTTTGGTATGACTCGACAAGGGGATTGCACCCCAGGTCTACTGACTGCGAAGCGGACGCTCTAACCACTGCGCCATCGCGTCATTGGATAAATGAATTTTTAAATATATGTTCTGGCCATATGCGGATCCCAAAGTAGTGGCGTCACGCTAATGTCATTAGTCTTCTCAAATTAGGCGAACCTGAAACCTGTCCTCGAACCTACCGCCCAATCGCTTTACTGTGCACAATATACAAACTGCTTGAACAAATACTCTTTACACAAATTGAACCCATAGTAGACAAGCTACTACGCAAAGAACAGGCAGGATTTCGAAAGGGTCACAGCACTGTCGACCAAGTGCTTAAACTTACTGAAACAATCGAGGATGCATTTGATAAAAAAGAGATAACGGGATCACTGTTCATTGACCTCACCGCTGCCTGTGATACAGTTTGGCATGAGGGCTTGCGTGTGAAACTGCAACGAATGCTTATCTTCAACCACCTAATTAGTTTCATAGAGGAATTACTGTACAATAGGTCCTTCACCCTGTTTACAAGTGATGGACAAAAAATCCGGTTCTTTGGACTGAAAAATGACGTATCCCAAGGATTCGTTCTGGCCCCTACTCTATATAATATCTACACAGCTGATTTCCCGAAAACATGTAGCAACTGTTTCATGTATGCAGACGACGTAGCAATCATCTATTCCCCGTCATGTATCACCAAAGTCAAAGAAAACGTATCTAATGACATGAAGACCATATGCCAGTACCTACATGACTGGCACTCAAAGCTTTCCCAGTCAAAAACGGTCTCATCACTGTTCTGTTTTAAGAACCATCTGGCTCCATCTCACCCTGGATAGGAGTCTAACATACAAAAACCACTTGCACAAACTGAAACAAAAAGTGTCTTCCCGAGTGGCACCGGTAAGGAAACTGTCCGGAACTAACTGGGGAACCTCATTTGACGCTTTACGAACCTCCACTACAGCACTTGTATTTGCACCAGCTCAGTATTGTGCCCCTGTCTGTGGACAAAGTACCCACACAAAAACACTAGACGTACCTTTGAATGAAGCAATGCGGGTCGTCTCAGGCTGCATCCGCCCCACCCCCTTTGAATTTCTTACCACCACTCTCGGGAATAAAGTCACCAAGCTGTCGCCGGAAAAAACTCTGTAAACGCTTATAATACAAAGCAGATAACACTGACCATCTTCTACACAACATCTTATACAGCAAAACCCCTCTCAAAAGCTTAAATCTCGCAAACTTCTTCGCCCATTTCTGGAATCACTACAAGGTTATAACCCCCAGTAAGAACCAATACCACATAAACTGCAACCACACATCCAAGACTGGTCAAACAAACCCCTAGGGCATGGTCTCCCTTGGAAAGCCTGGGTCCAACTAAATCGATTGCGAACTGGAATAACAAAATTTGGTGACTCAATGGTGAAATGGGATTCGGTGATGACAATCTATGCCAGTGTGGAGAACCCCAAACTGCATACCACATTGTCGATGACTGTAAATCAACAGAACCTCCTTGCAACCTAACAGATGTTCACAACCCTATGCTCAAACGATATCTGATGAACTGCAACTTCTGATGAGATTGTCATACGAATGAATGAAGCACAGTCGCAAAGCCCATCTTGTCCAACTTGCTTTTGAAAGCGACTTGACAAAAACTAAAAACTGATTGGAAAGAAAACGTCTTTCGACAGTTCGGTACCTTTACTTTAGTTTATACTTTTTAGTGTTCTTTGTTTCAACTTTCAAAGTATTGGTTTCGCACTTCTGTGTTTTTTCTTAAAAACTTCGTTTTTTTACTATTTATCAATGTTCTTTTTTACTTATTTAATCGTGATTAAGTGGTTACCAGCAGTACAACAATGTGTATCTTGCTGCGTCATGTACTTGATTAACATCACCTATATTAGCAATACATTGAATTTTTTTAAACCGGTAGTTTGGTGGTTTAAGTTTCAAACACCATTTCACATCCCATTAAACCATTAAACCCACCAAGTCATTAAGTATGGCAAAAATCTCAAGTTTTGTTATACAGGGTGTCCACAAAGTTTTTAGACAATTTAAAAAATTTATTGATATTACAACTGACGTTGGAAATGTCTGAAATGTTGAAATAAATATCAATTAAATGATCAAGTTTTTATTTAAAATATTATTGAACTCTATCTCTGAAATGATTAAATAATATCAAGTAAATAGTCAAGTTTTTATTCAAAGCATTAATAAATTTCTACAAGAGCCCCATTTGCAGCACGGAGGACATCTAAACGATGTTAAATTTCAGTCCACGTCCATCTTAACATTTCTTCATCAGTTGTCTCCACAGCGGCAGTTATTCTTTCCTTTAGGTCAGTTATGTCTTTTACTGTGGTGCGGTACACAACATCTTTCACGAAGCCTGAACGAAAGCAGAGCGGATGGACTTTGTTGGGCTACGACTAAATGACCGACGAATACGCTCGATGCCTTTTACAGAAGTTTTTGACCATACACTCCTCGATTTTAGTAGCAACGTTCCGGTTCCCACAAACTGCTTATGCCAATTGCGAATCGACTGACGTGCTGGGGCTCGTTTTACATATTTATTTATGAAATTTCTTCATGCTTCAATATCAGATCTCGTTTTGATAAACCAAGAAGCACATTGTGCTTTTTCTTGTGGAGTAGTCATTTTTAAGAAGGGTTGGAAATCAATTATTTTATGTAGCTGATTCATCTCTGAAAAAACAAAGAGTGATATTATAAAAAACATTAATAACAACTGATTAATATGCAAAAAGAATCATTTTGATAGCATTTTTTGAAATTTTTTAATGAATTTATAAAATTGTCTAAAGACTTTGTGGACACCCTGTATTATAAATTTATCTAATCATCAACACAGGATCAGTCATATTTATTTTAAGATCATGAAGGTTCGCATCGTATGCAATTAAAAACATTCAATACCCTATAATGTCTTGTTTTAAAACAAAAATACAAAATTACGCAAGATTTGCAGCTGTACAACATAAGTTTTTGATATGTGAAATTCAGTCTATTTTAGTGCCCCCTCACAATCGGCTTGTGCCCCACCACTTCGTCTGCTCTGGCGACGACTCTGAGAAGGCCACTGATTAAAATCTTTATAGACTTGATTTTTACATAAATGTTTTTAAAAGTTGTGATGGATAATGCCAAAGATTCATGCTATCGAGGAAGAATAATCAAAATGTACCAAAGGACTGTTAGTTTTTCTAGAAATTGTAGTCACCAAAATTTTGGGTGTTTTTAATCAGTAGGCTACCTTTCAAAAACGTTTAGAGACTTCATTTTTTGATAAATCTTTATAAAAAGAAAGACAGATAATGGCAAAGAACCATGCTTGCCAGGAAAAATAATCAAAAGGTAACAAAGAATTAACGTTGTCTAACAGTTGCAAGTTTTTTAGATCTAGTAGAATAATGGTTCAACCAAAAATGAAACATGATGTATGGCAACCAATTTTTGATCAGTCTTCATAAAATAATCCTTAGCCCCAAGTAATCAGAATCACATTTTGCTGAAAAGAAAATTTTCTAAGTTTTCAAAGGATAGTAACTGTTAGTACATTATTATAACCTTTTGTACCAAAGTTACCTGTGTTTGATCAGCTTACGGATTTTTGAGGGTGGTAGAAAGTTACACTACAGGTCTTAAAGTTAAGTTTTTTTGGTACAAAAACAACTACTAAAGATATATGTTATGTACTACAGGAATGGACTTAAAACAACCTTTAATTTGTTTTCTGAATCTTGAAAATCGGTGGAGAAATGAGGTCACAAATCATTTTTAAATAAACTGATTTTGTAAAAATGTTGCAATTTTTAGAAAATCATCATATGAGAGGGGTGTCAAACTCATTCAGTGATGCGGGCCACATTTAGGCTACATACCTGGATTTTACACCGGCCAGACTTTATTGAAAAAAAAAATGAAGCAGGCAAGACTGTATGTCAGTGGCTCCAAACTTTTTGTCTGCCAGCACAGAAAGCCAGTTGATCAAATTTTGCAGCTCAATAGCCACGCAAATCTATTCCTATTGATGCGAGTGGCATTATTCGGAGATCACCATTTCTTCGAGCAACAACCTCCGGAAATCGTGTGATGTAGCCAGAAATGGTGCAGAACTCCAAAAGAAAAAAGGGAGGTAATTACCTCTCTCGCCAAGCAGTTGTCGACTATTACTTCATGACAGCATTTTCTCAATTTTGGTAGAAAATTTTTATCAGTAAAAAGCACTTTATAGACTCGCGTCACACCTGCAAGTCTTCCGCGGCACACAGTTTGAAAAACATTGCTGTATATATATATTTTTTTGGAGATTAATGCTTTCAATAGAGATTTTCTCGCATTTTTCAATCAATAGCTACTTAAACTTTTTTTGAAAATAAATGTTGTCATCACTCTGATAGTCGCTGTTTTCACTTAATTTCAACTAAAAAGATATTTTTCTTTTGGAAAACAATTTTTCGAAGACTAAATTCGGAGGCTAGGCATTTGCACTGCGCCACAAAATCCTTTCGCCGGCCACCAGTTTGACACTCCTGCCATATGATAATCTGTAGTAGCAAAAGACTATGTTCATCGTACCAGACAGCATTATGATATCATAAAGCGAGTTTCAAGCGTGCAAGAGAAGAAGCATATCTAAATAAAGAATTGCTGGTTGCATCGTCAAATGAGCTTTAATTGCAGTAGAGTTTTTTTATCGAAAGCATCTTATCAATATCTGAAAAAGCTCTTAATCGCGTTTCTACGATCAGTAGTTTTTGAGAATATATAGATGACAAATTGTGCAATAAAGCGTTAATAGTGACGTAATCTTAAAGTCCATTGGATAAAAATTGTTGTAAGTTAATAGGTCGGAGGCTGGCTTTCTTTTAAGCACAGAATGGTTGTAATCCGTCAAGAAATGCTAATTTAAAAAAACTAGCGTTGACTATGACCTCATCATAACCTCATGAACTTCCTTATGATACCCACCCCAAGGTGATGACCACTCGTGCCAAGTTTGATTTTGTACTCCTAGTAATTTCGGAGGAGTTAAAGCGCACGTAAGTACGTACGTAAACAGGTGCAAACGTACAGATAGCGTTGCGCCACGTCATAACTGTCAACGAAAGAAATGCAAAAATGTACTAAAAGTGTTACAAATTAGTGATTGTAAGAAAAACCACAAAACGATTGTATCTCGTTCATTCGTGCAATGCCTCGGCGTCTTGATGGTGTTTGAAGTAAAAGCTTTCCCCCCTTCTGCATGAAGACTAACGCCACATTTAACACAGATATTTTTGGAGTTTTTCTTGCTTATTTCGCGTTACCTTTGAGCTGCTGAGTCCAAAGGGTGATTTATTCCCTCGAAGCCTGCTTCTGCACTTATGCCAGCTGAACTTTACAGCATTCTTTTTTTTATTGTTCTGCTTTTAGCAAGCGGAGGGTAACATGTTTTCGGAATTCCAAATTGGATCATCTGTTTTTCCAATTGACAATAAATTCTCAATGCTGCAACCCCTAAAATATTTACCAAATTTATGAAAAGAGGCAAGTGCCATTTTTCCACGAATTACTGCACGGCTGGACTCGAGTAAACAACCCATAAGGTCCCACACCACCAATACTTTTATTATATGAATTGATAATATGTGGCCGTGCGAGATCCTTTTTACCTTTTTTCATCCGACAATTAACTTTATGCAAGGTACTGGGAGTTTCCTAGTCGCTTGCAAAAGTCAATATGGAAATACCTTGCCATTAAATCACAAAAATTTTACAATTAAAGCAATAATCAAAACTGTCTCGTTGTTTCTTTTGGTGAACTTTAGATCCAATAAGTATCTGCTTTGCTCCTCTTATTCTATTCCCTCCTATTGTTCCTGTGGCACAAATATTTTTTGCCAATTCACACACCAGTACGTAGCTGCTACAAAATTGTTGAAATATAGTTTATGACTCAAAGCTTCAGAATGTTTAGTTAATCATTATTTTTCCTGAAGCTTCCAACTGCGCAGTCGCCGTTGGCTCTTTTCCTCTGTAAATCTTCTGATGATATGGGTAGACTTATATCCCACACAAGCTTCATATTTTATAGCAAAACGAATTGGCTTTCTGCGTGTAAATATTTTGACACTGAGTCTTCCAAAGTAGGGCATCAGGGATTCATCCACGCTTAATAGTTCATGAAAGATGCACAGTTGGATAAGATTGTTTAGCATTGCATATAGGAATGAGATTTTGCTCATTTTGTCACCCTTTATGAGATTTTGGCTGTCGGCAAAATGAGTACATTTCTTCATATCAAAATAGCGGTTTCTACTCAGTGTGTTGCACACAGCTGGCACACCCAAATTAGATTTGTCGTCCAATAATTTTGCTCTTGGGGCTAACAGTGGTAGCCAGATAACAGCAGGATTCCCAAGACTGACGCACATCTCCATCTGACACAGAAAAATTGGGATTGTCATCATTCCGCTTTGCGTACAAATTAGTCAGCAAAGCAATAATATGCAAAAAGTTGCTTGAAAAAACTAATTTAATAAGGGGTAAAACCATCCAATAATTAAATGTTTTCTATCATATTACTTCCAACTGGTGAAAAACGTTTGCCTAAACAAACGCTATTTTTCCCTTTGACACATTTTTTCGTAATTTCACCATAACAGTGATTCTCCGGCCTGTCAATCATTGTTATTCTTTTCCTCCACTATGATTTCTCCTGCTAGTTCAAATATCTCTTCTACGTCATGGGTAAAATCTACACAGTCTTTTTCCTGACTTTCTGAATGGCCAGCAATTGGCAAAAGTACAACAATGTTTACTATGTTTTTATTACTTTCGACAGCGCCACGTGCTTTAGCAACAGTAGTCACTTTGGTTGCTCTTCTTGTCCCGCAGGAAGTGTTTAGATCCATCCTAGGTAATTTTGCAAAGATCGTTACTGCACGTTGCAAGTCTTCAACACTAGTTGAGACTCTAAGAGTGCCGTATGGCAAAAGAAATGATTTGCCAAATAATTTGTGGACGGGCAACGTTTTCAGAGGAACACAAAATTTCGCCTGGCAAAAGAACAGGAAGAAGTAAAATCAGTCGCAAACGCAAAGGTTAGGACCACGTGTGTTGAAATTAGGATAAGAAAAATGTGTAATTGCGCCTGACAAAAAATGTATTATGCTACTGCTCTCATGCGGTTTGTTCTTGCCATTATTGTAGTAAGCAGGGATGTGAAAGCGGAAGCTGGAAGCGGAAGCGGTCCTTTTTCTGTGGAAGCGGAAGCGGAAACAGAAGCGCGAAAATTCTACCGCTTCTGCTTTCACGTAGGAGGGAAGAGTGGAGGAAGAAAAGAAATTGGTTCTGCTATCCTTCGGAGAAGAGCGAACAGGGGGAGCATAAACAGTAAGAAATGAGAGCTAGGAGGAGTCGTTTAGAGAGATGTTGACCCTACATAATCAGAGTAGGGGTCAAGCAAAGAAAGAGAGAAGGTAGAAAGCTCAGAGAAGGATAAGCCCTACCTGACGAAAGTGATGACGCCACCGCTAGCGTCTATGATATCAATAGAAAAAATACCAGATTGGGAGTGGGTGCCATCAGATCGCAAAGCAGAGAATCCAGGAATCCGGAAAGAGGAAGATAAATTTAAGTTTGATTCCTGGATGCAAATAAGGGAAACAAGATGAGACGAAATAAAGTGTTGCAGTTCAGTGCTCCTGGCTACGAAACCCCCAGCATTCCATTGAAGTTCCCTGAGGCAGTTAAGGAAGGGAAGAGGAAGCAGGAGGTAAAGAAAAACAGCCAGGAGCATGAGGCGGTGGTGAGGGTGCAGAGCGAGAAAATACAAAGTGGGCTGAAAAAGGATAAGAGGATTGAAGGCGAGGGTGGGGTGCGAGTGCTGCATTAACAGAAGGGGGCCGGATGGGCCAGATTGAGCAGTGGAGGTATACCAGCTGGAGGAGTCCGAGGAGGAAGTCACAGTGCTAGTCGGTGTGGGATCTCCAAAGAAAGCAGGGACGCAGCAGGGAGGGCAGCTCCAGGAGTGAGAGCTGCCAAGAGTTCTGACTCTAGAATAGGAGAGTAGTGAGCACTTTAAAAGAACCCAATTAGAGCATGTGCAGCATTGCACTGACTTACCCCACCAGGTCACATTTCCAGTGCACACTGAACAGGGAAAGACGGGACAAGGGTTAGGATGAACGTTGCCGCTCATCAGGAGAAGGAGAAGCATGAGAAGACTGGCAAGAGAAAGGCAGGAGAAGGCAGGCCGATTTTAAAGAGGCTGCGTGCTACCCTTCTGCGGTCGTTCAGGGGGCTGCACGGCAAAAAAATGGTTTGTGTGAGGGGAGTGCCCGACGTAACTGGGACCCTCGGTAAGGCCAACAGCGATTTTAACTCAACGCAAACGGGTTTGGGGACCGCACCACCACGTTGAGGCGGCTGTTGATTGGTGCAGTTCAATTTTGCTCTCTTTACATGTATATACTAAATATACGACAGAAATTTCGGGCTTCACTATCCAAAAAAGATCGGAGACAATACGTGTTTTGGGGACGGACAGAAAGTCCGTAATGATGATTAGAGTGAAAGTTAACTCAAAGTCAGAGTTAGTTGAGGATAGAGAGAGAAAATCAGCGCTATAAGGTGTAATTTGTTGTTGTGACGACAGGTTATTGTCGAGAGCGGTAATATGGAATCATACGGTTTAGATCTGAGAAGCATTAAGTTAACTGTTGTAAAAGTGGTTGTAAGTAGTGAAGGAACTTATAATAACTGTTTATTTGTTGAAGTGTTTAATTGGTTTTTGGATTTTAGTAACGAAATATTTGATTTTCTTGTAAACAGTTTGTGATTTCTAAATTTTTGTTAGTGGGGGTTCCGTGACAAAGGCGAAAGTACATTAAAGGTTTCGCGACGACAAAAAGATTGAAAAGCACTGTTCTACATTCAACACCAGTTCTAATATCTATGAACAAAAAATACAGAGTAGTTCAAAACAATATGCTCAAGCGAAGTAGGTAAAGTAATATCAATAAATGAAGGTTTTTGTCTTCTCAAAATGATGAAGTGTAGGAGAAGGCAGGCTACAGACCCACAAAAGTTAAAAAAAAAATGTCAACGGTCGTTTTCTCGTTTTTTATTAGTGGAAGCGGAAGCGGTGGAAGCGGAAGCGATAGGTGTGGAAGCGGAAGCTGTTGAAAAATAACCGCTTCCACATCCCTGGTAGTAAGTAAGTAAGGTTAACTTCCTTTGATTGAGAAATAGAACTAATTTAATAGGTATGATTTTTCACAACCTGCAAGCATAACACTGTTAGTGGTGTAGTTATAAAATTGCTTCTTTATCCTTCAGATATTTGCAGTTAGCAGCAATATTTTTCATATAACTTGGTACTGCGTTTTTCGGCGTTGTAAACGTTGCGGTCGGGACACATTCATTTTTCCCAGATTTTTTTCCAACACCATCCTGCCCCAAAGGGATTAAGTTCGAATTAATACTTCATGCATGTCAAAGTACTCTTCTTAGAGGCATGTTTATTCCACATTTTGATAGATCTCTGCAATCATATGTATGAATTTTCTTCAGAAACAGTGTTCCACTTAGGAACAATGATAGAAAAGGTTTTAACAACTGATAGGCTCAAAGAAAAGTCATAGATCCACCTTGACATGTGTGTTGCTTGATAAAAGTTTACAACTTGCAACTAATTTTGGAAAGGCTCTCTCCTCACTCTATTTGAATCCGCTTTTGATGTCTGTTTATTTAGATAACTCTATTGACAAGCCTCTATCCAAAAAAGCGTTTTTGTTGTCAGTAAAATATATCGATTTGGCATTCGAAGCAAAAAACTAAATAATTGGTCTAGTTCTATCTGTGAATAACGATTTTTTTCAAAGATTTTCCGAGATAAAATTCTGTCATGTTCCCACCATCCTGCCAGCTCAGCTGATTCTAGCATATAACAGCAATATGCAATGGTTTTCTTTTCTCTTTATTTCAGTTTAGAAAAATGTTTAATGTTTATCGTTTGGTTGCTTCTTCCCTTTTCACGTATATGTTCCATTATTTCCTCTGTCAATTGTTTAATTTGTTTTCTTGAGGTAGTGGTACAGAAGTAAATGAAAGGTCGACTAAAAATAATGCTTCGACCAGTTCCAATGTAGTGAGTCCTAAGCCGTGAAACTCTTTTGCCTTTATCTGCGCATGTGGGTAGGGATACCTTAATCGGTAGTTGAATTTGTGTTCGCCAAAATATAACCGATAAGCAACGAAATTGGAAAAACTCACAATTCCTTGAGCTAGCCAAATTCTATGAACAAAAATTGCTTTTCCGGTATAACATGTACCATCTCGCAGATTGTTATGAATTTATGCCCCTTTAAAATTCGTAATATTTTGCTTGTTTGTCTGATTGCTGCTTCTGTCACTCACTAATGCGCCAGATTTCAGAAAGGTGGTTGATAGGACTGGAGCTAGCAACTGTTTGAAAATTCTACTTCAACTTTGGGTCTGATTTGGTTATTTTTGCTTTGCACTGTGCTGTTTGTTTGTAGTATTTGCGAATAAATTCCAGTCTTTCAAAAACTGCGTAACACAGCAGACATTGCGACTTTTAGCTCAAGCTCCGCTGCATGCCAGTGTGGGTATTTACTTGCATGATGTAGATCTTCCTACAAACAAAGTACTTGCAGTGGTGTAGCAAAAAGCAATTTTAGGTGACAAAAATATGAAATTTGGTGGGTCAACTTTTTTGTAATTCCAAATTTTCAGGCCCCATTTTGGTTAATTTCTACTGCAAATGCGTTGAATGGTATTTTGTTGAGATTGGTGATTTATGGCTGTAATAACCAAAAACACCTTCATTCCTAAATCGAATTCCAAAAATTTTTGATGGGCATGGCCCTTCTAAAACAGGAGGGAATGAAATGTGTCTGGTTAAAAAAAGCGTGCATGCTTAATCGCTAGCCGCATCGATCATAAAATTTAAATTGCTTATGAACAATAATTAGCGGAAAACTTTGTTTATATCTTCCGAACAAGCTTTCTAACGCTTTCCTAACGTCAATATTTCTGATATTTCAATTGCTAATTATGAAATAATTTTAGTTTCGAAAACAAAAAATTATTTTAGCTTGACAAGTCGGGTACTGGCTTTTGTTTTAACCAAAAATCGCTTTCTGTCATCAAAAAAAGGCGATTTTTGAAAAATTATTTTAATTATGATGTCACGATGATCTCACCAATCTTCTGATGACACTTACTCCAGAGTGATGATAAATGGTGCAAAGTCTGATGTTTGTACATGTAGTAGTTTTGGAGAAGTGAAAACACGCACACTCACACGAAATTTGCAGATACACTTGTGTCAAGTCAGTGAGCTTAAAATATTGTAACACTAATCAATGCAATAAACACTCTACAAACTACAAAAAAAGACAGTCTGATGACAAATTATCCTAACTCAGCAATATTTCTGAAAGCTAGCTTGATAACAACGCTCTTTCAACATGGACACCAGCTTCATTGAGAAACAGCGACATTGTTTCTTTTTCCAGTCTTATCGAGCAGAAATAGTGGGGTAATCACGGAACAATTGTTCTGAACTGATTTGGAGTTTTTTAGTTTCAACAATTCGCTCGAACTACTTAAATAAGTTCATCGCTTGTTACAATTTGCAAGCAGAGGAAACTATAGAAATTACTGCCTTTTCCAAGGGCATGAAAGCGAGGTTTCAACGCATGACCACTCGGTCACTGTAAATATGAAACGGCGCTTTCTTTCATTCGATCACTTTGCCTACGGCCGCACAGCATACCAATACAGTCGGTGATATCCAATCGAGAGTTTATGAGTTCAATTCTCGCCTAGGTTTTGTGTTGTTGAGTAATCGTTGAGCAATTTCCCCAGCTAACAGTTCGAACTTCTGCTGGAATGGATCTGAAATGAGATCAAAAAATGCTTGACGCCAATTCATCATTGAGGTAGGTTTGAAGTTGAAGTATTTGATGCACGAGCGTAATTGTTGAGTTTTTAGTGATAGCTTTATGATCTAACGCAATTTGGAATTTAACTTTTTGACGCAGCGTTTAAGCGTTTCCGTGAAATGATAAATGCGTCCATTCTTCCGACGTAATCACTTTACAATTCAAAATATAACACACCTGTCACTGTTAATCGAAACATTTATATGCATATTATATTGAAGGCGATTCATCCACGGAAACAATAAAGGAACTCACATGAGGAGGACAGGGATTTGCACGGGGAAATCAACATGCTTCGATAGCTGTTAAAAGATAAAATGACAAAGAGAAAGTTGAACAGGGCGCTCGTGCTTACCATTGTGACGACATAACGCCTATGATCGTGTGGCTTTGTGATGTAGCCGATTACAATCTGAGTGAACACGTCCATCAAAGTGGATATTATCGCAAAAATGAAAGTCTTTAAGATGATAGCTCTTATTCGATCCTTATTAGATGTGCTGCTGCTCGTTGAAGAAAGGGGCTTTCGGAAGGATTTTGAAGAGTTAGCTTTCGAAATTTTGGTCGAAGTGGTAACTCGGCTGCCCTGAACTTCGGATTCATCTGCTATCGTTGATTTTCCTGATACTTCATCTGGATCACAGGATGAGCTTGCTTTGAAACCTGGTTTTCGAATCATTTTTAAAGCATACACAAAAAGACCAACAAGAACTCCTTGCGCTAATATTACAAGAGCGGTGACAGATAGCCAGTATGCGAACTTCAGGTTTGCATCGGGAACATAGACACAGCCAACCACACTTGATTTGTGATCACTCGGATAGATGTTGAATACTAATATTCCAATGCCTCCGAATAAAATGACGCCGAAGCTTACCAAACTGACAATTTTAGCGAACTTGCTGTAGTGGACACTGATCATCGGGTTGTTGTAAAAAGCACGTTGACGTAGCCACAGAAACAATGCTACCGAAAACAGTACCACTGCGTAGGCGATGTAACAAAGGTCTGCCATTGTGTCGCATAATTTGTGGGAAAAATTGCTCTCGTCAAAACCGGTGTTCAAATAGACTCCAGCAACAATATGATAGAATAAAGTAGAAACACCGCACACAATTACCGAAGTGTATACTGCTCCTTTGTTTAGGAGATCCGCTGCACTTTCTCGACCCAACGATCGCCATTTTCCTGTTTTAATTCCATAATGAAAAAGAGATGACAAAATCCATACAGTGATGACAATCATAAATGAGTTTATGGTAATTGGAACAATCCAATCAGGCTCAGTGTACCTGAGATATAAATTGGAAGTAGGCATTGTTTGGTTTCGGAAATTTGATAAATTTTGAATATCTGTTGGCCCAAGAACAACCGGAGACGAAGTGCTGACGTTCATAACTATAGTCAATATTAACAACGATACAAAGCTAAAAAAACAAAAATTTGATCTAAATATTTTCTTTCGTCTTGCTGATGAGTAGTAGCAATACAAGTTTCTTTGGATAAGCCTTAAATTATTTTTGACAAACATTTTGTCAGCTAGAAAGGCTAATATTTTTACAGTAATAAAAATCGCATGCTATGTTACAAAAACAGCATATAAATTATGTTTCATTTTCAGTGCAATGTCAAAACTTTAGCCTAAATAGAGCATTACCAAAAAACTTGGGTGATTACCGCTTGTAGGTAAAATGATAAACAGAATTTAATTTCTATTTTAAGGCCTGTTAAAGAAATTCACTAAATAAAGCAAAACTTGTTGAAAATTAGAGTTCTTGGAATATTTTTATAGCTTTTAATTACGCATAGAAGCGTAGACAGCTAATGATTTCAGTTGGGGAGGAGGGGAGCCAAAATTTTATGCTAATTGAGGTACTGTCGCATTATCAGTGATAACTGATAACTTTTATCGGAAAGATTCTTCAATAATTTGGTCGAAAACAAGAAAGTTTATCAAATTTTCATAGTGTTGAAGAGTGTTTTTGAAAGGCTTTGATAAGTATTTCGAACGGATCCATAAAGGTTTGAGAATTCAAAAATACTTATGTTGTGGAGAATTTTGTTTTCTCATCCTTGCATCTGAAGCAGAATGCAAGGGATGTCGTATCTTTATCCAACTTTGCTCAGTGCTAAAAAGATATGCTGGCGTTCATATTTTTTGTTGAAATCTAAAAAATCAGGATTTCGTCATCATCAACGAGAGTTAAGGGGCAGTTCAAATATCATAAGACGCCTCCAGATGAGAAAGGGGAAAGCAATACCGTCATATTATTTGATTAAACAGGTTTTGTGACAAATTTCAATAAGCAAATTTGCTTGAGTACTTTTTATGTGATGCGTCACACGAGAGCAATAGGGGTTTACAAAAACGTCATAATGCATCACATGGAGAGGAGGAAATTAAAAATGGATAACAAGCGTCAAATGATTTGTAAACAGCCGTGATGTGCGAGACTGGAAAGGGAAAGCATCACTCGCGAAATATTTATCAAAGTTTTTATGATTATGTGAATTTTCGGTTTTCATCGAATTTCTAAGTGATTTGAAAAGAGGTAGATCTAATCACTTCATATTTAATGAAAATTTTGTTTATCATCCAAAATCTAGAGAGAGAGCTTCTAAAATCGTGAGGGAGGAAAAGATCTTCACTAGAAATACAACTACGAAACCTCCAGCTTTACCAAAAATGTTTGACTTGCTATATCCCTGTTATGAGTAAACAAAGAGTAGAGCTCTTATAATTAGAGACTTTTCTCTTTGTCTTAATCAACTCTTTGACGTTTAATCTTTTTTTCATAAGTTATCTGGAAAGTTAGTTTCTCACTCTTGTAAGTTTGTCCGCGAATAATGCAATGAAGCTCGAAAGAGTCTTGTTGAGGTGCTTGCTGCTAATTAAATAAGAGGGCAGCTTTTACACTAAAAAAGCAGCAGCCACACTTCTACCAAAGCGCTAACTGTTTGTTAAGCTATTAGTAATTAAACTAAAGTGTTAAAAGTCATCAGGCAACACTCTTATAAGTACATCAGCAAACAATGCATTTTGTGTTTTCTTATGCTTGCGGAGGTGTTAACTACTAATTGGATCAGTGGGCGACTTTATGATCATGTTTTTACGCAGTGTTAGGTACGCTTCCGCTTCTTACCGAAACACTCTTTTCAGTTATTTGATTAGCGTTTTGCTTGTACTGTACTTTAAACCACTATAAGATTGGTGTTAACTTCTACTTAATTCGCTAGTAGTTTGCTAAAATCTATCAATGCCTTTTATTTAAAGCAGCATTCGGCAAACTGTGTGTCGTGGCCCATTGATATTGTTTTGCAGGCCGCACACAACTTGCAACTATTACCGGGATGATGTATAGAAGTAGAGATCATTGACTTAAAGAATTAAAGAATGATCAAAAGTTGATTTCGAAAAAAGAAAGGATTACCACCTTTTAAAAACAGTTTACAAACTTGAATTTGTACAAAAATTTTGCGTAAAATCAAGAAAATATACTTTCAAATTGTTGATCTTCAAAAAACAGATCCTCAACCAAAAAATTGTGGTAAGTTTTTGAAGTTTGTCTCACGTCTTCATCTCGACCAGGTTCCTTCAATGTCGTATGGGTCTTGAGCAACAATCGAAAGGTGGATTTGAGCCACTTTAACACTTTGCCGACCATTGATTCAAAGCAAGCGCAATATTATATCGATATTCTAATTCTTGCAATCGGCCGACTAGAATTTTCCATTTCAGCATTGATCAAATAAAGCATTTCGCAATTCAGCAATCAGATTGTAGAATTTTTGAAGCTAAAATCAAGTGTTTTTTAGTAATCAGAAAGTGATGTTTTCCGAAAATAAGAAAATGTAGGCTAGTTTTTCATGAGCTCAAAGACGGTTTGAGATTTGCGAGGCATGTTCTTTATGAAACCCCACTATACTTCAGAGCTTGCATTGATTTCAAGGTATTATGTTACGCGACATTCTGTTCCGGTGCTGTTTGTGCTACAGCTGCATATATTCCTAATTCCAAAAACAGCAAAATTCTACCGAGACCAATTTTAATATTGCAAGGATCCGGAAAACCGCTTTTTTTAGGTTACAATTTTGAAGATTATACATAACAAAATTAACTTCATGTGCTTTCTAGAAGTCGCAGGCAGATACAACCATGGAGCATTCAAGAGAAGAAAAGAAGCAATGCTCCGCCAAACGGTATGACAAAAGCAAAATATCGGAATAAGATTATTTGTTTTGGTTTGAAATTTTTTGTTTTAGAAAAAAGGTTTTAATGTTGTTTTGAGGTCCAAAATGGGCGCATTTCTCACTTACAAAAGGTTTCCCTTTCTCAATCCGCTGCCTCCCCCCACCCCTCAAAAATATTAAACACATTTATTTTATAAAATTGCTTGATAAAAAAGATTCACATTAATTGTTGCTCCGTCCCTTCTCAATCATTCGTTTCTAAATACTCTAGTAGAAGCTACAGTGTAAAATGCCATTTACTTTGCATTTGCTAGAGTAAACAGACTACAAAATAAACTAGTGGTTTAACGTTTAGCTTCAATTTCTTTTCAGTTGTTAGGCAATTTTACTGATAATAATATCGAAGCAAACGTTCTTTGTTAGGTTAGCAGATTTAGGCCAAAGCTGTTAAAATTTTAAGGAAACAAATAGTGAGTCATCGATATTTAGCAAACCAAGCTTTCCTTGCTCGCTACTGCTTTTAACTTCTTCAGGCGACGATGGTAATGAAATTTTTAGACTTTGGACTTCTTGAACTGGCAAAAAACGTTTGCATTGAAATTCTATTGCAGATTGAAGTAGGCTAATGCAGCGGTTCCCAAACTATGGGTCGTAAACAGAATTTCTGGAGGTCGCGAAAGTCATTCAAAATTTGAATTAATTCATGCTATGTCTCAAATAATTCGACTTTACCCCTCACTACGTCAGACACGCTTGTTTATTTTTTGAATTATGGGTCGTGACATGAAAAAGTTTTGAAAAGATGTTCGTGACTTGAAAGAATTTGGAAACTACTGGCCTAATTACACAGTAAATCTCAATTCTTTTCAAATGATTAAAATCAAGCAAGCAGATTTTTTGTGACTCAATGGTAGTTTATAATTGAAATTTTAGTGTTGGTCTATTGTTTTGCCACGTTACGAAAATTAAATCATCTTGATTTAGTTTATTTGACAGTCTCGATCTCGGGACACTGATCATCTAGGATAATGATGGTCTTGCTCTAGAGCTAATTCTTGAATGATCTGGTTTTGCTACAATACAAAGTAGAATGATAAAACAACCCAACTAAACATCTTACCTAGCTCAGATGGCGGTATAGACTGCCGTTCTTTTTCAGGTCAATAGTGATTAGGGCGTTGTCCGAAATATAACTGCTTTATGCCAGGTATTCATCCATCCATCCATCCATGCTCGGGTTTAGCTGAAGTAGGCTGATTTTTAGATAAAAAAAAAGTACAATTTAACCTGAAGGATTTTCGGTTGGAAGAGAAATAAAAAGGAAATTAAACTGATACATGAAAGGATAAGCATAAAAATAGCTAGACAATCAATATTACTACACTCTACAAATTATAGCTAGTAATTGGAGTCGCTCACCATGAAGTAATGTGAAAGGCTAAAAACAATTCCGGTGGGATTCGAACTCCACAGCCACCTAATTACCGGTCAGATGCTATGTCATTTGAACTACAGAATACCAAACTAATTATCCCTCGCGATGGGTCGTCTCTTGATCGTAGTTAGAAAGCTTGCAGTACCACGCGCTTATGAGAAACTAAGAACAACTCGAATCCCGGCGTCCGAACTAGGGCCAAGCTATACTCCCTGACCTACGCCTCCAAGCCATCCATGCAAAACATGAACTGCCATGGGCTACCGGCTCGGTCATCGCTTAGGACCGCGGTACAGTTTCACCGAATCAGGCGTGGCCTACAAACTAGCGAAATTTTCCATAGTATCAAGCAATGCTTGGAAACGACTAAGCGCTAATCCGCATAAGGTCCCTAAACATAGAGGGGATATCCATGTCAAAAAGCAAGTTGTTTTTCAAATTGTTCTCAAAATACAATGTAACCATTGTAAACCTGCAAGAAACATATCTGAGTGTAAACTCACTCGCTTCAAGATTGCACGATGGTGGCGAGAATGCAATCTTGAACAATGTAGATGGGGAAACGTCTGCGAATTGAACTCTAACTGGTTTGGTCACTTACATAACGATGATCGACAACAACATACCCAACATCATGGTAAAAATCGGAGACCACCAAAAGCCAATTTTTACAAATCCTCATAAGCCCGACGGCCTTTGCCGCTGCGGCCAAACCAACTTCATCCAGTTGTGATGACTGTTGAATTCAACAGTCATCACCCGCAATTAGAATGATGAAAGAATAACAAAAACAAGAGAGGCTGGAAACGCCAGGCGAAACATAAAAAAACTGCATCTCATATACACTCCCCTAATCAAAGGAACTGTTTTCTCTGTTAAATGAAAGCAAGGCTATCCTCTAGACCAGGGGTCGGCAACCTTTCATTAGGTGCGGGCCAAAACTAAAATCTGCAAGCTCTCAGCGGGCCGTATAAATTTACCATTAACAGTGTTGTTGTTAAAACGTCCGAATTTATGAAATTTTAATCAGAATAACTGCTGATTTAACAGTTCATAACGGCAGCATAAAAAACAGCATACATTTATTGATACCGTCAGGAAAACGTTAATGCGATATTTCATGTTGTGTTTTATTTGAAAGTTTTTGAAGTTTAGATGATAAGTTGTTAGAAAAGAAGCATAGAATTTTGCAAATGTTCATGAGTAGGTTGTGCTCCCAACTTGGTCTTGGTTGGTTTCATTGTCGAAAATAATTGTTTACACGCATAAGTGCTGCCAAAGATGGATGCCATCTTTTTGCATGTTTAACAAAATTAGGATATCGTTTGGATTGAAGATATTTTTTATAAAAGTCAAGCAGTGATAAATGCTCACAATGAAACTTTGATTTTATCTCGTAGCTACACTACAGCTCAATTAACTTTATTTGATATTTTTCTGGTGCAACGTCGACCTATGTATCGAATGGAGTACTAAACAGTCTAATATGATTTTCGCAAGAACGAATGTCACTAAAGCGAGATGAAAATTCAGTTCTTAAATGTCGTATCATAGACACGAATAAACTAATGCCCATAGGTTTGTTCTCTTGCAGTGTAGCAAAGTGAGCATAATTTGCATTTCTCAACTGAATTTCACAAAGTCGGAATGTTGTTTCGAACGCGCGTACGTAACTCCACATCTCATGTATCAATGGCAGCTTTCCCTGAAGCTGCAAATTCAAGTTGTCCAAATGCGATGTCAAATCAACCATAAACGCGAAATTACAGACCCATTCTTGATTGCAAAATTCGGTAGCATTTGTGTTTTTTCAAGAAAGATTGCTATTTTTTTCTTTCAATATGTACTTTCTTCGTAGCATTTCATCTCGACTAAGCCATCGTACATTGCAGAAATAAAGCAAATCTCCATACAAACCACTGTTTGTAAAAGTAGTTGACGAAATTGACGATGGTTCAACCATCGGAACAAAATAAAGTTTACGGCCTTTACCACTAAGTCTATGATGCTCTTTAAGGTTGACACCTTTGCGCACAATGCTTGCTAATGAATGAGCCGCTGTAAGTTTATAATGTCCCTATTAATTCCATGGTCTTCGACGAGTTTTTGATGCCAAAACACAACACCTATATTTTTCCAACCATTGACGGGGCTCTATCAGTAGTTGTTGAAAGCGGTTTTGAGAGATTCAAATTCATTGCTTCAAGGCATTGAAGTAATGGTTTCAGAATGTCGGTTCCTGTAGTAGTACCATTATAGAAAGCAGTTGAACAAAATTTTCAACAACATAAATATCTCCGTTTATTCCACTCACAAATACTGCCAGCTGAGCAGTACCTGTCGTGTCTGTGCTCTCATCTATCGCTATTTAGAACTGTAGATCTTCAAAACAATCTTTTTGGTTGTATTTAACGTTCTCAGAAATCTTTCTTATTCGTCGGGTAATGATTCGTGCTGAAAAACTGAAATCAAAAAACAATTTTATTTTCTCTGAACATACGGTTTTAACAACAGCCATCATGCATTTTTTCACAAAGTCGCCATCAGTAAACGGTCTCTTGTCTTTTGCTATTAATTGTGCTACCTTGTAGTTAGCAAGAATAATATTTTCCAATTCAGTGGTTTGTTTTTGAAATACAGAACTCTGCTGTTTTAAGGTGGTTCTAAGTTGACTAAATTTTTCTTTTCTTGTTTGACCCGTAAACTTGGAAAAATTAGTATACTTTGTATGATAAAGGCGCTTTATTCCTTATTTTCAGCAACAGAAACGTTGCAAATCGAACGCGTAGGTTTACCAAAATTGTTAATAAAACAGTACTGAAAGTAATACAACAGGCAAGCGACGTGCCTGTAGCACTTCTCTCAAAAAATTATTTGTTCTCCCATTCTTCATTAATAGCTCGACACTCAGCATCATCTTTTCTACGTTTTGTCAACATTGCCAGATTGCTAAAAATTGATAAATATGTGCTTAATGACCATCATTAGCTAAACTTCTCGGTAAATATTAAATAAAGTTACAATTAGAAATTATGGTATATCGGACATTTTAATTACAAAGCTGAAACTGCCAAGCACCTTTATGCAACCTTTCATATGACTTCCACTCAATTTTCTCCTTGGGCGCAGCTATACTACTACGAATGAAATATACCACCAAATTTGAAAGAAAGGTTGAACGCAAATGTAACTCAAATTGCTGTCAGTTATCAGTTACGCAAACAGTACGTCATCAAATATGAGACACTTGGTTTACTTTAGCGTCATAAGGTGTTAAGATTTAAGTAATAGTACACAAGAAAATAGTTGACGTTGGCTTAAAAAAGCGTAGGAAAGTATAGCAGACTTGCATTCACCATTATAATGCGGTTGACAAACTTCTATAGTAAATCAAAGGTTTACGCCAGCACATAATGTTCGATTTCTAAATAGTTTTTCATAAGTATACAGTGCCAGATAATTGCAAAAAGGGCAGATCAATAAAATAAAATACGCTATTACTAGGCGGGCCGTATCATTACTAAAATTTGTAAAAAAGCTACGGGCCGGATGATTTTCTTTGGCGGGCCGGATCCGGCCCGCGGGCCGTAGGTTGCCGACCCCTGCTCTAGACGTTGTCTTTGTATGAAAGAGTAAATAAGTTGTGTCACAACGAGCTGTGCTAAACGATTTTCCAAAAACTCAAACAGCTCAGCTTTTCCCAAAAGCACAGGCTAATTCTAATCACGTTCGAAATCAAAATTACAGCGATCGACTCACAGCCTAAATCCAAATGAAATTTCCGAAAAGCGAATAGAAAAACTCTAGGAAATACATGGAGGCACACTGTAACAGAGCCAAGGCAAAACAAAGCAATATCAAACGCTTTTCAGGCCTAATCCTGCAACAAAAAGAGCGAAAACAAACATAGCAAGAGACACGGCACACAATTCGTGCTGTGTTTGAATGCTAGATTGGATGAGCTCTTGAAAGTACTCGAGGAAATTGGAGACTCATTATCGTGAGAATTAATCTTTTTTCTGAAAGAGTGAGACAGAATAGATGGTGCGGAGTTGTCAAAAATTTGGATTTTGGTAGATCAAGCCAACACACTTGAGATCTCAAAAAAAAAACTTAATCCAGATAAATTACAAAAGACAGTAACCCGCCCCAAGGTTTCAGCTGACACAATTGTATCCAAATAAAAAAATGGAGCAAACACACTCCAAGGTATAAATTTAAAAGAGATGTAAGACAAGAATGCAAAAAGTCTATAAAGAGTGCCAGGTCGCTGAGGCTACTACAACAGTGCCAAAAACATCAAACGAGATGAAGAACGCAGTGGCCCAACCCAGGACGGGCAAGGTTGTCGAAGTAGATAGCATCTACTCGAATATAATTGAAACTTGGACCATAAGGCGTTCACACTGCTCGCAGAAGCAATGGCAAAAGTTATTGAAACAGAAAAACTTCGAGTTCCTAGAAACATGATTAATATACAAAGTCTGGAAAACCAGCTCGGGAACCTGGAAGCTACAAACCAATTTTTTTACTGAGCTTTCACTTCAAGTTGCTTGGGCAGAAATTCCTTACCCGAATGAGACCTCTGATTGATGCCATCTTCCAGTGGAATAACCTGCTTTGGACCGATAAGGGGCACCGCAGGAAGAGTTTTTGCACTTCCTCCAACAAAGAATCCCGTTTCGAAAGAAAGCAAAAAAACGAGAAAAGTCCCTTTTGGTTTATTGTTTGCTTACGATACACTTTGGCAATACGGACCAACGTTAAATCTGGTACGGATGCTTAAATAGGACAGGATTATCAGCCTGCTGAAACATATGATAAGTCTAAGAACCTTTTACCTCTTCCTTGGAGGTAACATAAGCAAATATAGCCCCATGAAAAATAGACTGCCGCAGGGTTTTGTTCTGGCATGAATTCTGTTTTATGTTTCATTGTCGACACCCCCAAGGCAAGGTCGCTTTGTCTCGCTGATGATCTTGCGATTGCGTACCATTCAAGAAACATCTGATGTATAAAGATAATACTGGCACTGGACTTTCAAACATCCCTCGAATACTTTTAAAAGTGTTATCTTGCGACGAATTTGCGACGAAAACAGGCAACCTTCAGACATCATAAAAGAATTGTAGTAGTTTGCGACATACCCCTCAAACGAATAATTGGAGATGCTCCAACCATATCAAGGCTTAAATCAACACGACCTTTCCACACAACCACGATAAAAGATTTTGACATAGAGCAGGCATGGAAGGAATTGTTAATGAAACAAATTTCCCCAAGGCAATAAACTAACTGACGAACCAACTAACGCACAGCCTGGCTTTGCCTCACTGACGAGTAGACAAAGGACAGCGGCAAACAGGCTTCGGTATAGACATGGTCAAACGTCGGTGGATGTACACAGATGGAACCACGACCCACCTACATGCCAGAAATGGCATGGGCCTCTACATGACATAGACAGCATACTGCGTCATTGCCCTGCAATACACAAAACCAAAATATAGAAAACAGTTTACGAAACAAGCTAAGATTACATCAACTGGCTTGAAAGCACAAACTTGAAGAGTATAACATGATACGACACTACTGCTGCACTGCTAATTTGCCCTTACCAGCTTAGCACTGCAAGGCGAAACAAAATCTGTATACGAAACGTGGCAAAAAATTCAGACTTTTCGAAAACATTTAATTTTTAAAAATCTACCCTCTGCCCTTCATAACTCTCAGCAGAGCATTTTCCTCAACTGGCAAAAGCAAAAAATAATTTATTTAATGTGGAGGAATACACATCGGTTTTAGAATCGTTGGGTAAAGAGTACAACAATAGATTCAAAGATTTTGAAAAGCCCAATCTCAACTTGCAATTGGCTTGTCAACCATACCTGGTGAATGTCAATCAAGTGGCTGATTATTTACAAATGGAGTTAATTGAGCTATCTGAAGAAAAATTTTTTTGAAATCCTTATTCAGAGGCAAGAAGGTTTCGATTACAATATAGATAAATGTTGTCGAATATCCACGCCTGCATCAGCACGCTCGAAAAATGGTATTTTGCTTTGAAACAATGTGCCGTAGCGGATCAGCATTCTCCTACATCAGGGGTGGGCAATTGTTTTGGCTTGCGGGCCGCATCGCAGTCACGAAAGCTAGCTGAGGGCCGCACATTTAATAAACACATTGGTATATTACTCTAATTGACTTGCATTTTAAATTTGATATAACATCAAAAACCAACAATTATTGGACAAATGAATCAAAGTAGTTTTATCCAATTAAAAATGCAAGCACATTTAACTTTCAAAATCTATCAATGAGAAAAATGCATCCCATCACATTTCTTCTACATTAATTAATTTTTTTTAATATTATTTGCTTAAGGCTTTCGCGGGCCGCACAAAAGTTTGTCGCGGGCCACATGCGGCCCGCGGGCCGCAGTTTGCCCACCCCTGTTCTACATGATACAAATTAAAAACCACTTGACATCTCACATAACGGACATTCATCTGGGAGACCAATTAATCTCAAAATCAACGATGCTGGAACCAAATCTTATATCATTGGCTCATGATAAGCAACTTCGTTGCAATCATTAGATGTTATCAATAAATGCAGTTTGTAATATACATTGTGTTTATGCGTACCTTTTAAGTTGTGGCAAAACTGATTCCCCGTAATATTAAATGCGGCCTTCGACTAAGGAAAGTTTCCCCGCCCCTGCCTCAATCCCAAACATCTTCCTTTGTCAAGACTGGTCTTGGCCTACTCACAAACTTTGTCTATTGATTTTTGGAAATGTGTTGGGTTTGTTATCGTGATATCATTTTTTGATAACATTTTGATAACATTTTTTGATGTTAACATTGTGGCCCCATAAAAAGTTCAAGCAAATCAAAGTAAATCGGCTGAAAAGATATGCCCTCACAAGCAATCATTTATTGTGGCGCTTGGGTAAAGCAAATTGACCGAAAGTTTTATTGGAGGCTGTTTTTTAATATTTTCTGTAAAACTTTCAACCGCGCTCTTGTAGTCAGTTTTCTTTGAGAAAATAAGAAAAGAAAATAATTTTACATACAAACGCTGATTATGACGTCAACCCACTCTCTAAAGGGATAAAGTATTTTCAAGTGGATGAGTTGGATGCTGGCTTTTATCTGAGGCAAAAATTGTTTTCTTCCGTCCAGAGATGAAGATTTTAAAAGATTTATCTTAAACTGGAACATCATCGTGACGTCACCATCCCCTCTATGACGCTCACCCCGAAGTGGTGATTAATCACACCAAGTTTTGTGAAGTCTGGGAGGAGTTCAATTGCACAGACAGAAAGAATTGTGCTTTATATATTAGAGTTTAGTTCTATCTTCTACCGTACTTTCGTGATGCTTCCCGGTCATTGAGTGAAGCGAAACAAAAATTTTGTAAACATATTTGACGAGTGAACGCCTGGATCCGTTGATAAGACCTCTAGTTTTAACAAATAAGCAAACAATTCGTGCTGTGTTTAACAAAAAAACCAACCAATTATTTAAAAAGCTCCTTTAAAAACATTTTGGGGTATCTTTTTGATAGGTATTTCATTTCTATTGCAGTTAAAATCTAAAATTTTTAATTTCGGTGATTGACCTGTCTTATTCTTGTGAACAAAAAATTTATCTGGTCTGCTAAACTAATGCTCCCCAAACTGTGGGTAGCCACTCAACGTTTGGTCGCATATAATCTCTGGGTAGTTACTAGTCATTTCATAAATAAAAGAAATACCCTGCTGGCTATAAAAAAGTTATTTCTCTGAAACATACGATTTGTAGATGGTCAAGTCGCGCGTAGATCTGCAGGCAGATTCAATTGCTTTAAAACTGGGGTCAACTAAAAATGTCTAAATAATACTACACTAAATCATAAGCTTCTCACATTAATCAGAACTTTACAAAGCGGTCCAAATTAATTTTGCTACGCTTTCCAAAATTCCAATACGCACTCCCATTAATGATCTTGCTAAATAGGCTACTTGATGGAACTCGTGATCATTTTGGCACAAACACAACAGTGTTATGTGAACAGCTTTTAAACTGCGTGTGCAGCAAAAGAATTAATATTATTGTCCAATCACGTTATTAAACTGGCAATCGCTATAGAAGACCTACGACCTTAATATACCTGTTAATCAAAAACACCGTTTTATTCTACTTGAAAAGATCTTTGTCAGCAGCAGATTCAGCACAACATTTTAGGAAGTTCAAAACTTGTAGCTGCAATAGCAGCAATTTGCTTTCAACAAATTGACATCAAATCAACAAGGATATCTAGACCATAAGCTACTAACCTGCAGAGCATTTGAGGATGCAGCTGCAATTGCTTTTCACGTAGCCCACAAAACTGTATAAATGTCTCAAAAAGATCAAACCTTGACACATTTTTGAAAGAAGACAAGTTTTAAACTTTTTTGTGTTTTTTCCCTTTAGATAGGGGCTCTTTAACTTTTTTTTAACACAGATCACTAAAATCTCTTTCTAGTTTTCCAAACCCCTTTGGCGCCTGGTCTGAGAAAATTTTACACTTAAAAAATTGAAAAATCTTCTAAACTAACATTTCAAATAGACCTTCACAAATCCTTTAAACCTTGTCCAAGGAATCTCAAGGGGTTCGTGGACCCAATTTTAAGAACCCCTGCCTTACGACGAGAGGCCTGCTGTTATCCAATTTATGATAAAGTACTGGCAATAGCAGACGATTTTTCACTGTTCAATTTTGCACAGCCTAAAAAAACTTAATCATTGTAAACAAAAAACTAATGCCCCACCTCAAGGATTCAAACAAACAAGAGCTTAGAGAGGATGGAGGAGGGCTGAAACTTGGTTTAAGATCATGACTTCTAGCCCAAAAAGAAGACTTTCTTAGAAAACAAAAAACTTAGCCACAAAAACGATTTAAAGTAACGTAAAAAACTTTTTGTTAGACCCACACAGCCACTTCACTTAGGGTATTTAGGCCTAGTTTTAATCAACCCCTGAAAATAGACAAAAAGAAGGTGGTCTGGCCCAAGTGGTACTTTTGTAGAGATGACTGTGTGACGATTCGTCTTTAGAAACTGCAGATAAAAAATGAAGACGTCATTTTTAAAAGTTTTGATTGACACTTCCTGACGCTATCCTGAATGCAAAAGATTCTATTAACGCCAACAACTGAAACAGTAAAGTCACGCATAAATTAGAAACTCGTAACACAGCGATGCCGTTAATTAAGCTATGTCAAGCCCCAGCTGCCAAGGCATTGTCGCCGTACTCGTGATGAAAAGCATGCAAGTATAAACACTTCACGAAGTACAAAAAAGGTTATTTCAATTTAGCCTAAACAAAAATTTTAATTTGATCATCAATAAAACTGCTAACAGTGAAAGTATTGCCAATATTTTCTTGCTGTCACTTCACATAAAATGCCGCCCATACTGCCTAAAACAACTTCTGCAATATCGCTTTAAACGACTCACTGAATAGACTGCTGGCATTGTGCAGCGCTAATCATAGAATAATTATTCTAATGCCCTTGTAAAATTGCAGTTTTATGCATACAGAAGGGACGCGAGGCGCTTGACGGATTTCAGTCTCTTGACTTCCTATCACGAACTCATCAGAATGTAGGCCTCACTACAACCAACACGGAGCAACAAAGTGGTTTGGTCCAAAACTCTGTCCCTTAAATAAAAAGAAAAAGAAATGTTGGATAGGCTACCCTTTCTCTCTACTCTCGAAAATTGCTCATCACAGATTGCCGTGTAGTTTCAATATTAGCGTAGGTCCTGCTGTCTATTTGAATACTGGGTGGCACACACTTCTTGGAAAGGCGCTCGAAAGGTTTTCTCTCTGCTTGACGTGCCCTGGGGAGTTAAGAGAGTCCTTGCTTTTCCCCAAGTGTTTTGGTTTGATCTCTGTTGCTCTATAAAGCTATTATAAAGCAAAATACCAATAATATCTTCCACGTGGTGCGATTTGACACAGTAACGTTGTGTTTTTTTGATTTCCCCTCAAACTTTATCAAGTCCCTGCTTGCAACGCATTGTGATTCATATTCGTTTTTCCTTGTTTTGGTATGCTCACAGAAGTTAAATGAATCCTTGCTTTTCCCAAATTTTTAGATTTGATCCCGGTAGCTCTATAAAGCTATTTTCAATCAAAATAGGAAACGTGTTTCTCTTAAGTATAGTGCGATTTTACCCCGACAGGGCGTGCCATCAACCGTGCCTATTTACAACCTATTAATTAATGCAGCGGCGCCAGCTCCACCTTACAAATACTTGTGAGAGCAACAACAAAATGTTTTAGTAAATATAAGTCATAGTTCCTGTACATGTAATGGTGATCATGTTGGTCTATTAATCAAAACTGGAAGTATTCAAACAGAAAGAATGATGTCACAAACTATCATTCACACTTTTTAAAGTGAAAGGGGGTGGGTGAAACATAGTCAATATTGATGGTGTTGCCCAAATGATGGTCGTCTTGACTCATACAGAAATGAGCTATTTAGTGTTAGGCTAATATGACGATTTGGTGGCCCCGCTTTCGTATTTATATTTGTGCCATTACCTTTTGGCTGTGCTGTTTGCTCTAATTCGGCCATAGCATAAAAAGGGAACATGCCTTTCCCCTAAGTCATATAACCTAATTCAATAAACGCCTATTAAGCTCTTTTCAAATAAAAACGTTCTTTCTTAAACCATTTTACAATTTGATGCTAATATTGTTTATTTTTGATCTTTTTTTAAACTTAGGATTTTATTACATTTAACTTTGCCCCTAATCCAGACCTGCCTACTGTTAAATGAAGATTAGTGTTTTGTACCAATATCCTTGCAATTACAAATATCAGTAATGGGTTTTACCATTTATGTTCGCTATCAAAATGATAATGGATAATTTTGCTGCCTGCTGCGCTTTTCGCTATTTAGCGGCAGCATTATGATGTCATTTGAGATTTTGACCTAACAGTGCTTTTTAAGCTATTAAATATTAGGACCACTACTTAAGATTTTTTGTTACTGTGGGCGAATTAATATAAACTAATGCTTCTGACTGCTCGCATGTTGCTTGATCTTGGCATAAACGCCGCCATGCAAAGAGCAAACTAACCCGAAATGAAGCACTTACAGTTAAGTTATAGCAATAGCAGAGGTTTCCATTGATAGTGTCGAGGTTAAGATATTCAAATCAGCTGTTTGCGCCCCCCTCACCCAATTGCAAAAAAAATTGCTTCAATATTTAGATCATATGTAGCTTAGCTCAACACTAACATTTCGTTGCAAAAGATAACACAGAACCCTCTTCAATCCCTCTCTTTTTTCTTGGGGGATTCCCAAGTGTTTTGCTTGGAGTTGGCTACATAATAAAATTTGTAGAGACTTCATTTTTCAATGAATCTTTTGGAATATTTTGATGGGTATTACCAAAGATCCATGCTATTGAGAAAGAATAGCCAAAATGCACCAAAGGACTTAGTTTTTCTAGAAATTGCAATTTTGTGAAAAGTGGGTACCAAAATTCTGCGTATTTTTAACCGGTGGGCTACCTTTCATAAACTTTTAGAGACTTCAGTTTTGGATGAATGTTTCTGAACAAACCATGCTTGTGAGGAATAGTAGTCAAAATACTAAAGAACTAACTTTGTCCAACAATTGCAAGGTTGTTAGGTCAAGCGATATAATTTTTTAACTAAAATGGAACATGATGTATGGCAACCGATTTTTGATCAGCCATCATAAACTAATTTTTAGCCTTAAGTAATTGGAGTCACAAATTGCTGGAAAGCAAATTTCCTAAATTGAAAGAATTGAATTGAAATTGAAAGCTTTCAAAGGACAGTTATTGTTAGTACTTTATTTAAACGTTTTTGTATTAAACTTACCTGTTTTTACTCAGCTTACCACTTTTTGGGAAGGGTAAAAAGTTATAGCACAGATATTAAAGTTTAGTTTTGTCAGTATATAAACAAATATATTAGTCGTACATATTATACGCTATTGGAATCACCATGAAATAATCTTTAATTTATCTAAAAAACATTGCAAATTAATAAAGAAATGAGGTCGCAAATCAGTTTGTAGTAAACTAAATTTGCAATGAGGTTGCAATTTTTGAAAGCATCTTTATATTATGATCTGCAGTAGCAAAAGACTGCATTTTTTGTACCAGACATATTATGACATGATAAAGGGAGTTTTTAGCGGGCAAGCAAAAAAGAGAAGCATGATCTGCACTTTTTGAGAAAAAACAAAAATCAGATTGTGCAATGAATCGTTGATTGTGACGTCATTTTAGACTCCAAAGAAATAAAGTATTTGTAATGCGGTCAATCGGAAGCTGGCTTTCGTTTGAGCAAAAAAAACGATTGTCCTTTGGCAAGTGAATGCAAATTTTAAAAAATTTTGTTTGATTATTACGTCATGCTGACGTTACCAACATCCTTATGACACTCATCACGGGGTGGTGATCAATCGTGCCAAGTTTGAAGCTTGTACCTCTAGCAGTTTCAGAGGAGTTGATACAAACACACAGACAGATAGAATTGCGCTTGATAAACACACAGACAGATAGAATTGCGCTTGATATAATAGACTAGCCGACTTTGCCAGCGTTGCCGGCGACGCTGGCAAAGTCGGCTAGTCTATTATATCAAGCGCAATTTTATCTGTCTGTGTGTCTGTAGCCATGTAGTGGCTATCGGCTGAATCGATATTTTTAACCAAGTTCCTGGAACCCGTGGCAACTGCTTGCGTCTTAGGTCTAGTTAAACTTAACAAACTTTTGTCCGTTAAATTGAGCTAGTGCTTGAATTGAAAACATATCAAAGTTGTGAAAGGGTGCTGAAGTAGTAGTGATTCAGTTTTTTTCCGGTGTTGTCCCTTTAACAGAGATGGCCGGATTTACCCCATTTCTTCTGCAATTGCTCGCACTCCGTCCCTCCACTTGTCTCGTCTCAGGGCATCCTCCTTCTTCAAACCAATCTTCTCTGTCTCCTCTTCCACTTGCTTCCTCCATGTCTTCTTCGGTCGTCCTCGCTTTCTCTTGCCACTCACTTCAAGATTCAGAGCAACCCTCAAAACACTATCGTCATCCCTCCTCAGCACATGTCCATACCATCTAACTCCATTTGCTGTTGCTAACCGGTCTATAGTTTCCTTCAACCCCAACATATAGTAATTGGTATATATTTTCGGGATTAAGCTATTAAATATTAGGCTCACTACTGACAACTTTTTCATCGCTATTTGGGTGTTTACATGAGCTAACGCCACTGACTGGGCGCATGTTGCCATGCCCTACAATAAACTCAGCCAAGCAAAAAGCAAACTAAGCCGAAATTAAACACTGGCGGTTAAGTTGTGAAAATAGCAGCACCTTCATCAGTATTGTGAAGTTTAACAATATCGGTTCCGGTGGCTTCACCAAATTGATATTTGTGAGAAAGTTAATGGGTTATTGATGCAGGCAATTGTTTTTATCGAAAGCACCTTATCAATATCTTTTGAAAAAACGTTTAGTCGCGTTTCTGCGATCAGTACTTTTTGAGAAAGAACAAAAAGCAGATTGTACAATAATTGTTGATTGTGACGTCATTTTAGACCCCAAACAAATGAAAGTTTTTGTAATGTGGTAAGTCGGAAGCTGGTTTTCGTTTGAGCAAAAAGCGGTTGTCCTCTATCAAGTAATACAATTTTTTAAAAATATTTTTTGATTATGACATCATAATGACGTCACCAACACTCTTATGACACCCACCACGGGATGGTGATGAATCGTGCCAAGTTTGATGCTTGTACCTCAAGCAGTTTTAGAGGAGTTAAAAAGACACACAGAAGACAGAATTGCGCTTTCTATGTTAGATTCGTATCGGTGGATTGATTACAATAGCAACAAACGATGACGCCGTCACGTCAAGGGAAGAATCGAGTCTCAACTCATGTCACAATTGTTTGATGGCCACAGGCGCTTGTGCATAATCAGCATAAATATAGCCGAATCAATCAACTGTCGTTTGGTTTATGATAAATTACCTTCATTAGTTTATTTAAACTAAACTCTGTGCATCCCGTTTCTTGAAGTAGGAAGTCGCTCACACAAAGAAAAGCTATTTGCGGCTTGACTAGACTATAAATAATTACTATTCGTTTCAATTGTCCGAGCAATACAGGTGAAATTGATGTCCTTATACCAGGGATTCCCAACCAGTGGTACGCGTACCACTGGTGGTACGCGGAAGCTTTCCTAGTGGTACGTGAGATGTTTTTCCAAAAATGCAAAAAAAGTATTTGTTTTCACAGAAATTCCCACCCAGAGAAATGTAGTAATGTGAATTTGGCTCCAGTTTATTTTCTTTTGCTTCTGGCTCTTGGTAAGCCCTGCTGATGAGCCAAAAGGACGAAACGCGTCCAAGGATGGCTTTGCAAATTTGAATACATCTCTCAATAGCATTGCTTCCTTCGGAAGCCTCGCGCCTTCAGGACTCCCTTTGTTGTTTTGTTTCTCGCTTACAAGACGCTCTCTATCGATCGTAACCACTTGGAATTAGCAATGTATGTACGATGTAACATACTGTTTCACAGACTAGATAGCTCGATTGGCGCTTTTTTTCTTTCTATAGCGCAGAGGTGACGAACGCGTGGCCCGCGGGCCACATGTGGCCCGAGAACGAATTTTGTGTGGCCCGCGAAGCGTTCAGAAGAGACCATGGCAAATCTTGAATGGCCGGATTGAACAACGCGCATATAATGCAGGAATCACACAAAGTGTTAATATTGCTTGCTTCGCTAAATTGCTAAAAAGACAGAGCACTAATCAGCAGCGATCTATCCTTTCGCAGTGCTCTGTCCTTTCCCTAAAATTTGTAAATGTCATCATTTATCATTCGTTTCTTTTTCGCCGCACGGTTATTTTCCTGCTGTTCAGTGATTTCTCCTCGATAAATAAGCGTAACTTGTTCATTTCCGCATTCTGAGGAAATTCATTTATGGTTCGTTCATTTTCGCCGCCCAGTTGTTTCCCTATTGTTAAGTGATTTCTCAATAAATAAAAGTAACTTGTTCATTTCCGCACTCTGACGAAATTCACTGACGAAAGTCAGACAAATATTTTGAGCTTTTTTTTTTTTCTGTGAAACTAATAGTAATTACATGTATAGTAATGCAAGAGGCCAGGGATGCACTTAGCAAACTGCAGACAGTGACACTGTTTCGACCTATCAGGTCTCTTCAGTGCAGTTGGTGACCAATAAGAAGCTAGAGGCTTTTAATAAAGCATAGCTTAGACCGTCACACTTGTGGGACCAAATACTAGGTCCACTGTAGTGGATGGTCTGTCAACCTCTGCGAAGCCGTATCACTCGTGAATGAGTGGCGGTTGTCGCAGGTGCACTACGTCTAACAACTGCTAGAACAATAGTGCTGTCACAGCCGAGTGGTCACAAGGTCTTACATGTATAGTAATGCAAGAGGCCAGGGATGCACTTAGCAAACTGCAGACAGTGACACTGTTTCGACCTATCAGGTCTCTTCAGTGCAGTTGGTGACCAATAAGAAGCTAGAGGCTTTTAATAAAGCATAGCTTAGACCGTCACACTTGTGGGACCAAATACTAGGTCCACTGTAGTGGATGGTCTGTCAACCTCTGCGAAGCCGTATCACTCGTGAATGAGTGGCGGTTGTCGCAGGTGCACTACGTCTAACAACTGCTAGAACAATAGTGCTGTCACAGCCGAGTGGTCACAAGGTCTTACATGTATAGTAATGCAAGAGGCCAGGGATGCACTTAGCAAACTGCAGACAGTGACACTGTTTCGACCTATCAGGTCTCTTCAGTGCAGTTGGTGACCAATAAGAAGCTAGAGGCTTTTAATAAAGCATAGCTTAGACCGTCACACTTGTGGGACCAAATACTAGGTCCACTGTAGTGGATGGTCTGTCAACCTCTGCGAAGCCGTATCACTCGTGAATGAGTGGCGGTTGTCGCAGGTGCACTACGTCTAACAACTGCTAGAACAATAGTGCTGTCACAGCCGAGTGGTCACAAGGTCTTACATGTATAGTAATGCAAGAGGCCAGGGATGCACTTAGCAAACTGCAGACAGTGACACTGTTTCGACCTATCAGGTCTCTTCAGTGCAGTTGGTGACCAATAAGAAGCTAGAGGCTTTTAATAAAGCATAGCTTAGACCGTCACACTTGTGGGACCAAATACTAGGTCCACTGTAGTGGATGGTCTGTCAACCTCTGCGAAGCCGTATCACTCGTGAATGATCGTGTTATATTTAATAGTAATAGTAATTAAATATAACACCATTTTAATAGTAATAGTAATTAAATATATCACTCGTGTTATATTTAATAGTAATTAAATATAACACCATAAGCCTATTGCTACTACAGTACAATGCAGCAATAACTATTTGAGTATGAGCTTAGCTCGTCTTATATTGGTGAATAGTGAATACGTAAGCTTGCACTTTTTTACAGGTTTTATAAATTGTTATTCGTTGTTGCGTTTCTTTTAGCCAAAAATTGCCGTTTATTTCGATGTCTTCTGCAAAGAAAAGAAAGATTGTAGATAGAAGAAGGTTGTTTCAAAAAGAATGGACTGACATGTTTTTCTTTATCGAGGAAGCAGGAAAACCGTGTTGTTTAAAGTGCAAAAGGTCGATAGCAGTTATGAAAAAAGAAAATTTAAAGCGTCACTACGAGACCAACCATCCTGAGCTTAAAAACTTGGATGGAGAGCTTAGAAAAATGAAGATAGATGAATTTAAGAAAGGTCTAAAGGCGCAACAAAGTTTAATGACTTCTTTTTGCAGTACAAATGAGGATGTGCTCACTGTGAGCTATGAAGTATCAGAATTGATCGCTAAAAAGCTTAAGCCGTATGACGATGGGGCATGGGCCAAAGAACTACTCGTTAAAGCTGCTGAAAAGTTGGCTCCAAAGTCAGTTCATATGTACCAGAAGCTGAGTTTGTCCCGGCCCACGGTTTGTGAACGTATTAAAGAAATGGGTCAAGACATTGAAGATAATCTCAGAAAAAGAGCTGAAAAATTTGTAAGCTTCTCCGTCTGTCTCGATGAAACAACGGACATCAAGAATACAGCACAGATGGCAATATTTTTTCGAGGCGTTACATCAGATTTTCAAATTGATGAAAACTTGCTATCTCTAGAATCGATGCACGAAACTACTCGCGGAGAAGACCTGCTTCAAAAGCTTCTTCAAGCCTTAGGCAAGTTTAATCTGCCATTAGATAAGCTGTGTGGGGTTGCTACTGATGGCGCACCAGCTATGGTCGGGAAACATAAAGGGATGGTATCGTTGTTGAAGAAGGAAATGGATGCAAGAGGAATTAGGCATGATGGGCTGGTATTTTTTCATTGCATTGTTCACCAGCAAAGCCTTTGCGCAAAATCTGTGAAGTTTGATAATGTGATATCGGTGGTTACAAACTGTATTAACTTTATAAAGAAAAGAGACCTAAATAACCGCATATTCAAGCAAGTTCTCAACGACTTTGACGCTGATTATGATGATCTTCTTTACTTCTGTGCTGTTCGTTGGACAAGTTGTGGAAATATGCTTGGACGCTTTCATTCTCTCCTTCCACAAATTATTGAGTTTATAAATTTGAAGAAATGTCCATTGACTGAACTGGAAGATGAAAACTGGTTGTGTGACTTAGCATTTATGGTAGACATTACAAAATATTTAAACGACTTAAACGTGCAACTTCAAGGACCAGATCAGCTACTGTACTCCATGTTTTCCAAGATCAAATCTTTCACGTCAATGCTGAGGCTCTGGGAAAATCAGTTAAAAGATAACGATTGCACGCATTTTCCCACGTTGAAAAAATACAGTCCAACTTCATGTGCTCAATACGCTTTGGAATGTTCCAGTCTCTTAAAAAGCTTTAACGCTAGATTTCAGGATATCAAAAGTAAGCAGATGGAGCTTGACATCTTTTCTATCCCCTTCAATGTTACACCTGCTTCTGCACCCCCTGAGCTCCAAATCGAACTCATAAAACTACAAAGTGATGACATGCTAAAAGCTATGTATCTGAGTAAGCCGCTGCTTGAATTTTATCGCGTTTATGTATCAAATGAAGAGTTTCCGAACCTAAGGGCTAGGGCTCTCAAATGGTCATCTGTTTTTGGAAGCACATATCTATGCGAACAATTTTTTTCTAAAATGAACTTCACAAAAAGTCGTTACAGGTCAAGACTAACAGACGAGAATCTTGGTATGCAGTTGAGAGTGGCCACATCTTCAGTTCGTCGTAATATCAAGCGCTTAGTGAAGCAAAAAAGTTTTCAAACTTCTCATTGAGCAAACAATTCCATTAAATGTTTATTTGTTATTTTTTATTATTTCATTGGTTTTATTTGTTGTTCGTTTCTGTTGAGTGTTGATGAACAATTGTTTTTGTTTTAAAGAAACTTCATGGTATGACTAAAAAATTCTGCGGCCCGCTTACTCAGCGGTAACTGACAAAGTGGCCCGCGACAGCAAATAGGTTCGTCACCCCTGCTATAGCGTATCTGCAACAGCAGCAAGCTGCAACACTATCAAATATTCTAGCTAGCGTGTTACACAATATCTCCGATAACGAGATCACATTTGGTTAAAACTTATTATGATGTAACAGACGCAAAAAGAACTGGTTTACACAAATTTTTTAGAAAGAAATGTGATAGGCTTATCAGCGAAGAACATTCTCGAAAGTTTTTTCGTCACTATATACAGGGGTGGCCATAAGTCGCTTTACCGAGTGGCCATAAGTCGCTTTACCTAGTTTTAATAATAATAAACACAAAATTCCAAATGATACAACTTTTATTTAGTCATCATACAATAATGATTTTAAAACAAAAACATGAAAACAATTACATCTTATCTTCAAAGTGTTGTCCTTCAGAATCAATACACAACTTGATTCTTCTCTATTCAAGACTTATGGCCACTCGGTAAAGCGACTTATGACCACCCCTGTATACTGACTTGTGCTTGTGCCTCATATTTTTGTATATTGGCGTTTGGGAGTTCATTCAGTAATAGACCGATAGAGGCTTTGGGAATTTCGAAATATTAATAAAATTCTGCTGTCCTAGCTAGCTATATTTTATCTGCTGTTCTACCTGGCTATATTTTTCTTTGCTGGTTGAATCTGGCAGTTTTATATGCTCGTGAAGCTGCGATAGGTGCTCGGACCTAATTTTTGTAAGTCAGTTGAATACAAAAGATTGAACCCCAAGTCTTGCTGTGAATTTTGTCTTTCTCTTCCAAGTTAGTTAGGAAAGCATAGTCTAAAGTGCTACTCCCAACTACCTTTCAACAACCTTTCCTAAGTTGGCGGCATAGACTCAGGAACGCATTTACACACATTCTGCTAACTGAGTAGGTGCAGTGCTGTAATTAATTAACTTACTTAATTATTTTCATCGATTATGTAACTTATTGTATATATTTAATATATAAAAAGCAACATTTGGTTTTATTTCATATTGTTATCGTGTCAAATCAAGATGCCCAAACAACAGTACAGCAATCAATATATTAATTTTTGTTTTATTGAATTGAAGAATAGGGGGGAATCTGTGCCACAATGTGTGGTGTGTATGAAAACATTATCAAATGCATCAATAGAGCCGAGTCTTCTGCAACGCCATTTCCAAACTAATCATCCAAATAAAAAGGCCCGCGATCCTAATTATTTTAAGCGACTCGGAAAAAATGCAAAAAACAACGACTAGACAAAACGGATAAGCAATATCAGCAGTCGATGGGGATACTAACAGTCTCCTATAAAATCGCACTTCTTGTGGCGGAGAGCAAAAAGCCCCACGCAATAGCTGAGGAACTCATCATGCCTGCAGCAAAAGTGCTGGTAAAGCATGTGATCGGCGTTGAAGCAGTGTCAAAATTAAACAGTGTTTCGGTATCAAATAATACAATACAGCGGCGTATTACAGAAATGTCTACTGATATCAAAGAACAAGTCATTACGGAAGTACAGGGCTCAAAATATAAATTTGCCATACAACCGACGTGTCAAACTACGCACAGCTTGTGGTCTATGTGCGTTATGCTACTAAAGATGCAATTCGAACTGAATTACTATTGACCAATCAAATGAGAACTACAACAAAAGAAGACGTGTTCGATCTTGTTGATAACTTTTAAAAAAATGGTCTCCAATGGACTAAGCTAATCGGTTGTACCACTGACGGCGCTCCGGCTATGCTTGGAAGAAAATCTGGGTTCCAAGCTCGAGTGAAGGCAGTATCTCCATCTTCCGTTCACTGCTTCTTACACCGATTCGGTCTCGCTGCTAAACTTTTACCTCCCAGTATAAAGACAAGCTTGAACCTGGTTGTTAAGATGGTAAACTATATTAAGACATCTGCCTTAAATAGTCGTCTCTTCAAGGTCATCTGTGAGGGTGTCGTATCAAAATACACGTCATTGCTGTTTTGAACGGAAGTGAAGTGGCTGTTTCGAGGAAATACCACTATGCGTCTTTTTGAGCTGAGAAAGGAGCTGCTTCAGTTTTCCAAATAAAAGATCACAAATTTCCAAAGATTCTTGAAGACGACAACTTCATTCTTCATCTTGCCTACCTGTCACATATTTTTGGAGTCATGAATCACTTCAGTTGTTCTCTTCAGGGGCCTGAGAGCAACATCATTGATTCTTCAATCAAATTGATTGCGTTTACCCAAAAACTCGATTTGTGGATAAAAAAAAACATTTAGAACAGACAATTCGGAATGTTTGAGAATGTGGCGTCACTTGCAAGGGAGCCTAGTATTGCATTTGGTTAAGAGATCATCAAGCATCTTCTTCTGTTGAAAGATGAAATCAAGCAGTACTTCTTCAATGATGGTCATGCACTCACATTTGGAATCCATTCACTGTCAAGCCTGGCGATCTCCCACTGATGAACAAGAAGAACTCATAGATTTGCAGTGCGATGAAGGCGTACGGGAAAAGTTTAAAAATCATAAAATGGCCGAGTTCCGGTTGAATGTAAGTCCCTCCTATACGGCACAAGCAAAAAATGGAATTCCTCAGCTTCTCATATTTCCAACGACATGGGAATGGAAACCAGGATTTTCTACGTTTCTTACAATCAAGTCGAAGCAAGAAATCGTCTCGTAAACCTAGAGCACAATTTCCGATGTTCTGTGAGCAAAATATCTCCGCGACTTGCGAAACTAGTCGAAGAAAAGCAAGCGTAGCCATCGCATTGACTTAGAGTACTTATTGGTCGATAAGTTAATTATTTGGCTTGTTTATGTTTACGTGCATGTACAAATAAGTTAAGTTTATTTTTGTATATTTTTTTAATTGCGGACTCGTTTACTTGTATTATATTTGTATGTTATTGCGTATTGTAGGTTAACCTTTTTGTACAGTTCTTTTATGGACAAAAACTAATTGTCAAATTAGGTGGTACGCAGCTACAGAATAATTCCATAAGTGGTACGCAGCAACAAAAAGGTTGGGAACCCCTGCCTTATACTCTACAGATCAAGCTTGACCTTTTCTAAGCAAAAATCACCAATAGACCACATGAGACCTATGTAGTGCTCTCGTAAGCAATACTTGCGCTCGTGGAAGCCCTAGTCTAGTTTCAATCTGACATACCATGACTTAGATTCGGGGGCTTATGTTTGATTATAGCAGGCATTTTTAGTTCGTGGAGTACATTGGTATTGACATAGACGTTCTTTCAACAATTTTATTAGTAAGCTTGACGTTTCGCTCCCCATAGTAACCGCGCAGTTTCTTCAGTATACGGTACAGGCTATTACTAGTCTAAAATATAAACTGTTGAACCTAAGAATATCATTACAACCTTTATTATTAAAGACTAAAAATTGTTACTAACAAGACAGGCAATTACGTGACAATAAAAACATAAACAGCAGAAGAATATACAGGGACTTGTGTGCTGAAGTCAATTAATCAAATAATTAACTTGTAATGACGGAGCAAATTTTCCTGCTGTTTGTAGTGTGTTTACCGCCAATAAACGATGTCTTATGTACCGATACCTTATAACACTTTTTGTTTGTGCCCACCACTGGTTCTATGATGTAATAATGTTTTGTTGTTTGGTAATTGCCTGTCTTGTTTGTGACAATTTTTAGTCTTTAATAAAACAGGGTGTCTTTATATTATTATGTTCAACAGTTTATATTTTAGACTAGTAATAGCATCTACCGTATTCTGAAGAAGCTTCCCGGTTACTAAGGGGAGCGAAACGTCAAGCTTACTATGAAAATAGTCAAAAGAACGGCTATACCTCTTTATGATGGGATTGTGTTTAGTCAATCAGAATTTTGAAAAAGAAGCAAAATTTTTCCATATGTCTTATACAAAAATTCAAGGTTTCAAGAGCTAAATTTTTTCTTGAATTTTATGATGATAAAGCTTGCAAACTTGTTTTTCGGGGAAGGGTAATCCTTATTGTACACCCTACCCACTTGCACAAGCGCGTTCAATGTGACACTCTAAAATCTCGGAGGATCAAGAAGACTACAGCAAAAATTAGTAAAAAATTTGCTTTAGAATTGGAATGAGAGAAGAAAAATGTGTCTTTAAAACAGGGATGTGGAAGCGGTTATTTTTCGACCGCTTCCGATTCCACCGCTTCCGCTTCCACCAACAAAACACAAAAAAACGACCATTGACAATTTTTTTAACTTTTTTGGGTCTGTAGCCTGCCTTCTTCTACACTTTATCCTTTTGAGGGGACAAAAATCTTCATTTATTGCTATTACTTTACCTACCTCGCTTAAGCTTATTGTTCCGAACTACTCTGTGTTTCTTTTATTTAGATATTAGAAGTCGTGTTGAATGTAGAACAGTGCTTTCATTCGATCGGGTCACCTCCTCTGACCTCCTCCCTCTCAATGACTTTGACATACCTACTCTTCTTCATGGCTTCTCTGATCTTCTTTGCTCTTTTCTCTCTCGCCCTATCTTGCTCCTGGGAAATGCTTCAGAATCTGTGTTCTAATCACCTACCAATTCTACTAACCATCTCCCTTTCTCCGGTCTTTCGTCCCAACGAACGTCTCCCTTCCTTGAATTTTCGGAAAGCTCGTCAAGATACTTTGCTTTTTACTTTGACCCTCACTGTCCTTCTGCAGAGGAATACTCGTCTCTTTTTCTTTCCTTTGCTGCTGTTCTCTTTACTTCTCTGACACTGCATGCCCTCCTTACGATCTGGTACTCTGGACAGACGGCTCTGTTCCTTTCCCTTTTGGCAAAGACGGGTCTGGCGTACTTGCCAACTGCTCTCTCTGTAGCATCGAGGCCACCCTTTTCTTTTCAGCAGGCCCAGTATGCTCAAGTACGCTATTTCCGCTAAAGCTTACGCCATCCTCCATGCTCTTTGCTGATCTCGGCAGCACCAACAAGTATGCCATATTCCTTCTCTTCTCCTACTATCTGACTCTCGCTCTGTCCTCGCCACTCTGTTCTCTCCTTCATCTTTCCTTTTACCTCAATCTCTGTCAGAAATTGTTTTCTCTCTTCTTCAGTTCTATCAGGCTACAATGGGTCCCCGGACACTCGTTTCTTCCGGACGACAACGCGGCTGATGAGCTGGCCAGACGTGGAGCGCTACTAGTTCCCTCAGCAATCTCTAGTAGTCACTCTTCTCTTATCTCTGGTATCTACTCTTCTCTTTTCTCGGACTGGAGGCATACTGTCTCATCTAAATTCTTCGACACACAGGTTCCCTCGATTTCCACCGAGGAACTTGTGCTTCTACGTCATGCTCGCTGTGTCCTCTCTCGCCTTCGCTGCAACGGACACAGCCTACTGTTAAGCTCCTATCTATCTAGGATTGGCAGAATCGAGAATCCTTCCTGAAGCGCTTGCGGACACCAGTCCCAGGACACCTCTCATCTCATTCTACACTGTCCAGCTACGGACTCTTTGCGTCGCTCGCTCTTTGGCAATTTTCTGTCTCTGTACGACCTCTGGTTTAGGCCCTGGTTTATAGTTTTTCTTGTTCTCTCGCGCTACTAATATCGCACGGTTGTTCAGACTTAATGTGCAACTTCACCGTTTAATCCACATTGGAAAATGGACAAAACTTTTTCGCCAAGTTACTCTTCATGTCAAATAACCTATGTGGAAGCGGAAGCGGTAGAATTTTTGCGCTTCTGCTTCCCCTTCCGCTTTCACAGAAAAAGGACCGCTTCCACCGCTTCCGCTTCCAGCTTCCGCTTCCGCTTCCACATCCCTGCTTTAAAATTGATGTAGAATAGCAAACTCTAACAGAATGTCGAAACTTATAAAAAGCGTTGTATACTGCTTCTAGCGCCAATGCTAGCGGCGGCAATTTTTCTGGAAGTTGATGGAAGTGCTAGCGGCGATACTTCTTTTGCTACACTCTAGGTAGCGTTATCGCAACGTCACAAATAATTTTTCAGAAAATATCTTCTTGATTTTCTCTTTTATTTTAACTTTGTTTCGTAGTTGTTCTTGTTGTCATTATTATGATTTCATAATTGTTGTCAGGCGCTTGCGGCCTGCTCGTGAAATTACAGCTAGCACTCAGGCAGCACGGAGCTGGCGCACGCATAAACATTTTACTGTAAAATGCTTGTATTTTTGCGAGGCAAAAAAGGGAAATGGCTCAGTCCAGTGGCATAGTGAGAAGCAAATATTGATTAGGCAGGGGCCGGGAAAGAACATACGAAATTTGAGGGATGACCTATTATCGGAGATTGAAATTTTCTAACTTTAAAATTTGTAGATTTCCATCTCAAATTTTATGGATGAGTTTTTCGTGGAGGTCGGTATTTTCTTACCCCCAATTTCGATTATTTTTTTATCTCAAATTTGTTGTGCATTTTGTTTTTGAGATCGAAGTTTTACAGCCACAATATCTGAAAATACCTTCACTCCTTTACTAGATTCGAAAATTCGGGGTGGAGGTGCTGGGCCTTATGACCTCCGAGTTATGCCTATGGTTCAATCGATATAAAACTTTAAACCTTTTTTAAACCTCGGAGTAAAGTGGCGCTACTCAGCATCAACGCTAGCGACGCCATTTTTTTTGGTAAGCGCCATTGACAACGGCGCTATCTTTACAAGCAGAACGCGCGAAAGCTGACGGCGACAATTTATGTTGTTAACGCCTACAACCCTGTATGTTGTGAGAAGCCTCTCCCAAAAACCATTCTTGAACAAAAGACACTGCTTTTTCGGCCAGCTATGGTACTCCCATCTGCGGTGCACCCAGTATTTCATTCGGAAGAGAAGGTAAAAGATGCTGTTTTCCCTCAAAATTTTGTATGTTATAACAGATAGGTCTATTTGGTAATGTCATCAATTAGCAAAAAGTGAGTTTTCGTCTCCTCCCCAATTGCGTTAAGCATTAAGCGCTTGGAGAGGACTTCGTATTAACACAATAGGCTATTGCTCAATACAGCAAGTAATTGAGCTTGACTGAAACGTACCACTGCTGCAAATGGTGGTGCCCAAGAAGCACCGCGAAGCACAGCTTTTGTGTCATTTATAGCCAGTGAATCAAACAACCAATTAATCAGTCAGTTTTGTCAAACGTGCTTCAAACAAAAACTAACTGAAGATGAACGCATGTACACAAATTAAGTTCGACTAGGGAGATAGCGAAATTAGATAAAAAAAATTGTGTGAAAAACCTACAAGCTTAGATCTTGTTTCAACGCTTTTCTTCCCAGAAGTGTCTCGGGCAGAACCTCTGGGAGTTTCTTACAAACATTATAATCTCCAACAACAGCTGCTATCTTAACTTAATTCCATTCTAAGCCTACACCGATTTCCTTGTGTAGCTCATCCATCTGGTCTTTGAGCGGCCAAGCATTTGTTTTCAGTGAGTGTTGCAAAAAACATTGACAAACAAATCTGTCTTGAGGCATTCTATTTACGTGGCTAAACCTACAGCTGAGGTCGCTCTGTATAAAGATTTGGCTAAGCAGGGATTTTCAATTGGTATGAACTCATCCCATGCACAAAATCCAACATCACACTGCACAAGTTGACCCGAAATCAAAACAAAATTAAACGACGCACTGCATAATCACCGCAAAAAGGCTCCCAACACAAGTTGAGCTCCAAAAAAGAGTCGACAATAAGAACAGAAGCTCTTAACATGGGTTGATTTTCGAAAAATATTATCGAAGATGTAAAATTGCGACGCCCTTACTGCCTTTAAACGACTTACCAGAGCGTCGAAACGCCCCATTTTGCAGATTTGTGTCGACTAAAGACCATTTTTTGAAACCTAAGATTCGAATTTGAACTCGTGCATCTAGTTAGGACTTGTACTCAAACTCGTCATAGTCGCATATTATTTACTGCTGTTGAATTGTTGCTTCGTTAAATGGCCATCTTGTTTGGTAGGTTTTTAGCTAGCGAACATTTTGTGCCTTCCATCTTTGTCTTTTTTAGCCAATAAATTTGATTGCTTAGGCACTTTCGTCAAAGATGGTTTCGCATTACAATTGAGCCACTTCATTTTGCTCAAAGTTTCTCATTCTTAAATTGGTGAATATTGTCAAATTAGAGAAGGCATTGTTTGTTTTCCGGTTCAGATTGAAGGTCTTCACTAAACAATTTGACAACTACTTAAATGAAATCGGTCATATTTGCAGTAGGTTTTTTTGAGCATATGTGGTGATTGAAAGCCTTGGTGCTATCAGAGATTATGCAAGCAAGTTGGCTTATAAAACTGTAAGAAAACAAGCTAAGAGAGAAGTGGCAAAGGCAAGAAACAAGGCATACGAGGAACTGTACGAAATACTGGAAATAAAGGGGTGAATAAGTTGTTGAAAATAGCAAAGCAGAGAAACAGTCAAAGCAAGAACGCCCAACAAGAAAGTGTAATTAAGAGTAGAACTGGAGAAATGGTGATAGAAGAAGAGAAAGTGAAACAGAGATGAAAGAAGTACTTTGACAACTTACTCAACCAGGAAAACCCTAGAGCAGTGTTTCTTAACCTTTCGTACCCCTTGAAATTTTGTACAATGTTTTTGTAACCCTAGACCTATCGAATAAACACCTACAAAATTACCGGTAAATATACAATTTAACAAAGAAATAAAACACCATGTAGCATATTGCCGGTGTCTATTTACTAACCATAATATTGTTTACCACAAAATTAATTCAAGACCAATTCAGTGCAAAACCAATTCTGTCGGAACAAACAAGAAGCTATTCATTACGTCACAGTAGCTCTTTCTTATTACAAAAAATCATTCAAAAATGCAGATGTTGAAAAAGGCTTCGGAAAATGTTTTCTTATTTCAAATGGCATTAAAAATAAATTTTTAGCAAATAGTTCAAAAGAACCATTATTTTAACGCCTCATCTCGTATCCCTTGCTTTGGTGCTTTGTACCCCCGGTTAAGAATCTCTGCCCTTGACAAAGAAGAGAAATGAGAACAAAAGAAAAAGAAAGGGGCGTGAAAGATATCTCTGGAGAAGAAGTCGGGACTGGGTTGAGGAAGATGAAGAAGGGAAAGGCTCAAGGACCTGATGACATACCAGTGGAAGCATGGATCGCTCTAGGTAATAACGGTGTGGAGTTTCTAGTGAACTTCTTCAACAGACTCTTAGGAGGAAAGAAGATGCCAAATGAATGGAGGAGAGCGTGATCGCACCTTTATACAAAGGTAAAGGAGACATCATGTTGGAAAAGTGGACTGAAGGCAGAAGGCAGTGCACTGTGCCTTTACTGATTTGGAGAATGCATACGACAGTATACCCAGAGAGGAACTATGGAAATGCTTGCGGTTAGCTGAAACATCGAAGTGCTACATAAAGGTTATCAAGGATATGCATGACAGAGCGACAACAACTGTGAGAAGTGCAGCAGGGTTGACTGAGAAAATCTAGGAAGGTGTTGGACTTCACCAAGGCTCAGCACTTCGACCATTTCTTTTTACCATCGTCATGGACAAGCTGACGGATGACATCAGGAAGGACGCACCATGGGATATGCTGTTTGCAGATGACATAGTGCTGTCTAGGAAAAATCATAGGGAGCCAGAGGATGATCTGAAGATTTGGAGAAATGCACAAGAGAGAAGAGGCTTGAAAGTGAGCCGTAGCAAGAGCGAGTATTTGAAGGTTGGAGTTGTGGATGATGGAGAAGAGTTGAAGCCTCAAGGAGAAGAGGTAAAGAGACCGAAAAACTTCAAATACATGGGTTCAACAGTTAGTACGAGCGTAGCATTGGAAGATGTGAACAAGAAGTGAGGAGAAAAATCCAAGCAAGATGGATGAGTTGAAAAAAGGTGTCTGGAGTTCTGTGCTACAGGAAGTTATCAGCAAAAGTTAAGGGTAAAATGTACAAGAGTGTTGTTAGACCCGCCATGCTTTATGAAATGAAAATGATGGCAGTAACGGAAAGACAGGTGGGAAAAATGGAAGTTGCAGAGTTGAAAATGGTGAGATGGGCACTGGGAGTGACAAGAAAGAACAACATAAAAAACGAACACCTGAGAGGGACCGCGAAAATTGCAAAGCTGGGAGACAAACTTCGGGATGCAAAGCTACGTTGGTATGGACACGTGAAAAGGAGAGAAGAAGGCTACGTGGGAAAAACGATGATGAAGATGGCGGTGCCAGGTAGAAGGAAAGGAGGAAGGCCAAGGAGAAGTTGGATGGATTTAGCGAGAGAAGACATGAAAAGGGTTGGAGCTAGGGAGGGGGACGAAGTCGATCGGGTCAAATAGAGAATACTTTGGGGCTGTGGCGACCCTGAATAGGGAGAAGCCGAAAGAAGAAAAAAAAGAAGAAGATGGTGATTGCGAGCCCACGGAAAGTTTAATCTCATCTCTGTGATTGTAAATATAACTCGCTGTATGTCGGCCATCACCTCTTTATTAAGATAACTCATCAACAAGCGATGTTCAACCGATCATTAGTCAATGTAGTTTTCTGCAAAAGCAAATATTGCATTTGTGACTTCTTGAACTCGAATTCGTAAAGTGAGGCTTCGACTCATAACACGCAGACTTGAAACCTTTAATTTCAGTGAAATCGGACACAGACTTGAACTTAGGACCAAAGATTCGCATTCGAGTTCATATTTGTAGAAATGGCGGTGTTTACTACACTGTGCATTTTGAAATTTGTAGGTTAAGCAGTTGCTCGACCTAAAGGAATTTTGAAACTTTGGGGTTACAAATTTTATCCAGTGATTTTAGAAAAGAATTAAAGGTGAAGCGTATCAGCAATCTATCATGAAGCATTTCCTATTCTTCTCAAAAATTTCATTTCAGCAGCTTGCACTCGTGATCGCAATTTGTCGGTCATCAGCCGACAAATGTAGTTGGAGGATACATAAGAGCCATGCCCTCCTACATTTTTTAGATTTATCAAGAAGACAAGATATTCACTAGATATGAGGGCTCTAAAACGACAATCCCCGAAAACAGGGCATTCAACAAAATTGCGGTTCACAGCACTGACAAAAATGGGGGTTTGAAAATAGCGATCTATAAAAAAGATCTTTCAGTAAGAATAAACGCAAAAAGCAATTTAAAGATCAAGGGCTTGATGTGCGTAAAAACTGAAGTGTTTTAGCTCCTCTTGAATACCTTTAAGACTATACAATCGATTAGCTTAAATACATGGGTGAGGGTAGTAGCGTCATTGGTGGAGGTGGCCCGCCTCGGGTGCATCTTCAGGGCACTCGTCTCCAAAAAGAAGTTAACGGTTATCACCTTTAATTGGTGGTGCTAGACGGTGTGTTTTGGCACATCCCAATCATTATTTTGTGGACACCCCAATGTTGAGTGAAGCATAATATAGCTGTAGCACAAGAAGACGATAGAGATGACCATACGGTCCTTTAGGTCTATTACCACCAATGTTCCCTCTAAGCTGGGCGCCTGCGCGGCCGCGCAGTTGCTTAGACCCCTTTGCGCAGTTACCACAACGCTTTGCGCAGTCTCCACCATAAAGAAAGACGTGAAATTCTGAACACAAATGAATAAAGTAGGCCACAGGAAGTCAAAGGGCCCTGCGAGGTATTCGTTTTCAGTCAAATTTCGGTTTACGGATGTCTCGAAGCCTGGACAATTAGGCTCGCTGAGAAAAAATTTGGAGGGGAGAGCGACATGACAAAAGCTTCCCACGGTCTTTGTAGACGTAAATTCCGTCCGAAATGAGGTCGATGACCTTTTTTTTTTTGGAGAGCACCATGTCTGCGCGCGGTAATACGTCCATGTGAGGAGACTTTTATAAACTCTGCCTAGTAAAAATGTGATTCAGCGCACTCGTTAGTTTTTCCGCGCAGCATTATCAAAAATTAGAGGGAACGTTGATTACCACCAACAATTATTAATTGTAAACATTAATAATAATAAATAAAGCAAAAGCAAAACAGTAAAAATACACAAAAATTAACCAAGATAGCATTATTTTCTGTAATTGTCAGTATATCTTTATTAGCAAAAATACTACAGCCTGTTTGGCCGTTAAGGCTCCTCAGGTATTTCTTATTCAAATAGAATGTATTTCAGGTATCTATATTTTGTTTATTTATATACGTATTTGCATTTATATTTTTATATTTGTATTTATATCAAATAGAATAGATTCTATTTGAATAAGAAATACCTGAGGAGCCTTAACGGCCAAACAGGCTGTAGTATTTTTGCTAATAAAGATATATCAATTTGTTCTAACTGTTTTTGTTATTGAGCACTCTTAAATATTTTACCCAATTTATTATATTTATAATTGTTAGTACATATTTTATTGTCTAGGTTCATTGGCAACTGGCTGTCACACTCTTGGTGTCCGTTGCGGATGTCGCAAAATGTTGTTACGTTTCTGGATAATAGGATTCAATGGCTTTTACTAGCACATTATAACCACTATATTTATATCTAACAATCACTTAACTCACAAGTCACAACCATCTTAAAGTAATTTGTAGGCTACTAAGCAACATAAATACCCGGACAGAATAGTCATTTTGGTTTCTTCTGTTTATCTGCAAAAAATCAAACGTCTTCGATGTTTCTACCATGTTTGTTGCAGTCCATTACTTGAACTGTAAGATAAATAGGGTATGGTATCTAAGCTCATTTAGGAGTTTTAGGATTCCCTGAAAGTTTATTTAGTAACCATTGGTGCATAACAATTGCATAAACGTCACAGAGCGTATCAATATTTAAAAAAGTTGTATGCTTTTAAACTTGCTTGAGCAAATTTTTTAAACAAACTGATTTTTCATGAAGCTTAAAAAAAGAAAGTTTTCAGTAAAAAAATCATTTTGGTACCGATCTAAATATTGTCCAATTGTAGCCTTTTTTTCCTATGGTTGAACGTTTGCTTTAAAGATTTAACCGACTGTGACGATTGGCATGTGTTTTGAATTGTCCTTACATCATCGAAAAATATGTAGGGTAGCGATTTTTTGTTCACTAAATTCATGTAGGATGATGTACGCACCATCGAAGTTAGTATACGACTAAAAAAAAAGGTTCGCATACGGTTAAGTATATTCGCCTGGCCTTGTAGCCTGCTGTTTGCCTAACCTAGGACTAGCAGCTTAACATTCCAATAGGATTCTATTCTATAACATGCCTCAAGCTTTTCTGGAATTTATGTGATTATACTGTTGGATCTAAACATACAGTTAAATGTAGTAACCTAACGTATATTATTGAATGTTGGTAGCCAAACTGCTTGGTAGATCACAATAGCTTAATAGAGAACACCTTTCTCAGTTATTACCTTAGTTCTAAAGCTCTGAGTCAGTTTCCGTCCTAGTTATTCACCATTCATAGTAGGTGCATGAAGTTGTGGCTAATAAATGACTTATTGATTACAGTATTGGAAGATGAGCTGTTAGGCTGAGAAGGGGAAAGCTGTTGATCAAGTGCTATTTGGAAATAAGTCTATCCCTGTTGATTATAAAACATTGTTGTGTTAGCAGATTAGTGGGTATTCTGTACAATCAAGTAAGCTAAGTGCATTAAAAATAACTGGGTTTTGGAATTGGGAATCAATTCCAAAAGAAATAAGAGAATTAAACAAAGTTATTCTGAAAAGGGAGAGTAGCAATTGTATTCACCTAGCCAATGCATAATGTTGAGTTGCAAATAGAAAGATCAACTTCAGAAAATGAAAAATTCATCAAGGGAAGATAGCTATCTAACATTACGATCTTTTTGCAGCAAAAAAAATTATTTTCAATCATTAAAGATTGTGGCACTCATTTTGCTTTTTTTCTTGTACGTAGTCGTAGTGTTTGTTGCAGTTTTACTCTAAAGCTTAAGTAATTTTTCAACCTCAGTAGCTTAGCTTACCATTTATACTTATAAATAGGTCGCACTTATTTAATGATAAATATTTACGAATTTTTGCAGTATCTCCTATCTAGTCAACATTAAACTGGCTGATTTCGCTTCAGCAATGAGTTCTGAAAGAAAATATAAGCTGATGGGTGCGACTTATTTGCTGAGGCAACCTATCTGCAGATGTACTGTATATAGTACTAATCTCAGCAACACCAACCACCAAAAGCTCTGCCAATATTTCTTACTTGTCATTTTCTTTGATTTTTGATATCTCTTTGTTTCTTTTTCAACATTTGTTCTAGAGATTGTAAATTTAAACAAATTTTCAAAACCTGGGTTATAAACAGCTAAGACAAAAAATCTAAAACAAATTACTGATAGCTTTTAGGTGTTGAAAAAATAAATTTTGTGCATTTGCATTTACTGTGTCCTTTATTAAGGAATTGCTAATGAGTAATTTAGAGCTGAAACTCAAATTTTACTACTTGCTCTAGTTCTGAGTTTTGTGATAAATTGCCCCATGATTGAAAAATTCCTATTTGTTTCCACTGTATAGGTTCAATTGCAAAGTATAGCCAGCCAAAAATTTTAGCAACAAATTGTTACATTTTATTGATAACCTTTTTCAAAATTCCCACTATATTTTCAGGTTATCAGTTCATAATCAGCAGTATTATAATTAAATTTTTGGGGCAATTTGAGAATAATTACATATTAAAAATCACTCAGAAATTTAGATCTAAGTAAAAAATTACCTAGTTTTTTCAGGAGTGTGGGACAATTGCCCCTGCTCTGATCCTGGTTATGTGCATGCATGAAATCAAGGCTTTGTGCAGTTTGTCAAGATTTTTTTGTCTTTTTTGTGACATGGTGAAAACTAATTTTTTATTTTACAAATTTTAAAATCCTGGGTTTTTGATGGTAGAAAATGGCCTAATTCTGAATATTGAGTTTGGGAAAACACAGATTGGAAGCTGTAGTTCTCTCTCACTCTATCTGGCAGTAAAATAGTAAGTTTCAGTAAAAAAGTAGTTTTTGCCCCAACTAAAATATTTTTTGTTATCTTAGAGAACACTAAGATAAATAGAAAAATTAGTTAATTACAATCACTAGCATCATACTGTACAGGGTCATCAATATTTATTGTTACAACTTAAACAGGTTATATTTACAAAAGTATACAAAATTTATCAGTACAGTAGACGTCGCTTAGTATGACCACCTTGGGACCAGACCATTTTGGTCATAATATCTGAATGGTTATAAAAACCAAAGTCACCATAACAGCTCCTAAATTGATGCCGTAAGCCACAAGAAGTCCAAATACCGTCAAATTCATCGTTTACCCGAAGTGACAATGTGACGTTGGCAGTAGAACAAAGTACAGTACTGTAACACTACAAGTGGCAGTAAAATTTAGTACAGTGTGTAACAATATGTTGAAAAGGCTAAGTTATAAGTGCATGGCAGGAAAAAATACTGTACTGTAACAAGAAAGATAGAGAAAATGTTGGTCATATAATCTGAAATTTGGTCATATTAAACAGAATTTTAAATGTAGAAATTCCGGACCGTACCAAATTGGTCATAATAAGCGGCTGGTCATATTATCCATGGTCATAATAAGTGGTGCGTACTGTAGTACAAATGTAATGTTAAAGAAAAATTAATAGAAAAAAAGTATCATTCATTATTGCCACCCTTTGTATCAATACCCAACTGAAGACGTTTAGGAAACAACTTACACAGGTCGCAAATTACACTCTGGGCAATTCAGGTTTGTACAAATTTCTCTTTTAGAGTTTCTTGCTTTAAACAGCTCAACAATTGCTGTACGTTTGTCCAAAAAACTAGTTATGGCTACATTTCAATTTATAAAAGTTTAAGGGTTACATATATAGTTTCAAAATTTTTAAAAATAAGAAAACGTATTGAAATTTCGATTTAATATAGATTGTAATGCTAAATCAGTGGTTTGCAACCAGGGGTCTGCAGAGCAAGTTCAAGGTGGTCCGTGAAAATGCTCTAAATTTGCATTTTCTAATTTGATTGATAAATTCTCATTTTTGAAAATTGCACATTGTTTTGATTGCATCAGAAAGTTAGAAATATAATAATCGCTTTATGATGTGGTCACATAAACTTATTGTGATTTGTTACTCCCATGGTGATGTTACAATTACAGTACATTGATTCCCTGCGAGTTGTACAATGCAGCTGGATATAATAATATTTGTTCATTTGAGAGAGTAACGTCCAGTGAAGGAAAATATTTTTATTCCAGTACTAAAACTCATTTAGAATGGCTAAATTTAGAAAGTATTCAGAAAGTTACCTTAAAATGGGATTTACTTCTGTGCTGGATGATGACAAAGAAAAACTGCAGTGCATTTTATGCTATACTGTCCCCTAACAATGAAGCAATGAAGCCATCAAAGCTTAAGTATCACTTGCAGCATCCAGAGCATGTAGAAAAAGACTTTAAATTTTTTGAAAGACAAAAACTTTTGTTGAAACGGCAAAACTGGATACTAGTGGATATTTTCAAGAACAAAGCACTGCAAACCTGACGGCTTCTCTTGAAGTGGCATTACAAATAGCCAAGCAAAAAAAAACCTCATAACATCGGAGAAACCCTTGTAAAACCTTGCACTGTGAATATGGTTTAATTGATTTGAGGAGAAACAAGTGCAAAGAAAATTCAGCAAGTGTCTTTATCCAACAACACAATAAACTGGCGCACTTCTCTTATGGCAACAGACATCAAACAGCAAGTCATTGCGGAAACAAAATCATCTCCCATGTTCTCCATACAAGTCGACGAATCAACCGACGTTGCATCATGCTCACAGCTCTTGGTATTTGTTTGTTACATACATATGGAAGATGTCAAAGAAGAGTTTTTGTACTGCAAGGCCTTGGAAACTTCAGCCACTGCTCAAGATGTAATGGACAGCATCTCAAATTTTTTCAATATAGAAGGCTTGCAGTGGGAAAAGCTCTGAGGTGTATGTACAGATGGAGCCCCAGCAATGCTGGGATGCAAATCTGGTTTCCAAATGAAAGTCAAAGAAAAATCTGAAATTAGAAGAGTGCATTGCATGATAGATTGGTATACTCTCGCTTGCAAGACTCTGCCGAACTTTTTGAAGGAAGCTTAATTCTGTTGTGAAAATAGTTAATTTCATCAAAAAGAGTGCCACAACCTCTCGTCTATTCAAACAGTTTTGCAAAGAAATGGACAGAGACCATGAAACTCTTTTGCATACAAAGCAAGAAATAACTAAACATTTGCAATTGCTGGAAAATGAATTCGAGAAGTACTTTTCTGATCTTGAAGAAGGGTCAGACGTTTTTCCTCGAAATCCATTTTCAGTAATGATAGACATAGCAACTATTCCTGAAGAAGTCCAAGACAAGCTGTTGGAATTGAGAAATGACTCAGCTGGTCGTGAAATATTTATGACTAAATCACTGTCTCAGTTTTGGAGCTTTATGTTGACGTCCTACCCAAAGTTATCAACAGAAGCATTGTGTGTTATTGTTCCATTCACCTCCACTTATTTTTGTGAAAGCGGATTTTCTGCTCTCATGCACATCAAATCAAAGGCTTGCAACCAGCTAGACGTGGAAGATGGTATGAGAATAGCGATTTCCAAAACACAACCACGTATTTTGAGACTTGCTTGTAATATGCAACAGCAAAAATTGCATTACAATTCGTCCACTTAAATAAATAAAATGATCTACATTTGTTTTGTGTTTGACTAGGTAAGGGTTGAATGATTATGCTGCAGTGTAAGCTAGATATTAAGTTTAAGCAAAAATCTATAGTGGGGGTCCACGATTTCTTGAAATACAAGTTAAGGGTCTGCAATGACAAAAAGGTTGAGAACCACTTTGCTAAATAATGATGACCCTGAACGATGCAGCAATCTGGTACATATCAATAAATAATCCACGATTAGTTTTAACCTAATTGGGTTTTATGATCAACTGAAATTTGCTAGCTAGCAGCTATTATATTCTATATTTAGAGAATACTTGATAAAATTGCAATGATTTTTATCATGGGCTGCTAAGGCAGCTGCAAATATTGGAGAAAACTTGAAGTGATAGTTTAGTAAAGCAAAACTAAACAAAAAGCATAATTTAGTATCAGTGGTTAAAGTGGTGTTGTTGTCCAATAATGCCAGATTCATTTTATGTTTGTTTGTTTGTTTTATTTATCTATAGGTATTGCATTAAAAACAAAAGTTTTTTGTGAAGTTTGAGTTTGCTATTGTACTTTGTCTTTAATTGCTAAAGTGCTGATGTTTTACTTTGGGTGCTGTAATTTACTTTTTACCGTTTGGAAAATGGATGTTTCATGACTGGTAATTGTTTAGTTGTGCTTGCTGCAGACAATTTTGATCTTAACTTTATTACCATCAACGTGCACTTTCACATCTCATTCTTGCAATAAAATTAGTTTGATAAAAAAGATTATTTTACTGGCTACAATGGAACACTTTGATTATATTCTTTAGAGCAGTGGTAATAACTCTTTTTGGGCAACTATGATTTCCAAATACACCTTTCAATAATTGCTGAAGGCATATCCAACATTGTTGGATGGTAAATGCTACCAAGGTTTGATACAAACTACTAAAAATGTCTACAGTTTGTTAGGTGAAGACCTTTTTGGAGATCAACTTTTTGAAAGTGGATTTTCTTAATTTTGAGCAACATTTTTATTGAAATTGATGTTTTTTTACTGCTTTTTAGTGGTGAATTTTGAACTTTTTATTTTGTTTTGAGATAAACTTTAAAAAATCGTTAATTTCTTTGGTGGTGTTCTGTGCTTTTACACACTACATGGCCCACAATTTTAACTTGTGTGTGCCCACTAAAAAGGTATTGTTGGGCCCAAAATTAAACTGCCGCCAATACTTTTCCAAACACTTTGAATGAAGTGTTATTTTCATACAAGTGTAACTTATGATTTTGTTTAACATATATGATTTAAAAAAAAATTTTTTTTGTTTGCCATATTCCTACATGGTTCTAAATCATGCTTCACATTTGATTATGGCCAGCTAGTGTAATCTAGAAACAGTTCTGTTCTGCATTCGGTGCTCTGTCTAAAGCCAAGATGAACTCCAATTTCGTTGTTTCAGAAAGAAATTACCTGTAAATATAAACTACTCTGGTTCTTAAAATTTTTTGCTCAGCATATTTATCCAATAAGCAATGTGAATATATCTTTACAACTTTGTAATGTCGCTGATTCACCCTGGTGCTAGTATTAACTTTGATGGAACTGATCTTCAGCGAACAGAAGAAGAAGAGATACAACAGGAAGACAGAAAACAACAACAAGAAGTAGATACTTTTGTTAATTGTAGTTAAGTTATATTTATAAGAAATCTATTAATATTTTGATACTTTGTACCTAGTTCTTGACTGAGGCTATGCAGGCCAATTATTATTACTGCAATAGAATTGACGGAAATTTGATTTGTTGGTAATAATATTTGTGCAGCTTTATTATGGCTGTGCCTGCAGATAGCTTGATAATAAAGGAAGGACTTTAGTTGTAAATAGTCGTTTTCTTTATCTATTTTGACTCTCTGAAAACTTCTGATTTGTTGTTGTTTTGTTTTGAGTAAAGCACTTCTGGTAAGTCTTTGACAAGCCTGTACTTTTAAAAAAATATATCTGTTGCTTGGGTTTCTTCCAAGGGTGTTCTAGATGGTGTTACACACCAGCAGAATGTTTTCGTTGTATAAACTGCATTAATAGACATTACATTTGACGTTGATTACTGAGTACACTCGACATACAGTATTAACAACACAATGTGAAGAAAGGTTTTAACAGTGCATCTAAGCTGTGCCCTTTTAATATCAGTTTTGATGAACAAATAATTTACATTTATTTTTGGAATACTCTGTTTTCATTGTGGCTGGTATGTAGTTTGGAACAGTAATTCCCAACCATTTAATCTTACGGTTCCTATTAAAGCCACAAGCTCCTATTTATCCCTTTCAGTAACAAATTTGCTACAATAGAAGGTTGAATATTTTCACTAAAACTGTAGTTTAAAAAGCGTAGAATATGGCAGTAGTATGTTTTCAGTAGAGAAATGGCTTCGAGTATCCATGTCCTTAATATAGCAACTAGCAATACACCATTAGTTCCTTTTTAAGATAAGGTTATTTATCAAACGTTTTCGGCATAACATTTTGCTCTCGTCAAGATCTATACATACATGGCTGTGTAAATGTAACTGCCGAAAACATTTGGTATACAAATTTGTATTTTGAATGCGATTAATGATATACTGTTAGTACAGTGGCATATCGACCAAAAAATTTTTATCATTCATACCAATACCACTGTTAATTTACGCTTGATGTATTACATCCATCCCCTGTTATTTGGAGCACTTTTACATGACTTGGTTTTCACATCTGGAAGACTGATTGGCAAGATTATTTCAAGCCGTAACATACGTGCTTTTTCCTTAGTTTAAGATTTCTTTTTGATGCTTTGATAGCGTTGGTAATAGAGCAGCAAAATCAGTGATGCGTTTGTTCTCCAGTGTTGTTAATAGCACCCCGGCATGCTGCAGCCATAAAAACTGATTGAGAATCACTGGTTCAGTTGTTTTAAACAAATAATTTGAAATATTGTTCTTTTACTAATTAAGGACAACTTTTATCAAAACAAATCTTTTGAAAAAATATAATTTTTAGTAGGGGTGGTAACGATTAATTTATTTTTAATAGTTAACTTTTAATAAATTAACGATTAATTGATAGTTATTTTCGATTAAATCAAAACTTCTGCACTAATATTGATTGACAAATTTATTCTTAATGTACTTCAATTACAATTCAGTTAGTAGCCGGAAATGAAATAATTTAAATCCAAAATGTTCTTTTAATCTACCTAATATAAGTTTATATTTGATAAATTGATTCTTCTCTATCGCCATTTTACCGTTATTATTATTGTTTCCTGGATTCTCATACATTGATCAAGGTGGGCTAAAACTTAAGTTTAATCCGATTAATAGTTAAACAAAAAATTAAACGTTAAAGTAAATTAACGATTAATTGATTAATTAATCTTTAAATCCCGCAGCCCTAATTTTTAACCTTCACAAAGGGACGAAACGCTATGTTAAGGCTGGTTTCCATTAGGCGTAGATTGCAAGCGTAGCGTGAGAAATTCTTTTTTTTCTATTTAGTTCTATGCGCCGAGCGAGAGTGCTCCGCGCATAAAACTCAATAGACAAACAAAGAATTTTTCACGCTACGCCTAATGTAAACCAGTTTTTTCTCGCTCCGCGCATAAAACTAAATAAAGAAACAAAGAATTTCTCACACTTTTTGCCTGCAATCTATGTTTAATGGAAGCCAGCCTTTTCTCGCTCCGCGCATAAAACTAAATAAAGAAACAAAGAATTTTTCACGCTGCGCCTTCAATCTACGCCTATTGGAAACCAGCCTTTATTTTCTAAACTCTAATTGAAGCCAGGCTTACTTGAATTGGCCCAGCCGTTAAGAACCCGGTCCAGACCTTGCACCAAAGTAGAGAGGCTTGTTGTGCACTTGCTCCTTTTTTTTATTTGGAGACTACCTTTTAAACGTCGATTCTTTTCCTCTTTATCAAGTTGAAGACCTTCGTTTTGGACATCAACTTTTTGAATGTAATCAATTTTAGGACGATATGATTTGTTTTTTCTTGTTGATGGCCATTTTCTTTTTGAGCGGTTGTTTGGCCCAGCTTCATGAAGTAGACCGTGTGGAACCCAGGTTAAAACCGCTGCTCTAACCTAACAATTTGACATTGATACTTATTGTGTGTACTTTTGACTTACAGCCTTTTTTACTTTAGTATTATTTTCTAAAATCAATAAATGAATTGCTCTGTAGTGGAGCTTTACAAACAATTCCGTTTGTTCACTTGCTACATAATAGCTTATTGTTTGTGTGATTAAACTTTTTGATTGTGTAAATTCAATAACTTGTTTTGATCACTGTTATTTGGTATTTAGTCTGCGTTTACAATGGCTGTGCAGAACTTTAAATCTTAAGGCTTGGCTTGTTGACACGTTCAGTCGGTCAAAAGATTACGGAGGTGTTGTTTTGTGGTTTCGTTTGGTTCAGTTTGAAGGGATTAGAGGAGACGATTGAGGGGACTTAAGTTGAAAAATATCAGGTTGGAACGAAAGTTCTGTCCCCTTTTAGATTTAATATTTTATGAACGATTATACCTTGTGGATATATTATACCATGAACGATTATATATAGCTTGTGGGGAGATGGGAAGAGGTCATTGATAAGAATTGTAATTATGCTGATGATTAAATAAAGTTGTATTTTGCTTAATCTTTATTTTCATTTAGAAACAACAAAAGGGACAGAACTTTCGTTCCAACCTGGTATTAACCGTGATCATTAGTGTTTTATGTAGAAGGGGTTAAGTAGATTTCATTATACCAAAACTTTTTTTGTTTTAATTGCCATGGAATTGGATTATGAAGAAGTGGCTTATGTAAAGGAAGGTTTGATTTCTGTAAGTTTTGGCTTGCCTGGTGGTCTTTTGTCACGAGCGAGGTTAAGTCGATTTGTTGTTGTGAGAATGCGACTATTAACAGAAGTTCTGCTTGGAAAAGTATTGATTGTCACGACTACTAATTGAACCGGTCTGTAAGCTGCCCCCTTGATGGAAAAGGCCATACAACGTGATTTATGCGCTAATGTTTGCGTTTAACATACGAAAAACCAAAGGCGATCTTGTTTTAGTTACATGATCTTCTCTCTGCTGAACTGCCCGAAGACTTGTTGAACGATTCAAGCAACGGAAGCCTCACATCTCCACCACGTCACGGTAGCGACCTGCAGTCATATTCGGCTTCGACTTCACAGGCATCGTCAAATGCCGGTTAGTTAACATAAAATATGAGAAAGATACAAAACAATTAAGAGGATGCTGTAGTAAATCCGTTTACATTTATGAAAATGACTTCGTGTTAAGGTGCCGACAGGCCTGTTTCGAGCCTTTAGATCTCTAGGGTACCACCGACAAGGAGAATCGTGATCAGTAATCATGACTTATAATTAACGATTGCTCACGGATGATTACACATATGGTTATTTGAGAACTTGAAAACATTTTGTGTTTGTGGTATCTAAGTAAAGGAGCACAAAGAAAACATTTTCAATTTTTCATGTGCTCCCCGCTGATTGCAGGGGGAGCACATGAAAAACTACTCATACATACGTCGCTAGGGTAGTTATAAACAGTGAATATAACTGTATTCGTCTTAAAAATGTCACTAACAATAAAGAAAGAAGTCAAACGCTAAACTGTAGAAAAAAGATCCACTTTTTTACATCCGGTTTTGTCTCCGTTAACACAGGTGGCCGGATTCACCTCAGGTTTCTTGAAAGTTGTAAACATCGTCACGCCATTTCGCTCTGTCAATGGCATCTTCCTTTTTCTGTCCAATGTGATCAATATGTTCTTCCACTTGTTTTTTCCATGTCATGTTCTGTCGCCCACGCCCTCTTTCTCGCCACTTCAAAATTCAACGCTCTTCTCAAAACTTGTTCATACCATCGTACTCCACTCGCCATGGCTAGTCCATCCAAAGTATCCTTTTAATCCAGCAAACTCATAAGTCATTCGCTCCTTCTTTTCTCAATCAACTTAACTCCATACATTGCTCTCATCATTGCTATTTTTATTTCTTCTCAAAATCGCCATCTAATTTTCCCTTAGACACCATGTCTCGCTCCCGTATAGCATTGCTGATCTTACGCAACTCTGATATATCCTTCCTTTTATTTTTAACGAAAACTTTCCCCGTGAAGCAATTCCCCACATTCTTTAAATTTCATCCATCCAATTTTTGTTCTTGCTGTCACCGCTGCTTCACTCCCATCATTGGCGTTTAATCTGTCCCCCAAATAAAAAAAACTCTTCACAAACTCAACCTTTTAAAAATTATATTTCTTCACCTGGTTCCACAATCCCTTCCATAGTATCAACGCATAGTTCACAAACAAAACCTTGTGCCAAAGTTGAAGTCCCTCCTCATTTTTGCGCATCTGCCATCCACCCATTTACCACACTTCGTGCACATCACCAAATATTCCATCACCCTTTTGCCGCCTTTGGCGCATGGATCAACTGTACTCTTGAGTACCTCACCTTTCAAACCACTCACCATTACTTCGGTTTTCTTGATGTTCACCTTCAATCTTTTGCTTTCAAACGTCTCTTTCCGTTTTAAATACTTCCCTTTTAAATTCTCTATACTTTCAGTCATTAAAACCAAGTTATTTGCATACAAAATTTTATTTATCAATCCTTCTCTCGTGTTTTACGAGATTGCATCCACTGCAATTACAAAAAGCAGTGGCGACAACACATATCCTTGATGTACATCAGCTTGTACCCAAAATTCTTGAGATAACTCGACGTTATTCCTCTGTAAGTATTGCAATTCCTTACATCTTATTTTCTCTTGAAAATTGGTACCAGCACATTTGTTTGCCATTCATCCGGCATTCCTTTCCCATCCAACACGCGTTGGCAAAATTCCATCATAACACTCACCCTTTCTTCTCTGGCAAATATCATCTCTGCACATACTTCAAAGGGTCCAGCTGCTTTTCTTGGTTTCATTACTTTTATTGCTATCGCTATTTCTTCGCCGGTAACATTTTTAATAGGTCCCTCTTCCATACTAGCTTCTGTCACGTGCTCCCAATCATTCTCTTTATTCATAATTTCCTCCATGCGATTTTTCCAACAAAAAATATATTTTATAAAAGCTAAAAATACAGCGTTTACTTGTACATTTTAGTTAACTGACTTGATTGCCTACTTTTTTCGTGTTTGCTGAACATATTTAAGTTTTGTTGTCTTCCAGTTTTCGGATCTGGATTCATTTTTTGTTGGTAATATTCATTGTTTAATAAAAATTGAAGCATTAAAATCGCGGAGTAGGTTACCATGTATACGTTTTTTTTCGTCCTGAAAGGAGATCTTTTTGCTTTTTGACTGCTTGAAAAGCAGCAGTGTTAACTGGAGCATAAACGTTGTATTGACTACTTTTAGTGAGTTGGCCATCGGGAAGCAACGATGAATCTAATCATTTGCACCATAACATCAGTTCTAGCGGTGATGCTTCAACGTTTTTCTCAAATCAGAATGCAAGAATAAGACACTTAAAGGTAAGTACTGTAGCTTGCTTGCTTTTTGATATTTATTCTGACGTTTTGTCACTAAAACTGCAAAGGCAGTTTAAAAACACCTTTAAATAATCGTTTTTTTCCTTATGAAGCAGTATTAAATGATGGTGTTGTTTCACAATGCTAGATTCAATTTTATAAATGGCTGTGTGAGCAATTTGATATAAGATTTAGTGTTTGTCTATTTGGTTTTCAGAATGGGTACGGCAATGGCTATTTAGTGAACAGTAGTAATCAGGTATATACCGATGCTGAGAAGTGGCAGATGCAACAACGTTATCAACAAAGCCATGCAGTTCATCAGACGCCTACGGTGAGTAACCCAATATTAGATTAGCATTGAAAGCGTGTTTGAACTGGCTAATTTTGCATCTGCATTTGTAATCGAAATCGTTTTTATTTTGTCGTTACTGTTGGTGGCATGTAGTTAGGCATCTTTTCGAAACCTTTCTTTTGTTGTTATTTACATGAAATCGTAAGGAAGGGGAAAAAAAGAGGTTGGTTTTCTTTTCTGGCCATTAATTTTTCTGAAGTTTTAACAAGAATCTTCGAAAATATACTAATCAGTCTTATCTTAAAATTTTCTATTGCGAAGTCCGCTTCTCAGGTGCTGGATCGGGATCCAATTCCTTTGTGAGATCGAAAAAAAAAACACTTTAAAAATGGCATTTGTGGTTTTTTTACTTGGCGCTCAGTATTGGCGCGAATGAGATGGATAGCCTTACAAATTCACTCGGTTATGATTGAATATGTTCAGTAGCTAAGATACGACTGTAATATATAAAAACACGAAAAGGTGCAGGATGAAGCAGTGGTTGAGTCTGAAGCGTTCTCAGCTTCATGCCTGTCATCTTTAATTCTGCTTTTCGTCAGGAACCGAGATGATTTGTTGTCGAGACATAATATTAATAGCTTAAAATTTAGAATTTCTTCACGCTAGCTGTCACTGCGATTAATCGATACTGCTTCCGATTTTTTGTTCATGAAAAAAGTCTAGATGTTGATGTTATTCCAGCGTGACTCTGGTGGTGATAAGTTTCAAGGCTATGGGGATAACCGCATGAGCTACAGCGACACTCAACCGGAAATGTACGGCTTTGCTGAGCGCAGAGAAGCGGAAGGTAGTGAAGACTTCGATTCGTACATACACGATGGAGATCACCATCGTGCCAACAAAGTTCCGACCGGCTTTCCGCAATACTCGCCTGCCGGCCAACAGTCCACAATACCTAGCAAGAACGTTCGTTTCGAAGCCTTTTCAGCACCAACATCGCCGTACGACCATGGCTATCACGTCCAATACAAACAACCGAATTCATATGAATACAGGAATCCTGTGGAGGTGAGGCTGTCTATTTTACTGTTTTTTTCTTTATTTGAATACGTGGTGTACCAGTGGGAAAAATAAGAAAATGTTTTCCTTTTTGAAAATTTTTTATACGCACCTGGTCAAAAGTGCCCATAAAACTCTGCCAAACCTGGGGCGTGTTTGCTATGTTGTCCTTACCATATTTTAGTGATGCCAGACAGTTTGCAAACAAATATATCAGAATAAAAACTTGTAAAAAAAGAAAAAAAACAATTATTTTTGTATTCTGCTTTTCGTGGAAAAATTTGGGTCGTTTTGTTGGCCTACTTACCTAGATAATGCTGGGCAGCTAGGTCGTGCTATTTCCATTTTACGATGACGCAATAGTATGGTGCCGGCAAAAAGTTTAGAAACTTTTCAAATTTGAGCGGTTTCGTTTTGTAGTTTGACTTTGACTAAATGACAGACGTTAAGCTACGTTAGTTTTTTAATCTACGTTAACCTAACCTATTCTTTGCGTTTTCCAGCAAGTCTTAAGTAATTTGTTTTCAAATATTTACCACGAATTTCTGATATAATAGGTTTGTTATAACAATTTCTGTGAAGATGGGAAAATTGGCTCAAATTTATGAAATTTCCAAAACCAACATCATTCTTCTAAAAGAAGAAGGGTACGAAAATATTGAAATTGCATGCAGATTGTGCCTTTCTAAGGCTTTTGTTAGCCGCATATCTAAACGAAACAAGGAAAGCATTTAGAAGAAGTGGCCAACCTCGAAAGAAGGCTTCAACAACGGACCAAAAAACCAGTAGAATTTGGCAAGAAAAGCCATCAATTTCGTCATCAGAAATTAAAAGTTCTGTGTCTGAACTGGCTGATCTGACCACGAGAACGATTCGCCACCGTTTGATAGCTTTCTGCCTGAAAATCTCTGAAGAAGCCCTTCTTTACACCGAAAATGGCAAAGCAAAGACTCGATTTCTGCACCCAGTGCAAAGAGTGGACAAATGAAGATTGGCAAAAAGTTTGTTCTCTGATGAGTCAACATTTTTTCAGTTTGCTTCCTACAAGCTCTATGTTCGAAGATCTATTGGCTCTTCGCTGGTGAACCCTCGGTACATCTTAGCAGCATTCAAAACACGCTTCTGTTAAGGTTTGGGGGTGCTTTTCCAGTCAGGGCCTCTATTTCTTACCTAAAGATCAAGTCATAAACGCCATGCGCTGCATCAGTGTCCAAGACACCCAACTTTTGGCATTTATGAGTATTCAATGATGCACGACATTGCAACAAGACTCTGCACCTGCCATAAAGCCAAAGCGATCATAAAGTGGTTTTCATTCAAAATGTCAATGTGCTGAAATGGCCAGGAAATTCACCTGATCTGAATGCGATTGAGAATTTGTAGATATAGATTAAACAAAAAGTCTCCAGGTCAAATCCAGGAAGTTTGTAGGAACTAAAACAAATTATTGAAGAGGTTTGGTGCAAAGATATTGACCAAAACTTGTGCAAAATCCTCTCAAGAGTCGGTGCGTCGTCGTATCTAAAATGTCATCAAAAACAGTGGTTACCATACCAAATATTAGTGATGATGACGCAATTTGGCCCATGTTGAAAGTGTAACGAAGTATGATAAAATTTGTTAAAGTTTCTTCCAAATCGTTAAGATCTATAGCAGTCTCACTATTTTAAGCCCTTTTATTTAAGTTCTAAACGTTTTCCACACATCGTATGGCCCCACTCAGAGAATATATACACAGCATATTTTACAAATTACACTCGCAAATAAATATGTATACACAAAATGACTAATATTACCTTAAAAGCATATGAACATGCTAATAGAACGATTGATGACGTGTAAAAGTACCCGCCAATTGTGACCTGAGAGAACGATTAATGGCCAGAAATTTAAGAACAAAACATACGCAAAGACAACAAACCAGTCATGAATCAAAACACGTTAAGCGAAAAAGAACTACGGTTAGCATGCAATTGTGAGCTCAACTTTGGTTTAAGTTTCCTACTCAGTAATGCTTCTTGAATTTTCGCTTTATAATCGTTATTGCATTGTTTAAGTATTTTAAAGCAACCAACGCCAAAGTTACTGCTACCACAAGATGAGCATGAATCAATATGTTGTGTAATAGTATTTTCATTGTTGAATGTAAATGCTCCTGGGCTCTAGTGACTAAGTGGCGAGAAGTCATTCCAATGTATGATATGTTTGCATCACGCATACAAGTGACGGATTTCCAAAATGCGAATGCTAATTCTGTACAAAAAATTATCGGCATTCGTTCTCGGTTTTTGTTTGGCCCTAGTTTTAAACTGTTTCAGAGTAAGATCAAAGAAGTAGTTAGGATAACTATTTTGCAAAAATATTCTGCGTGAATTTTTGACCTCCTTATAAAATAGCGTTACATTCGAACAAAGCAACTTCACTCCGTGAAACGGGCACATTATTAAGCCAGATTTACAAATTTTAGGACAATTGGTATGATAATTCAATATAAGATCGGTATTAGACTGTTTGCAATACACTAGATGTTTAAAACTATCATCAAAAATTTTAATTTCAACGTCAAAAAAACTTAGTGATGCGGCTGCTTTTTCAATAGTAAGTTTCAAATTAGGATGTGAATTGAGCACATTCAAAAAACGTTTACCAGTACCATCACTGTCAAAAACCGCAAAAATATCGTCAATGTACCTCCGGTATAATTTGGATTTTGTTATGTCAGAATGGCTAAAAAATTTTCTTTAATGCATTCTCAAAAATGGCTGAAGTGGTTCCCAGAGGGGATCTCATTGTAACCCCATCCGTTTGTTTGTATAATTTGTCGTTGTGCATAAACATTAATTGACGAAAAATATTTATTTTTTATTGGTGGCTTTGCTTCATTTTTGGGACTATATAACCGATCAATTCGGGTTGATTTAGGTTGAAGTGCCTCTCAGTGTTTCACTGATTAGGGATGCAGGGATTGGAATACAGGCGTTGAACAAAATAAAAGAAACACCTAACATTTTGGCATCAATCTTTGAACGTGTTTTAAACAATCAAAACTTGGCATATTTTAATGCTTTTTGTTTATTATTGTTTATGTCATTTGATATGTTTATTAAAAATAACTTTTTTACAGGTATTTAAAAAGGTGGACCTACGCCATATTAAATAAATTTTGTTGATTTTTCAAGGTGTTTCTTTTATTTTGTCCAACCCCTGCATTCTTTTAGGAGGGCCGTATGATGTGTAGAAAACGTTTAGAACTTAAATAAAAAGGCTTAAAATAGTGAGACTGCTATAGATCTCAACAATTTGGAAGAAATATGAACAGGAAAAAAATTTGTCTGGCTTTACTCTTTTTTCGAAAAGTTTCTGAACTTTTTGTCGGCTCTGTATTTGCGCACTAGTACCAAAGTTGATTTATATTTCTTTCGAACTACGCTGGTTAGGTAATGTTGTTAGAGCCGCTCGTTTTATTTCTATATTACGAGGATTTTGCTGTATTATAGAGGTATTTAACCTGTTTGATACTGGCCTTAGTAATATTTTCAGTTTTTTATGGCTTTAGCGAACTGAAGATGACAATTTAAGTTAACCGAAATATATTTTCCGTTATTACAATTTAATGCTAAATGATAACCTGCAATTAATTATCTTCAAGAATATTTGTGCAACAAACGCTTCGGTTACGATCAGTCAATCGCAATATTGAACAGTAATAAATCGGGCTGAACCTATCGTAAGACTGTTCAAACTAAAATCGTTTCGAACAAAATTTTTGCCTTTGAAGCGTTTGTTTGCGAAGCGAAGACGGCGAGCCGAAACTTTCAAAACGTTGAAAGTTGTCGTTGGGACTGCGTCCATTGTGCATAAATTGACAATGAGGCTGATAGATTAAGTGCCAAACTTGTAATTGAAAGTTTGCGTGTTTAACGCTCTGAGCATTACGTTTCATGCGTCATGCCCGTGCTGGCTGTCAATTTTTTATAAGCTTGCGCTTCGGCTTTTAACTACGGTTGGCTTTGACCAAGCGCTGCGAATTGTATTGGTAGCCGCTGAGACGAAGACAGTAAGATTGATTCGAAATTTTCAAAACTTACTATTTATCTTTTGTTCAAAATAATTTCAAATAATTATTGGCACGTAATGTCAACAACTGTATAATCATTAGTTGCAGATCTATTATTTTCCATACAATACTAGTTATCCTTACTAATGTGCTTAACTGATTTCCAGAAGACGCAATCTCCAAAATCAAATTCAATTAAGGCTGATGACAGCGTCGGGTCAGATTACGTTGATGCCTCAGACAGAAACCTAGCAGGTATCGACATGTTTTAATCGGTAAAGATGCTTTTTATTTGTAGTCTCTCAATTATAGAAGGTCAAAGAAGAATGGTGTTTCTCCGATAATCCTCGTTTTAACGTATAATGCGAAATAAAAGTTGCACTATACTTTTTGCTTACTGGGTCAAAGGTTAAATTGTCAAGTTACGCGCCAACATTGAAATGCATGTGAATAGAGTTGTGCGCGGCAGTGTGATCTAAGTTGGGAGTATGGGTAGCGAAATGTGTTTAATGTGTAATCTTGAGTTGTCTTTTGACCCTATCGTTTGCCTTGGTTTGAAGACGCCTGTTGTCAAGTGCTTTTCAAATCAAAAATGATGGGTGAAAAGTCTTGAGAAAAACGCCATTGTCAGAGCGCAGTGGCTCTCCTTCGATCGAATATTAAGACCAGCTGTGCTACAGCAAACACGAAGAGTTTTTCAAGTTAAGCCAATAATCTCAAAATGCTAACCTAACATATTAAAAAAAATTAATTCTTGAAAGGCTAAGTTTTACTTTTTAGCGAATGTTTTACGACTTTCCTAGATCGCTGGTGATGAGAACATTTAATTTATTTTGAACGCTTTCGAAATATTTGGTTGCAAAAGAACGGCCGAAGTCCACGTCTTTAATGCAACTGCTGTTAGTTTTAGTCATTTACGTATGAGCAGTGCTTGAGGCACTTGCTTTGTCCTGTCGCAGCGTCAACACTTTGTTGATGTCCTACCTCGTCATCTCGTTTTTGATATTCTAATTTGTCTGGCAGAAGAAGCGGGAGAAGCGAGAGAGATGACGCAGCTGCGAATCTTGTATGAAGCACGAGGAAAACGAATCGAAAAGCTGAACCGTGAAATCGAATCATTGAAACAAGAATCAGATCGTGAAAAAAGAATAATGTCTCATCAGCTAGCAATGGTTGAAGGTGGGCAAGATTTTAACTTCAACCCTTGTTAAGTAACTTTAGCATTTTTTTCTCTTACCGCAATTTTCCCACTTTGATTGCTAACTTAGTTAAAAATGTACTATATTACCATTTCTAGCAAATCCGAAGCGAGTCTCAACACAAGCAGTATATACTGCGGTCCAAATATAAAGTTACCATATACCCGTAAAATCTATTATATGAAGCGCAATTCTGCCTGTCTCTTTTAACTCCTATAAAACTGCTTGAGGTACAAGCATCAAACTTGGCACGATTGATCACCATCCCGTGGTGGGTGTCATAAGAGTGTTGGTGACGTCATCATGATGTCATAATCAAAAATATTTTTTTAATTGCATTGCATTTATACACAAGCATTTTAAACGACTCTGTATATATTATCAATAGCTCGCAGAGCAACTTTACTTAAAGGTAGCGGTAGCCTAAGATCGATTTTACTGACTGCCCTATTTCGTAGACTGCCATCTTAATCTTATCAAGGTTATCGTTTCTTACTTGCAAAATAACTAATGCACTTTTATAGGCACACAGTTTAACTAACGAAGCTATCTCAACAAAACTTGACCTCCAAATACTAGACACAACCTATTTTCGTTTGTGCAGGCTTGGCTAAAAGCAAGTCATACTTCGACTTCTAATTGAGTTTGGGCACTGTCGTACTTAGCGAGGGTTGTAGAACGAACTTGTAAGACGACTGTTGCATCATAGATAACATTTGAGACGCAGGTAATCTGTCACATAGCTCTTTGTTATGCAAATCAAAGACAATAGAACTTTTCTGAAATAGTTTTACATCATATTTTTTAAATCACACTTACATTTTGCGCCATACTTGATAAAAGTTGCATGTAAAAAAGAAAAAAGTTGCAATCTAAAATTCCTAAAAACAGCTTAAAACATTGTACTACATAAATTCTTAGTATTTAGGAAGCTGTAGAAAAAAGTTGCAAAAGTTGCAAAAACTTGCCCTAGTCATAATATGTCTCTTACAATTAACACAAATGTTCGCTACCGAAGATCATAATATAAAGATGTTTTCAAAAATTGCAACCTTTTTGCAAAATCAGTTTATTAAAAAACTGATATGTGACCTCATTTCTCAACTAATTTTCAAACTTTTTCAACAAATTAAAGATTGTTTCAGAGCGATTCTGGTAGTGTATAATATGTACAATTAATATCCATTTTTATTCTGAAAAAACTGAACTTTAAGACCTGTGGTGTAACTTTCTACCCTTCCCAAAAAGTGGTAAACTCAGAAAAACAGCTAATTTTAATATAAAAACGTTATTGTAAGGTACTAACAATTACTGTTCTGTGAAAGCTGAGGAAATTTGCTTTCCAGCAATATGCGACTTCAATTACTTCAGGCTAAAGATTAGTTTATAATGGCTGATCAAAAATTGGTTGCCATACATGACGTTTCATTTTTAGTTAAACAGTTATTCTACCTGGCCTAACAAAGTTGCAAGTGTTAAACCAAAGTTTGTTCTTTGTTACATTTCTACTACTATTTCTCACAAGCATGGTTCTTTTGCATTATTTGTCGACGTTTTCAAAAAAATTCATCAAAACTGAAGTCTCTGATCGTTTATGAAATGTAGTCTACGGGTTAGAAACATCTAAATTTTAGTGCCTGCACTTCACAAAATTGCAATTTCTAGAAAAACTAAGTCCTTTGGTACATATTGGCTATTCTTTCTCGATAGCATGGATCTTTGGCATTATCCATGAAATTATTCAAAAGGATTCATCGAAAAATGAAGTCTACAAGTTTTAAAATGTAGCCAACTCCAAGCAAAACACTTGTTGATCATCCAAGAATAAGACGATAGGATGAAGGTGGTCCTTTCTTATCGTTTGCAACGAAATGCAAGTGTCGAGCTACATATGATTTAAATGTTGAAGCAATTTCTTTTGCAATTGGGCAAGGTTGGCGCAGCCAGCTGATTTGATCTGCTCTCATTTTAACATTATTAATGGGGGCCCCGCTATTGCTATAACTTTACTGTGAGTGCTTCATTTCGGGTTAGTTTGCTCTTTGCATGGCGACGTTTATGCCAGGGCCAGAACATGCACGCAGTTAGAGACATTAGTCCATGTTAATTCCCTTACAGTAGCCAAAAAGTGGTAAGTAGCGATCCACATTTTTAATGGCTTAAAACGCATTGTGAGGTCATAATGTTAAATGACATCTCAATGCTTGTCACTATGTAGTGAAAACAGCAGCAAGCAGCAAAAGTATCCACTATCAATTTGAGAGCGAACATGAATGGTAAAGCCCATTACTGATATTTGTAATTGCAAGGATTTTGGTACAAAACACTAATCTTCATTCAACAGTAGGTCAGGATTAAGGGTAAAGTTAAATGTAATAAAATCCCAAATTTAAGAAAAGATCAAAAATAAACAATAATAGCATCAATTTGTAACGGTGGATTAAGAGGGAATGCTTTTGTTTGAAAAGAGCTTAATAGGCGTTTATTGAATTAGGTTATATGACTTAGTACAAAGGCATGTACCCTTTTAATGCTATGGCCGAATTAGAGCAAACAGCGCAGGCGAAAATCTTAAGTCACAAATATATATACGAAAGCGAGCCCACCAAATGTTATTGTTGTTACCCCTCCTCTTCCTCGAGATGGAGGTACGACACGAATGGCAATTCAGGTTCATGCCGTCAACCTAATTGAAATTAGGCTAGAGGAAAGATGGCAGCCATTTCGAACCAGTCTTGAGGGACTGGTAGCCCCACTACCAACAAGGCGGACTGCCACTGGTGGGTACCCAAGAGTCGTCTTTTACGACATGCTGGGTGAACAACTTCACAATTGTAATCCAGTGAAGTACGCGAGGGCCACCTGTCTGCCACATAAAGGTGGAGGCGTCCCGTTAAGTGCCTTGCCCAAGGACACAACAAGCAAGCTTGCCGGCTTGTTCTCTACACAATCCCTTTTTTATGCTGAGCGCCAAGCAGGGAAGCTGTGAATACCATTTTTTAAAGTATTTTGGTATGACTCGACTTAGGAATGAACCCCAGGTCTACCGACTACGATGCGGACGCTCTCACCAGGCCCACCAAATCGTCAAATAGGCCTAACGCTAGATAGCTCATTTCTTTATGAGTCAAAACGACCACCATTTGGGCGACGCCATCAATTTTGATTATGTTTACTTCCCTTACACTTTAGAAATTACGAATGGTAGTTTGTGTCATCGTTCTTTCTGTTTGAATACTTCCGGTCTCGATTAATAGACCAACATAATCACCATTACATTTACAGGAACTATGGCTTATATTTACTAAAGCATTTCGTTGTGGCTCTCACAAATGTTTGTACGGTGAAACTGGCGATGCTACATTAATTGATACGTTTGCAATTCGCACAGGTGATAGTATGCTCTGCCGGGGTAAAGTTGCACCATACTTGGAAGAAACATGTTTTCTATTTTGGTTGATAATAGCTTTATAGAGCTACCGGGATCAAACCTGAAAATTTGGGAAAAGCAATGACTCATTTAACTTCTATAACTATATTAAAGCAAGGAAAAACGAATTTGAATCATAATACGTAACCAGCAAGGACTTAAAAACGTTTGAGGGGAAATCAAAAGTAACAACGCCACCGTATTAAATCGCACCACTTGGAACATATTATTGGTATTTTGCTCTATAATAGCTGTATAGAGCTACCTGGATCAAACCAAACATTTGGGGAAAAACAAGGACTCTTTTAACTCAGGGCAGGTCAAGCAGGTAGAAAAGAACATGCTACATAATGCGAAGCCAGCGAGGACTTGAGAAAGTTTAAGGGGAAATCAAAAGTAAACGGTGTCACTGTGTGAAATCGCACTACACGAAAGACATTTTTGCTATTTTGCTTGAGAAAAGCTTAACATTAGAAATGTGTTTCCTATTTCCAAACTACGGGAAACGCAAGGCTCCCTTGGTTCGTGTCAGCAATGAACAGAGCACATAGACCTAAGGCATAGCCAGAATCTTGAAATGAGATATTCTATTAGGAAAAGAAGCACAAAAGTCGTGAAAATCTTATGTGCAGAAAACAAACTTTTGGTAACTGTTCACACAAGAGCCTGATAGGTGAAGCCGGCTTTGCCAGCTGAACCGACGCTCTCAATCCCTACGTTACTGACGGTGGTTCATCGGGTGACGCCGTCGTACATACTGTAAAGCGAAGGTTTTTTCTGATCTTGATATGCTGCGTGTTAAGGTATTTATGTCTATACTTTTCAGCATTGTAATAAAATCCCAAGTTTAAGAAAAAATCAACAAAACCATAACCACAACAATTTCTAAAACTGAATATAGATAGAAGAATAGCCGCCTTTGTCACTATGCCGGAAACAAGACCAATTGTGCAGCCGAATTTGGAACTTAATGCCACTAATATAAATAGGAAAGGGGCAACACCATATCGGAAAATAGGCTTACCATTAGATAGTTTCTGTAATTATGAAAGCAACCACCATTTCGCTGCTACAATCAGTTTTGGAGGTGTTTCTATCACTGCTTCCTCACAAGTATTAGCAATACTTTGTGGCAAGATCGATTTCTTGTGAGCATTGCCAGTCATGATTAAGAGAATATGGTGATCACAATTTCGTGTACAAGAGTGGTGAAAGTGCATAAAGTCCATTAACTTTTCGCTATTGCTCACACAAGAGCCCGATTGGTGAAGCCGGCGCAGCTGGTTGAACCGAAATAATAAACTCCGACATTACTGATGAAGGGCCCCTGCCGGGCGACGTCAGCAAAGCCGGCTAGTAAAGAATAAAGGCACTTATTAGCTGTAAGATGTTATTACATTCTATTAACCAGATCAACTGACGGGCATGAAAGGCAGCTTAGAGGAATCCCAACGACTACTGCTTGAAAAGGATCGAAAAATGAACGAAGAAGAAGGAAGAGCAAACGCTTTAAAAATCGAGGTCGATTCCCTCAAGTCTTCCAAAGCAGAGGTATTGCACTTGTTTTGTAAAGGTCGTGATGCATGGAACGCAAAGAAAAGCAACCGAAGCGGTTTTAAGTTTTGCATCAAAATTTTTTTCTTTAAATATGTGCTCGAGAATTGTGGGTCAATAATGAGTCACTTATTATAGCTTGTCATGGCATTTGGTATAAATCGCCCATTATTGCGAGAGTTAAGGCTGGCTTCCATTAGGCGTAGACTGCAGGTGTAGCGCAAAAAATTCATTGTTTTTCTATTTGGATAGAGAAAGAAAGAATTTTGTGTGCTACGCCTAATGGAAACCAGCGTTTAGAAACAGCGTCAGATTTGTTGCCTGCGTCAAAATTCGGGGGATAGATTGTTCATGATCTTTATTGGAAGAAGAAAAACAATCATGGGTATATTATCGAAGTTTGGGGACATATTTGAAGTGATAATCTTTTTCAACTCGACTCAGAAATTTTGTCAAAACCTTGAAGTTCTTCTAAGTGTAAAAACATTGGCAAATATTCCAAAGAGAGGGTGTCAATTGGATTTTGTCGCCACCCCCTGGATACTTTGATACTTGATTCCGTGTTTCCAGCTGTTAACGTTTTCTCGATCTTTCAATTAGCTGATGAATTTGCTCTGGCTAATTGAACGTTGCATAGCGAAATCATTACGATTGTCGAAGTATTTTTGCCAAAAAAGAATAAGCTATCCTGAAAATGTTTTTATCAAATAATGACAAACAAAAAGTAGGAGTGCTCTAGCATACGCTTCAAGGGTGTGCAATGAAACTCTTATTTAAAAGAGCAAACCGTAAAAATTCTAGTGGCGCTGCGTCAATGGGCTACTGTTTTTTGGTGCAGCTTTTGAAGCGGATTGAAGTTGGCGAAAGAACAATCGAGAATCTCCAGCAGGAAGTAACGTTGCTTCAACGGTCGGACGCACTCGAGCGCGCCCGGCAGCAGCACGATGACGTCATTGCAAGGATGAATGAGCAACATGAGAGCCACCTGCTTGAAGTGACAACGATGTTGGATCAAGTTAGAAGAGTGGCCGATGAAAAGGTGATTACACCATCGTCGTTTCCTGAAATACCTTCTCTTTTCTAGCTTTCCTAGAAATGCTATGAAACAAAATGACGTTTGGCTTTCATTTTATCAGGTTGAATATCATTATAAAGTCAACATCCAAACTGCAAATTTTTTTCGGCAATGTTATATCTTTTTTGTTTGAGCTTTATTGCTGTTGGGCTTGCTAATGAGGTCATCAAGGACGAAAGATCATTCTAAAATCAATTTTTTTCATTCAGACTGAGGAAGTAGACCTTCTCCGAGAAAGACTTAAGAATGCACTCAAGGAAACAGAAGAGGTTTTGTTTGAAAAATCGGAGACTATCAACAAATTGTCAAGAAACTTGGAAGATGCTCATAACCAGTGCCAGGTAGTTGTCGTATTGCCAACAGTAGCTACCTGCACAGACCATTACGATCTGTTCAACTCTTTGTAGTTGAATTGAAAAACGTTTTCTACCACAAAGGAACCACTAAGAGTAAATGTTTTTTAGAGTATAAAATGTTCTCATATTTGAAGTAGGCTTTAACCAGGGATTCCATTTTGGAAGCCAATTCCTCAATTGGAGAAATTTGTCCCCAAATATACATGTATAAAAGAGGAGATTTCGGAGGAAATGATCAAAATGAGGAAATCAAATAATAGTAATGGAGTAAAAAGTATCTCCTTGTTATATTTGAAATACCGGAATTCTAAAACGGAAAAAGCTTAACCTTTTCCATTATCCTTAAAATTTAACCAAAAAAGAGAGATTTACTATCTTACTTTACCAGTAAATTAAAACTGTTTTTTATGCCTACCTAACAAAGCAACTTAGATCTAGATAGTTGTTGTTGATTGGGCGGGATCGTTTGTATGTTTAGTAGAGCCAAGTGAAAGCCAACCAAAAAGTGCGTGGGTTGTGCAAGTTGGGCACCTCACCTTGACCATGAGTCTTATCTGTCTATTAAATGCCGAAACCTTTAACTTAGGTACCTGCGTTTTTTTAAATACGCATACCGTGCAACGTGCGCCAGTTTTTTATTTAGAGATGCTTATTTTATTTTTAATATCATTATTCACACCATACTGAGGTGTTGAATTATTTTACTTGTTATTTTTGATGACAGTATTCTGATAAGTGTTAAGTTCTTGAAGGTATCTAATTTAGTTAACCTTTGTAAGCTGTTATGGATGCCATGCAAGGTTTTTAAAAAAGTGTGAAAAATAGTCCATTTCTAAATGATTCTTTAGAGAAAAGTGTATGAGAAAATTAGAGAAGAAATTTGGTTTTGAAGTGAAGAAATGAGAGGAAATAATTCTCTAAAGTGTAGGAAATAAAAATTTTGTTTTTGGAAGCATTACTTTTAACCAATAATCGTAACTTGCAATGCTTTTGCAGCTGACCTCAATTTTCGTTGACGTATGTGCTCTGAAAAGATCATATAGATCGAAACTCCGCTGTCGGCTTTGTAATAGCGTATCAATAAACTCAGTATTAATGAGCGCCAAGCACATCAAACAGGCTTTGATATGACTTGACAAGGGAGCCCAGGTGTATTAGTTGCTCCAACGGGCACACTATTGAACCGGTCTAAGTGGCAAGTACAGCATTGTATTTAATTTTAAGGAAAAAGTAGAAAATACTGGATGATTTGCTGCAAATAAACCGACGCAGCCGTGTGATGGTGAGAGCGTCTACCGCCCATTTTGTGGACCTGGGTTCTTTTCCCTTGTCGAGTCAAACCAAAGATATGCACGTTTCACAGTTTCCGTGCTTGGCGCTCATCCCGTAGGGGATAGTGTGAGGAAAAGACCTAGAGTTAGTTGGATGTATCCTTTCCATAGGCTCTTACGAGATTTCTCCATCTTTATGCAGCAGACAGATGTCGGAACCTAACGGGCTACTCGTTGGGTGTACTGGTGGCCCAGTCTGACAAAAGATGCAAACCGAGCTTGGGTTCATAAATGAAGATGCAAATATTTTTGCAGTTCTCTAATGCCTTTTCCATTGATTACAAACCGCAATTTTTTTGCTTGTAAATTGCCTAAAATTGTCAGCAAGAAGCTTAGTAGATATTAAATGCAAATGTAGAGTGTATATTACAAACTTAATGTTTCTTGTTTTTAGTCGTTACTCGCTGGATCCGGAGAATGCGCGTTTTTGCAGAAGCAAGTCTCCGATTTGACGAAAAAAAAATCAGAACTGGACGAAAAAACTCAAATTTTGGAAGTGAGTAGATAATCTGTCAAATCTGATCTAGTTGAATTAGAGCTTACTTGCAACGTTCAATAAAGGATTAAATTACACTGCCTGTGCAAGGTAAGATAACACGGTTGTTAGTTTAACCTCCATACCCAGCCAAATCTTCACCGTAATATCAGACAACCTGCGCTCAGTCTCGCTTTAGAATATCCAATAGCCCTGTTACCTGTTCTGGGCATTTTCCCTAACCAGTGAAGCCAAACAGGTTTAATTGCTCTAAAATGCTTTTATATGAGGTTGAACATCGCCAATTAGCATCTTGTACGCTTTATATTTGCGCCCACGTAGTCGCCGTTTTTGCAGAATTAGATGTCAATTGAAATGCTGCCAGTCTCACAATTTGCGTTGCAGAATACCGTTGCCGAGCTACAGAAAAACGTTTCGATGTATGAAAATGCCTTTCGGTTGGGCGCAACTCCTCGACCTTTGACCCCTGATCCCTTGTCCGACTCTTATAGTGAGCTCATGGGCATCAAACGAAATTCAGACCGGAAATCGGCAAAGGTACGTGCTGGTGATAATGTGGTTCAAGTGGTGGTTGTAGTTGTTTGAAGAAGTATCGATGATGCTGACCCACTTCAAAAAAAGCTATGACTGGAAAGCCGATCTCTTACGCACACTAGCCCATCTTTGCATTCTTGGTTTTTGCTTTGAGTCACGACTTATTGATTTAACTTCTTTATTACTTTTATCGGAAATGGTGATAATAGTCTTTAATTTGGTTCCGCTATGAAATTTTTAACCTTTCCTGCTTTGACATTATTCAAACCAGTGGTTTTCAACTACAAACCCTAGTAAACAGAAGTAGAGGTGAAACAAAATTCCCACAAATGATGTTTACAACTAATGTACTTGGCTTGAAATAAACATCGCCTGTCGTGAAAATACTAAAGAAATAACAATAGTTTGTCACAGGAATAAATTAATTTGCCAACTTTATTTTCAGTTGCCATCTAGCATCAAGTCATCTCCTGATAGTCTTGTTGAAAGCTTGAGACATGAATTGGAAAGAGCGCTGACTAGTAACAAGGAGAAGCGAGAAAAGGTATGGCGCTCTCTGAAAATTGATATGATAAGACATGGTTTTACCAAAATCAAAAGATGTCAGGTTCAACTTTCGCTTGGGTTCTGCTTCATTGTACTTTTAGAAAATGTACTAGCCGGCTATATTAATAACTGCAAAACAGGTGCGGCCTCAAGTTACTCCGTGCGTAACCGCAAACGTTTCCTGTAATCGGAAGATAATAATTTTACGCATTATAACTCAACTATCCACAGTACAAGCATAAACTGGAAAACGACAAGCAATATTGGCCAAGGAGTTATTTTAATGTTTTAGCGTGCATTATTTTATTCGCAACATTTAGGTTTCTGAACTTCAAAAGCAAGTTGAGGAATTGACTGATGAGTCACGTCATTGGAGGGAAAGAATAGACGAAGTAAAAGCACAGGTGTGTTTCATCCTAGCCAAGTGTACAAAAGCTAGGTCAATATTAAGTTGTAATCTTTGTTCCCCTGCGGTCACTGCCTACCTGATACAGAAAATTCGTCGACGGAAAATCAAATTTGTTTTCAGAATGATTTAACGAATTAAGGTCGCTTTGTACAAAAAACGTTTTTCTTATCAATTTTTAGTAAAAATAACACACCCAATATTCAGGTAACGTTTTACCTTCGTACCAAAATGGTGATCAGATATAACATAAGCTGTTACTATACTGTAAGATAGAAGAAGCAACAGCGTTTAATGCAGCTGATGGTTCTTGTATTGTGAAAGTGAAACAATTTTGAATGAATTTTTATTAGTATATTAGCTACATTGTTTTTTCTAGGGATGACACGCTTTCTGATAGGGTATAAACGGCATTCAGGTGATATGTTTTACGTTTCACATTTGGCGTGATATGACTAGTAACAGGTGCATCGTCCAATCACCTTATGACTATTGCTGACTAACCGCCAAGGTATGCTTTTGAAAGTTTTTTAAAATATTAATAAATGTGCCGCTGTTTCGACAGCATCAAGTTGTCAAAGTTCGAACATCGAATCCTCATGCTGGAGATCTGGAAGATGAGTTGCAGAAGGCTCTCCAGCGTGCTCATGAAGCGGAGGAGCGCGCGACGCGCTTGGAGGAAACGTGCCAGGATCTTAAACAGCAAATGTGCGAGATAGTAGAACAGCATGATGCTAACAAGCAGGATGCCGTCGACAGGTACAGTGATATAAGGCAGTAAACATTGGCACCAATGTTTCCTTATCCTTCCGTGCTTTGCCAGGTGAGAACAGTGAAGCTGTTCAGTGTTCACCCAAAGTGGTTGTAGGAAACGACTTTTTGGAACCCAGTAATGTCAGTCCGCCTTGTTGGTGTTAGGATCACCAGTCTGCAATTTGCACTTATGACTGGTTCGGAATAAAAGGCGGCAGCTTTCCTTTAACTTGGTTATGATGGGTTTACAGTTTGAACCTGAAATGCTGTTCATTACGTGCCTACATTTCAAGGAATTGGAGTAAAAATAACGATTAACTTTACTGAACTGAGACCTACACCGTTGTAAAGACCAAGCACTAAACAATTTATTTTGTCTGCGCAGTTTGCCTGCTGCCCCAAAAGAATCGAGGTACCGGTTAACTGCTTAGTGATCCGACTGGTCGGCTCTGAAGATTTTCGCTTGATTGGGCATTTCTGAGAAAAAGTGTGCTGCTTACTATTTGAAAAGATGCGTTGCACGTAACAGTAACACTTGCACCATGGTGTGCTCTCCAGCTATAGATTTTTGAATGCAGCAATTTAAGCTGAATTCTGTGGTATTCTCAGGTGTGAAAGAGCATGCATGCTTCTGCACGAAGATGCAAAACAATCAATACGGGAAGAACTGCTTGCCGAACATGAACAGAAAGTATATGAACTGTCAATAGAACACGATGGAAATGTACAAAATTTGAAGTAAGTTAGTTTTTTCGGAATAGATTAAACCCAGTGTTTTTTCACGCATGTTTGATGTTTGATCGAACGAAATATCGTAATGCGGCGTAAATGATATACCTGCCAGATGAAACAGATGTAACAGACTTGTCGTTCAGGGCATTCATCAAACATAGAGAATTTCGTTGAAGGTTTTTAGAAATTATTATTTACATCAGCGTTTTCTATGTCACCTAAGTAAACTAAGTATTTGTAAAGCTTGAATGCATTAAAAGCAAAACCTTTGAGAGTGGTGCGTGACAATTACATTACTTTGACTTGTACGATGTTAATAAATTTAGGTTTTGATAGCACGTAATTGGCCGGGTCAGTCATCATAGCACTTAAAGTGTTATGAGTCGCGAATTTTTATTCTTCGTTCGCGGGAAAACTTTTCGTCGGTTATGTTAAAAACAAAGCTTTGTTCAATCTGTGATAACATAGCGGTTGAAGCATCCGCTTCGCTAGCAATAGGTTTCTGGTTTAAACCTAGACTTCATATGAATGGTATCGCAGTTCCCCACTTGGCGTTTAGCACGAAGAAGTATTGAAGAAAATTGTGTTCTTGGAAAAGCACTTGACGGGATTTTTTCACTTTTGTGAGACAGACAGGTGTAGGATCTAGCAAGTTTATTCGTCGGCGTCCCTCAGTCTGACTAAAAACAGCGAACAGGTCCTGAGTCCTCGGTATGACTCGCAAAACAATTGAACCCAGGTCTACCGACTGCAGAGCGGTCACTCTTACCGCTACACGATCACCCCAGTGCCGGTAATGTCTTTTCAAAGAACGTGGCAACACAGCATGAAGTTGGGCCGACTGCGCAATCGATCTTTGATATTATTACCCGTGCTTCACCGGGATATAATCGTGAAGCTGCTCACCCAGCATGTCGTAAGAGACAGCTCTTGGGTACCCACCTATGGCAGCCCGCTTTGTTGGTGGTGGGGCCACCAGTCAGTAATTTGCATTCATGACTGGTTCGATATGGGCTGCCACTTTTCCCCTAGCTTATTTCAATTAGGTTGACGGCGTGAACCTAGATTGCCGTTTGCGCCGTACCTTTATCCCAAGGAAAAGGAGGGGTAAACTAACAATTCTTTGACTATCGGCCTTGTGGTGGTACTTCAGTCCACTCGACCTGGCGACCGGTCTCATTGTAGAATTTATTAGTCTACTTTGTTTCATCGACAGAAACAGCATGGATGCTTTGAACAGCGAGTTGTCAGAAGTGAAACAGAGTTACGTTCATATTTGCTCTGAGAAAGATGCACTGGAAGAAAAATATCAACATGAAATCGAAACGGTATTCAAATATGTTGACTAGAAGTGCACTCTCTGATCTATTTCGTAGTCAACTGCAGCTTTGAGCAGCTTGCATGTGGTTCTGTAAAGTTGCTAACCAAGGATTGGTACAAAATGCAAAGCGTCTTCGGCAGGGTCACATTCCACAACCATATAATTGCAATCGGAAGGCTCTGGGTTCGAATCCCATCAACGCTGCTTTAAAATGATATATTGATTAGAAGTATCAATTTTCATTGAAAGGTCATCTAGAACTGTATGATCGATATATTTTTACTTATCATTTAAAACGCACGACAGTCGGACTTTTTTTTGTGTTCTCATCCACAGCATTAGTGTTTCAGTATTGCTCTGAAAAAGCTATTTTGCCTAAAATCTGTACAGATGCAGTCACCATAAACTGACGTTGTTCAACTATTGAGGAGTGGATTTTGAATATCTTTTGGCAACATTTTGAATAGTTTTTTACAAGTTCTATAAAAGTTTCTCCACCAATAAAATTGTTTTTGTAGGTAGTTTCAAAACACGATTTCTATTTCTTTCAGGAAAAGAAAGCACTGCTTTTGAATTTTGAGAAGGAGAAAAAAGAATTAAAAACGGAACTGGAAGAGAAAATGGATATATTGAAAAAAGAGTTTGAAACGGAATGGGAGAAGAAATCAGAAGAGTTGCTTGCTACCAAGGTAGGTGGAATGGAAAGGACATAATTCATTGAATGTGGGAATATAATCAGAATGTGTTTGGCCGATCGGTTTTTCCAAGGGCAGATGACGAATCTCTGGTACTTCAGTACGCAATATCACAGTCGGCACCGGTTTGCTTACGTTGAATAAAAAGAGAGAGTAGCACTAGTTGAATACAATTAAAAAGCTAAACGACCGTAAGTATCAATCCTTTGCGAGGGATAAAAGTATCGTATCTATTTGATAAAAATGCCCCCTTGTTTAGAATGCGCGCAAATTTATCACAAAAAATAATAGAATGCGAGCCAACTATTTGAGTAAATAGGGTATGCATTACCCGCCTTGTCATCAATAGCAGTTAATTCCCACCTGTAGACTCATCAAGTGTACACTGTGTAATCATGAGATCGCCCGTAGACCTGAACTCAATTCCTTGCTGATATGCAACATACCAACAAATATCGTGCTTTGTTCAGTAATAGAAGTAATGTGGAGAGTGAAACATGGAAACGAATTTACGTAGCCATGACTAAAATATGTTCTCACGCTGAAAAGTGCGAAATAGCTTTATGACATTTTATTTCATTTTGAAAATGCGCGATCCCGCTGCTGTAAGCGCTTATCGAAAAGTGACCAGAGACAAAAACATTCCGACCATACGAATGGAAGGTCGAGTGTCTCTTGTTGTTTTCAACGGTTTAAAATATTTCAGATTGCTCTCGCTGAAGTTGGGTGGATGGAAGAGCACGCCTCTGCGAGGGAGCAGGCTTTACGTGATCTCGCGAAGAAGAAAGAAGACGAGTTTTCCCGGAGGTAGAATCAATTTTCCATCTACAATAACATAATGTTCAATACGCCAACCCGATGTCACTTAAATAAAGTTTCATGTGCAGCACACACTACAAAGTTATGGCCATATGTGCGAACATAGAGAGCAAACAACAGCGTACACTGCGCTGACCAGTAGCAGATATTTAAAGGTGTAAAAGTTACAGCCTGTTTTCTATCAACTACTTTCATGTTTTGAATAGCTTTTAAAAGAGTTTTTCATTGTGCGAGAGAAGCGTTATTGATTCGAAGGGGGGTGAACCTACCGCGGTGTTTCGTGATCTTTTTGATTTCGTGCTCTACTTATTCAAAACGCCGCGGTTTTTCGCACGTGACCTTTTTTGTGTGGACTAGGTTAAGACCTTTTTTGAAATCACCGGTCATCGAACATTACTAACACTTATGACCCATAAGATCTTGGAAATGAATGTTAGACGTTTAAGTCCATATTTAGTCTGGCCCGATAACCCGTTTAGTCAACTCATCAGGAAAAACTGGAAGCAAATATTTTCTTCCAAGTTTTTTATTCTTTTCGTCTACGGTATACACTTTTCATTTCACATTTTGATTTTGTTGCTTACTTGTGTTTAGAATCGAGACTTTGAGAAACGATTTGAAAGTCGAATCAGAGAAAGAAATGACTCGGGTTCTGGAACAAGAAAAGATACAGTGGCAAGCTGAAAAGGTGGGTTTGATTGTAGGGCAGAATATTGTCCTTCGCTTTGTGCTTTTGTCTCAAGGAAAAAGAGAAATTGTGTTCAAAGTTGCTTTTGGATTACATCTCCAGTATACCAATTCGAAAAATGTTTTGTTTGTGATTTATGAAAAAAGAGTTCCTTTTTTTATCAATTTTCCTTCCTACCATATTTTTATTGCTCGTTTCTGATCGCATAATTCTAGCAGTTCGTTAGCTATTTTCATTTTTATCCTGTGATTACAAATAGGAGAAAGAAATTGAGTCTCGAATCAATGAATTATACGAGGAATTGAATGAAGAAAAGAAGACCGCTGTGAATGCTGCCACCTCGATTGCACAACTGAACTGGATAACAGAGCAGGTACTGCTGGAAAAACCATTGCTATCGCATTTTTTTTTAGTTTACACGTTGATGATGCGACATGTGTGTCTACCGCCAACCACCTTCTTTTACATCAGCCATTGATTTGCTGGAACTGCAACAATATTTACTTCAATGGTGCTGCCTTAAAATGTTCGTACTGAACTATCCAATATCTTTTTCGAAACAACCAATTGATTTTTGTTTATATAAAATCTAGGCGATATGCGACTGGCAGGGAAGATATGTCAGAATAGTCAAGTTGGAAGTGATGTTTGACATGATTTTTGTTAGTTGGAAGGTTTACACCGACATAAACCACAAACATTATATTGAAAACAATTTAGTGTGTATTGCAAACAATGTAGCCAACCCAATTTGACGAGACCATCCCTGGACGCGTTTCGTCCTCTTGGACTCCTCAGCAGGGCCTGTCCCGTGCCCCAAACTAAACCCTTCATTTGCAATAACATAAACTCGTTTCCTCCATATGCAAAAGCAAACATGCGTCGGACAAGCGGCGCAAGCATGTTCATGACAGATGGTGAACCTAATGGAGACACTCGGGCTTTTGCTGCAAAATGAGGCTCGCAGAATCCACTGCGATCCACAAACTAAGTCACCTCAAAGCAACACCTTGCTGCCAAGAGCGCCCTCACCTTTTGTGACGGGAGAATCCACTCCAACGACCCCACGCAGGTGGAATGACCACAAACGTTTTGTGGTTTATGTCGGTGTGAACCTTCCAACCATCAACTAACCTTGCTTAACGTCATCTAATGATTTTTGTTGTTTGACCGGTGGCTGATGCGATTTAAAATTTTTAGCGAAGCTCCGCCGAAGCTGAGATCGAGAGGCGCTTGAAGGATGCCGAGAAAATTTGGAAAGAAAAGTACGAAAAAATAACTGAACAAAAGGTGAATGAAACAGTAAAGAAAATGCAAAATAAGATCGAGGTAAGCTGCTTTAAAACTGTTGCATGAAACGTTTGTTTCTTATTATATGAAAGGCAAGCATCAAGAGAATATCTAAAACAAAGCATAGAGAAGCCGACTTGCCAAAAACTTGCAAACCCGAAAATCTACTGGACTGTCCGTTTAGACAGATATCGCACGATTAAGATCACTTAATATTTTATCTTTTTCTTAGGTGTCTAGCCAGGGAAAAGTATCGTAAAACTTTAATTCTTGTTTTTGCGGGCAACACAGTCCGGCGGGCTGAAGCCCCAGTTTAGGCTCGAGTGATCGGATGTTCAAACCTCACGATGGATCTGTTGCTGTGATCTCGGGAAAAGAATTTTATGTCAGTATCTCCTGCTTGGCTGCACTACTTGTGCTGTAAATGCACTGCGTAACTGTGAAGTGGGTCTGAGCGCAAGCTGTGGCATAGATAACTGATAAAAGAGTGCCTGTGATAGCAGGATAACAGTATCTACAGTAACTCAATTTTAGGTCTTAAACGACGAACGAGACGTGTTAGTGAGCCAGGAAGTGATGAGAGCTGAGAGAGAATGGAAGAGAAAGCGAGATGAATCCTTGCGGCGGAAAGATGAGGAAATGCAAAAGCAATTAAGAAAGTAAGCCAAATCAATGCTGATAGGTAGCTTATAGCTTTAAAAAATGTGATTCCGCTAAAAGTTTATCTTGACGTGCTCTTGTGTCAGTTTGTGATGTGATACCGTGATGGATAAGCAAGTTGCGAAACACTTTAATGAAAAAAGAAAGTATGCACGTAAGATTATACTGTGTGTATTTATATTTGAAATCTCTGTGGAAGATTACAGCATACGAGAGAGAGTAAAAATATTCACACTTTCAAACGGAATTGAACGGCCCACGAAAGTATCGTCGGTTTTCGTTAAGAAAGACATCCAGGTAAAGGTGCGCTCTGTAATTTTAACTTTTTATGTAAGCACGTGGTTAATGGTTGGCAATGTTTTCAAGGCCGATCAAAAACTGGCGAAAAAACATTGCTGTTGAGAATTTAATTATGATTGGGGAGGGTAAGTTTTCCTAATATTTCAGTATTATGTGTAAATGCTAGGATTGAAGAAGAGCAGCAAAAAGAATACGAAAAATTTACCAAACAGCATAAGAAATCACTTGAGTCTTTCTTGCAAAATGAACGCTCGAAGACATCCATACATGAGGTATAGTCGCAATATGTGGTGTTACTTTGAAATTGCCGATGATGTTATGGTCAACGATGTTTCGGCGTGTTGAAACGGTGATTTTAATGGAGAGCTCAATGTGCGCATGGTTCTTGTGCTTTTCAAAATCACTTCAATTCTTCTTGCGCTGATTTTGTGCTCGTAGCGTCAGAGCATTGTCTAGGCGGTGGTGAGTTCTTTTATTGATGCGAACACACGTGTTGTGGTTACCCCTCCTCTTCCTCGGGATGGAGGTACGGCACGAACGGCAATCCACGTTCACGCCGTCAACCTAATTGAATTAGGTTAGGGGAAAGGTGGCAGCCCATTTCGAACCAGTCATGAATGACTGGTAGCCCCACCACCAACAAGGCGGACTGCCACCATTGGTGGGTACCCAAGAGTCGCCTCTTACGACATGCTGGGTGAACAGCTTCACAATTGTAACCCGGTGAAGTACAGGTAGGCCACCTGTCTACCACATAAAGGTGGAGGCGTCCCGTTAAGTGACTTGCCCAAGGACACAACAAGCAAGCTTGCCGGCTTGTTCTCCACACTATCCCTTTTTTATGCTGAGCGCCAAGCAGGAAAGCTGTGAATATCATTTTTTAAAGTTGTTTGGTATGACTCGATCTAGGAAATGAACCCCAGGTCTACCAACTGCGAAGCGGACGCTGTAACCACTACGCCATCGCGCCGGTCACACACGTGTTTGCTTTTCAAAATCACTTCAATTCTGGTTGCGCTGATTCTGTGCTCGTAGCGTCAGCGCACTGTCTAGGCGGTAGTGAATTCTTTAACCGATGCGAACACACGTGCCAGATATGGCAGTAGAGGTTTTCATATTACCAAAGAACCTGTGGCAAATTGCTATTAACTTCACTAGTGGCATATGTACGCGATTTCAGGTGGTGTGTGACTGAGCTTTGAATTTACTGGCTGAACATATCTGATTTATTTGGTTTTGTTTTAAACCGGTTATTTCAAAAGCTGTATTAACAGAAACAGAATGACGTAATGGATGAAATGCAAAAGCAATGGGCAATAGAGCGTGACCATTTAGTACATGGCCACCAGAGTGAGCTCAAGAGAATACAAACTCTGCATGAAGCAAGGTGATGACTGGTTTTAGCATTTAGCTTAAGAGCGCGCGATCGAAAAGACCTGGGCGTATGCACTGTTGATACCGAAGCAAGTAGAGTTGCGTATATTTTTATCCTCCGGTCGCCGGAAAACTGCTTCTCCGTCGGAGCAAATTTTTATTCTGACCGTCTTCGGAGTTGCTAATACTGCTAGCTCTGAATTTCCATCACAACAGGTGAACTTCCTCAAAAGTTCGTTTCCAATAACGCAACAGTACAGCCCTCGTGAAGTTTCGGACAAACGACAACTTATGCTGTAGACAGCGATACAACTCACTCGATTGCGTTGCAAACAAGTATGAACAATTGAATATCAATCACCTCCGACTTCTTTAAGATTGCTGTCTCAGGCGAAATGACTGACTAGTTGCCTTTGTGTTTTCTCTATTCTTCAAAACTTAGTTATGGAACTTTGAAGCATAGTCGCTATAACGATTAAATGATAGATGTTTTAGCTTTAAGTTTACTTCCAACCCTACAAAAAGCTTTTTGTTAATTACATTGCGAAATAAAAGTCACCCAAAACTTTATAGAATGCTTTCTGCTATCTTTAGAGGTGTCGGTAGTTTTTCATCTCCATACCAAGTTCCTGAATGCGACCATAGAGAACTCTAAATGCTTTTTGCATTGAGAAACTTGACCCTGTTAAGTAAAATAACTCATTTAGAGACATGGACGTATTATTTTCAACACAGATTTTTTTGCTTTTGTCAGAATCCAACTCCTTACAACTAAGATAAATTTTCCGTGCACGGTCACAACCACCCCGATTTCTAATTTTTTTGTAGATGCCAAGATTACCGGTCTGAGATTCAGCGTTTGACGTCATCGTATGATAGTGTGGTAAACAAGTTATCCATGAATGGTGGAAGTGAGAAGTCAAATCATGAAAGTGAAAAGAATCACAAAGAGGAAATGGACAAGCTTAAATGTCGTATGAAAGGTGATTTGACTAGTACGAGGTACTAGTTAAACGACAACACTTTTGCCATTGTGTTCGATTTTTTTCCTGCCGATCTGGTCTTCGAGCAAAAATTTTTCACGCATATTTCAAACTTAGCCTCATTCAACTGTAGTTAAATGCTAAACTGTGAAGTCAGAAATAGAAACGTCGATCTTGGTTAGTGCTTGAGACATGCTTGATACATGGGTTAGCAAGAACTAGGTGTAATGTAGTTACCTCAGAAAGAAGATTGTAGGGTAAGAACTGCGTGGTGTAGAAGGCTTCTTCGGTTGCCTTGCCTTAACCATGCCTCATTACTCTTGCCCAGTTTATTGTTTAGAACACATAAGGGCAATAGATAAAATCAGTTTTGTCTATGACGTCATCAGTTGCAGTTAATAGCTAATCCCTTATTCGAATAATTGTATCAAGAAAATAAATAATTGGATCTAACTCCAGGTCTCTAGAGTTGTAAGAACAAGAGGTATATCTTTAAGAAGTGGAGGTAGAAATTAGATATGCTCTGCATACATCAACGTGTAATGCGGATTGATTGTTATTACTTTTAGAAACACTAGGCATATCGCTGGACCGGCTGATTCAGCCACTACTTGCAACTTGGGCTACAAGACGACCTTATTGGAATAAAAATCGATTCTGTTTAAATTAACATTCAGCGATTACTTGTAGGTGATAGTGTCAAGGACCAGGGGCGGGCGCTATGCAACTTTTTTCGGGCTAGTCGAATTCACTCCAAACCGGAAAGTGCTGCGGGACATTTTTTGGTGATCAACCGCCAACGGGCGCAATTTTCCCCGTAAAGACTCGTTGTTTTGCATTTTGTGTGATCTCTATCTATGGACGCGGCTTATCTTCCTGCATGCCGTGCAATTTTACCTCGCGGCTGACAGATTAGAAATCGATGTTCGTTTGACAAATGAATTGACGACCAATTTTATATCCTTTGTAGCTTTATGACAAGATTGTTGTTTTATTGTGAAGACAAGGAAAATGGGGTTACGGTTCGATTAAAGATTGTGATAAATTTTTTCAGATGAATATCGTCGGTGGAAAAAAGAACGCGAAGAACTCCGGTCGAAACTCGAAGAAGCGAGGAATTCGCAACAGTCGGTTCAATGTGAACCATTAGACCCGAAAGCCTTCATCGAGCTTCGAGAAATTTACATTACAACCCTGGGAACAATCAAAGGTAATTTTTTAAACTAAGCTCATATGAGTGAAACTGTATTTATTGATGCCGTGGTTTTAATTCTACCGACTATAGAGCCTTTTTTACCATATTTTTTGATGAATTTTTGATTTATGCACTGTAGCACATGCTAACATTGTATCAATGCGAATGCCTTTATTCAAAGCCAGGGCCTCTTTGAAGTTTGAACTTGATATTGAAGTTGAACAAAATTTTTAGGTTCGTGCCAAAAACTCATTGAGAAAATACTGCTACTAAATGTACTTTGAGTTTGCAAGCAAATGCCATTAACTAATGAGTATATTGTCATCAGGGTTTAATTCAGCTTGTGTTGTATATTCGGCTTAATTGCCGTAAACATATTTGACAAGCAGTATATAATTAGTGATGAAACCATTGGAACATTCAGGGGAGGGATAAAGGGCGACGGCTTTTCTCAAACAGTATTACAGTGGCAAAAAATGTAAAAAGAGAAAGGTCTATATGTACTGTATATATGAATATGGATAAAAATTTTTGGATTAGAAAAGTTGATATTCAAAAAAATGTCTTCATATTTGTTTAATAATTAAAACGGGTGCAATCCTCGCATATAAAAAGTTAATCTCCCGCCAAAATTTATTTTAAAATACGCCTGTGGATAAAACGTCCCAAGTGTATAACGCCTATGCAGAAATGATTGAGTTATTGTTTGGAAAATAGTTTTATAAACCGGAGGAACTTGATCACAATCTTCTCGTCGCGCTGGGTAATTTGTAAACGAACGCACGAAAGAGATATTTCTTGATAAGAGAAGAAAAAAGCGAATTCTTTTGTTTTCTGTACGACCAGTCGAATTTGGGGCGTTTTGCCATTCACCGTCACACAGTAAAAATGTTCGATTTATGATGTTCATTGTCGCAGGCGAAATGTTGGATTTCATCCGGGATTCTCGTATGCGCAGCCTAAACGCGCTGAAGCGTGAAGCCGGTCGGGAGAAAGAACGCATCGTCGGAAAACTTCGCAGCCGCTCACGACAGCGTAACGAAGACGCGGTTTTGCCGTCGTATTTAACTGAACGACAGAACTTTGATGGTGGCAGGTAAGCTGTGCAGTTGTTTGGCTGGTCTCGTATGCACTGGGGAACCGAGGCGGTATCTCTTCTCGGAATTGTGTCAATCTTTTATGGTGTTGTCCTTCTTTTAGGTAGAGGCACGTCGTGAATCTGTGTCGCCGTTTCATGACTTAAAGAAAGTTGTTGAAAAGTTTGGAAGGTTGAAGAAAAATAGCATTCCATTTTAGACCAGTCTTGACTACAGATTGCTAACTGCTAGTTTCACCACCAAGATGACGGACTGCCGGTGTGAAATCGCTTCATATGAAAGACATTTCTTCTGTTTTGTATCAAAATGACAAAGTAGCATCCACGCTGTCCGGCGCGATGGTGCAGTGGTTAGAGCGTCCACATTGTAGTCGGTAGACCTGGGGTTCATTCCTAAGTCGAGTCGTACCAAAAGACTTGAAAAAATGGTATTCGCAGCTTTCCTGCTTGGCGCTCAGCATAAAAAGGGATAGTGTGGAGAACAAGCCGGCAAGTTCGCTTGTTGTGTCCTTGGGCAAGACACTTAAGGGGATACCTCCACCTTTATGTGGCAGACAGGTGGCCCTCCCGTACTTCACCGGGTTATAATTGTGAAGTTGCTAACCCAGCGTGTCAGACGACTCTTGGGTACCCACCAGTGGCAGTCCGCCTTGTTGGTGGTGGGGCTACCAGTCACTCAAGACTGGTTCGAAATGGGCTGCCATCTTTCCTCTAGCCTAATATCAATTAGGTTGACGGCGTGAACGTGGATTACCGTTCATGCCGTACCTCCATCCCAAGGAAGAGGAGGGGTAAACACAAACAACAAACAGCATCCACGCTTCCAAACTAAGGGAAACGCAATGCCCACTTTGTGTACGCGTAAGCAATGAGCAGAGGTTATAGACGTAAGGCGAAGCCAAAACCTCGAAGTCTCAAAGTTTATTACCAGAAGGAGCGCACCAACATCGCTTTCTATAGTGTATTGCATAGGTAAACGAGAACTGGATATGCAGAAAAGAATTAGCTCTTTGCTACTGTTCACATAACCACTTGGTGGGTGAAGCTGGCTGAACCGATATGCTTAACCCCGACATTACTGTTGGGGCTGTGGGTTTTTTGCGTGTTCGAAAGTTAGGTAATCTCAAGATTTTTAAGCTACTTTATTTACAACGAAAAAGCTTAGACTTAATCGAATAGAATACACATTAACAAAAAACAAGAAATCAGTAAGTCAATACTTTTATTAGCCACTGTAGGGATCTTTTAAGCTACGTCTGCCATGGCTTCATACAGATTCAAACTGTGAATATTCAACATTGTTCAGCGAAACATCAACTATTACCAAAACTTCGTATTGGAATGCAGGAAATAATAGCAATGAGAAAGATTATTTAAATGAAACTGCCAGTGTTGATGCAATTCGATATTAGAACCCCTGGTAACCAATATTGACTTCTAGTTTTATGTCTACTTAGACCCCCACTGCCACTGCGAGTTCATGGATCAACTAAGCCTGGAAACTACCAGAATGCCAGTCCTTCAACAAAACAAGTGCTGATCAGCAAAAGAAGCAAAGAAAATATCAAGAAGTAGTTTTTCTATGTATTTTCGTACCTCATATATTGCGTGAACTCATTCCACTGTTGCTGCTATTTTGTTTTTACTCGTCTAGAGGTTATTTTAATAAAATGTTGAATGCGAAATAGGCTGATGCGTCTGCTTAAGAATACTTAGAGATAAATATCAGGCTGCTTAAATGCTGGCACAAAGCTAGATTTTTATTTTTGTGAATAGAGAAGAGTTGTTCAAGCACAATAAGTGATAGGAAACACTATAAAATTGTATGAAGTTCTAATGTTTCAAAACTACAGGCTTAATATTACTAGTGCCTACCACGTAATCACATAATGTACGGGAAAGTTGTGTAAATTGGTACCCAGCTGTTTTGAGACTTAATTTCATGATTTGATACGGAAAGGGTCACATGATTTGAAACATCTTGGCAAGACTTAGAAAAAGTTTTAATGTATGTTGGCAAAGTATTGAGGAAATGGGCGATCCATAACAGAAAGAAAGGAATGGTGTTTGATATTATTTTAGCTCCAATGTTATTGACTTAAAATGGAGAGGCTAGGAAAGATGTAATTCAACTGAAACGTTACTCATACGTGTGAACATTCCTGTGCACTCTGCCAGAACCAAGTTTGAGTACTAGGTTGAGAAATGATGAAGTGGTTAAAAAGGTATCATACTAGGTTAGAAATGGACCCTGGGTCCAAGTTACACGGTGGAAGGCATTCATCCCGCCTAATAATGAAAAAGGTATAGAGCATTTTCTTATGTTTCACATACTTTGTGTAGCACTGAACACAAACATGGCTATAATTTTGTGTTGTATTTTGCACGTTTGCAGGTGACTATAATATTGTTTAATTATTGCTCTTTAAATGTCGACTCGAGTTGCATGAAAGAGCAAAGGAGCTGATGGAAATGTTTGTGCGTGTCGTTTTCTATGTCTTTTTCTATTTCTATGAATAAATTCCAGTAATTTTCTTTGCATGACCAGTTTGCAGACATTTTATTCAGCTAGGACTACACCACGACAGGGGCTCTAACCCAAAATATGTATTATTTCATCACTAAATAGTAAATTTCAACCTTACATAACATTGCCGCTTGTTAAAATGTGTTAAGACTGACTAAAATTCTTGCATTTTTACTGTTTATCAAAGAACCGTTTTACACGCATGTCGTGTAAATTGGACCAGTTTGATTAAAAAATAAATATAAATTTTGCATCTGAACGAGTGAACATAAAAGCTTGATACTAAATCACAATATACCTTTCATCCACCTTTACTGATGACGTAGTGGTTAGAGCGTCCGCTTTGCAGTCGGTACATCTGGGGTTCATTCCCCTTGTCGAGTCACACCAAAAGACTTTAAAAAATGGTTTCACAACTTTCCTGCTTGGCGCTGGGCATTTAGGGGATGATGTGGAGAACAAGCCGGCAAGTTCGCTTGTTGTGTCCTTGGGCAAGGCACTTAACGGGACGTCCCCACCTTTATGTGGAAGACAGGTGGCCCAGAAACCTCGAAATGGCAACTCCCAAGCGAGTGCGGACGTCCCGTCCGCAATATAGCGATGCAATTTGCTTTCTCGTGCATGGAGAATAAACATGGACAATACAGTACAAAAAAATTCGGCCGTCCCGTCGTTCTTTATGTCGTCCCGCTTTTTAACAAAAAAGTGTCAAAACAACTTGTTGCGTTCCAGCTAACTCTACGCATATACAAATTATAACATAAGCCTCATAAATCCGGCTTTAATCAACTAAAACGCTTGATATCTAAAAACATAAGAATAAATAGAACATATACAAACAAGAACGCCTAAACTAAAGATTTAAAACTGAAGCACTAGTAAGACTAACAAAAGCGACTCCACTGAACTGACAAGAAACACAATCGTAACCGAAAACCATCATTGGATCCTAGTGCTTCAGGCAAACATTAAACTAACGCGCAGTAATCAAGAAACAAATTACAAGCAACGTTTAAACCTGATGCGCTACAAATTTACATCATTCTTCCCCCCTTAATAATCAACCGGATCACCATAACGTTGAGGGGGAATGCCTTTGTTAACCCGGACTGATCTTCGTATCACTGGGGTTGTCTCACTGAGATTTTCAGAGGCGTTGTCGGGAACTATATCGGGGGTTTCGGATTCACATATTGATGACTCATTTGTTCCGGCACGATCATGTAATTCAGACACATTTTTATTATTTATTGGGTTTAATTGGTTCTCTAAAGTGTTCGAGCCATGGGATTGTGGTGGGCATGGCGCCAAATCTTTTAGAGATACCGTGGCTTCCCTACCATCATCAAGCCTGATTCGTGCAAAACATGGATTTGTTTCAGTTAAGTTGACTTCGCAAACCAAGGCATCATGCTTGTTCTTACGCACAAAGTTTCGCATCAAAACACGTCCAGGCTGAGTGAGCCAAGTGGGTAACAACAAACCATAACAAGATTTTCTAGGGAAATTGAAAAATAATTCGTGAGTTGTGGCATTGGTTGCAGTACACAACAAAGATCGAAGCGAATGTAAAACGTTTGGTAAAACAGACTCCCAGCGTTCAATCGGCAGATTTTGAGATTTGAGTGCCAAACGTACGGAGCGTCAGATTACTCCATTGTATCTCTCCACTTGAGAGTTTCCCGTAGGATGGTAGACAGAACAATGACTAGTAGCAATGCCTCGTTCCGTGAAGAAATCCTTTGTCTTTCGTGACAAGAAACTACGTGCATTGTCAGAGTGAACACAGCTGGGTACGCCACATGATGTAAACAAATCATTTAAACACTTAATAACGGTTTCAGAATGCATATTAGGACAGGGGTAACAAAAAAGAAATCGAGAAAACTCATCGACAATTACAAGTAAATACATATTTCGGGTACAAGTAGGCAGTGGTCCTTTGAAGTCGATTGCAATACGTTCAAAAGGCTGGGTAGCTTTTATAAGTGTGCCTTTTTGTGGAATATAAAATCGCGGTTTTAGCTCCCCGCAGACTCGACAGGAAGAGTAGGTCCTTTTAACATCCTCCATCGAAAATGGAAGATTTTTAGCACGAACATAGTGGGCTAGCCGTCTAACCCCTGGGTGACACAAGTTTTGGTGCAATTCTTGTAGAGTAAACGTGTTAACCGAAGCGCAAACCGCACGAGTAAAGACATCAGCAGCAACATTATCACGACCTGGCCGAAATTTTATAGTGTACGAAAACGATGCTAGTTCTAAACGCCAACAATGTATTTTGTTGTTTTTTATTTTGCTTCGTTTTCGATTGTCCAGCATAAAGGCAACCGACTTTTGATCGGTAATCAAGGTAAAATGCTGTCGGGCAAGTAAATGTTCCCATTTTCGAATAGCTTCCACAATTGCCGTGGCTTCTTTTTCTACCGCCGGATAACGGCGTTCACTACCATGGAGGGTTCGTGACATAAACGCCACCGGACGTCCCGCCTGATTTAATGTTGCAGAGATAGCCGCGTCGGAGGCGTCGCATTCGACGACAAACGGAGCATTTTCGTCTATTGCTTGAAGAGATACATTGGCAATGTCTTGTTTCAGGGATTCAAAATCTTTCACTGCTTCAAAACTTAGCGGAAAACTTGTAACACTTTTCAATCGAACTATTTTATTAGAATAGTTGGTGACCCATTTCGCATAGTAAGCAAAAAGCCCCAACATTCGCTTTAAGAATTTTGTGTTATTGGGCGGGGGCAGGTCCAACAAAGGTTGCAACCTTTCAGGATCGGGTCTAATAGTTCCGTTCCCAACCCGATATCCCAAAATACTGATGTCTGAGACCGAAGATATCGTCTTCGAGTCATTTAGATTTAAATGACGACGTTTTAACGCATCGAGAAAGGCAGAATTGCATCATGTTCTTCCTGATTCATTCCTCCAACCGTTACGTTATCAAGGTATGGAAAGGTATCTTTTAATTTATCTTTTTCAACAATTTCATCCATCTTTCGTTGGAATTGCGGTACTCCATTTGTTACTCCAAAAGGAATTCGGTTAAACTCCCACAACTTTCCTCCTGCCTCAAAAGCTGTATACCGTTTGTCACTCTCCAGGATGGGAATTTGGTGATACGCGCTCTTGAGATCAAACGTTGAAAGAACTCTGTATGCGGACAGCTTATTGACAAGATCGTCAATGCGAGGTAAAGGATATGCGTCCAACTGAGTAAACAAATTGACCGTTTGTGAATAATCGACACAAAGTCTTTTCTTTCCAGACTCTTTATTATTTACTACTAGTACTTGTGCTCTCCATGGTGAGACACTGGGGCGAATTATGCCGGCAGAGTGCAATCTATTTACTTCTGCATCAATAAACTTTTGATCGGCAGCATTGAAGCGTCTTGACTTTGTCGCCACTGGACGGCAATCACTAAGCAGATTGTTAAAAAGTGAAGCGGGTTTGATTCCCAATTCGGACATTACATTTATGTGGTTAATCTTAGGCACAAACAAATCTGCTTTAGAAATGTTGTATTGAAAGACAACTCGTTTGTGCTGGCTTTGAAAATCACCTCCCAATAACAAATCAGTACACAAATTTTTCATAATTCCGACACTCACTTGCTGATAAGTTTCATTTTCTATAACTATGTCCAGAACGCACCGTCCCAAGATCTCTCCTTTTAAGTTGGACGAGGCCAGAGCAACATTTGTCTTGCACGGCTCTACATGGAGCTTAAGGGCTTTCACCGTCTTATCGTTGATGAAACTGAGCGAACTTCCTGAATCGATCACCGCAGATAGTTCATACCCATCAACAAAAGACGAAATAGTGGCATGAGATAAACAAGAAGGTGCTAGCTGTATCGCACAGGATTGTTGTTTTAACGATGATGAGGACGCCATGTCTTCTACCAGAAAACAATTGCTCTTGCAACACCGCGCAAAATGTCCCTTTTTCTGACACTTAAAGCAAATAGAATTGCAAGCGGGGCAATTTTTCCTCAAATGAAGAGTCTTTCCTCCACAGAAGAAGCAAGGTTTGTTTACCGTTGCAAGGGAATCCTGAGTACTGTGTCCATGTTCCAAAGATGCCTCATTGGACAATCCTGGTGATACAGACATAACCTGCACTCCGCTGTCCTTTTCATAAGCTTGTGAATGTCTTTGTGCCATTTCTAAGGCACTGGCTTGAGCAAATGCTGTTTGTAAATCCAGCTCTCGATTCTCTAAGAGACGTTGGCGAATGGAGGTAGATGTCAGTCCGTTAATAAAAGAATCACGAACCATTTCTTGCCGATACTCCTCGCCTGTAACCGCCCGAAAGTTACAGTCTTTACTTAGGCTCTGTAAGTTCAGTAGGAATTCTCTCAAACTTTATCCTGTTTTCTTTTGCGTTGTTGCCAGGATATGTCTAGCAAATATAATGTTAGGTGCTTTTACATACATGTTCTTCAGCGTGTCGATTGCATCTTCATATGTATCACAATCTTCGATGAAATCAAACACTTTAAAACCTACCAGACTAATGAGTATTCTCAATATATTTGCAGCTGGTCCTTCGCCCCGTATTTCAGCGAGAGCCTCGAAATAGTTTTCAAGAGTTTTAATCCAATACTTCCACTGCTTGGAAGCTTGAGGGCTATCTGGATCAAAGCTAAGTCGATCGGGCTTTACCACCTTATCCATTAGTTTTAGTTGATTAAATTGTTGCGTTCCAGCTAACTCGACGCATATACAAATTGTAACATAAGCCTCATAAATCCGGCTTTAATCAACTAAAACGCTTGATATCTAAAAACATAAGAATAAATAGAACATATACAAACAAGAACGCCTAAACTAAAGATTTAAACTGAAGCACTAGTAAGACTAACAAAAGCGAGTCCACTGAACTGACAAGAAACACAACTGTAACAGAAAACCATCATTGGATCCTAGTGCTTCAGGCAAACATTAAACTAACGCGCAGTAATCAAGAAACAAATTACAAGCAACGTTTAAACCTGATGCGCTACAAATTTACATCACAACTAAAAAACAGGAGCAGAGAATCTTTGCTACTAAGTTACGTTTTTCTTTAGTTTGTTATAAATACATCTCTTTGTTATATTGTTGGATTTATCTTTTGCTTTCGTGGAAGTACAGCTTCTGTTAAAAGAACATTTTCTGTTAGGAACACTATGTGGTTGAATGAGAAATCCAGACTATGCCTATAGATAATGAAGGCGGTGCTGATTGTCAGATAAATTTATGATATGGAATGTTGCAAGTTCTATATTTTAGTCTAGAAAGATCAAAATTTGCTGCACGAGATTTCTTTATCTAATTTTCCACACGAAATTTCTTTATTTATTTGCTGCACAAGAAATATGATTGATAGTTTGATCAACACTGAAGCAATACGCTAGAAACTCTTGTTTCTATTTTTTGAAAGAACCCACAGTTACTAGATAAGCATATCGGTTGCACCATTTTTGCCATACAATGTCCTGTTTTTGTTTCAATAAAATATGGACAGCCTATTTATGCATCTTTAGAAAAAAATATATCCTAACGTTCTAACTATCTTTTATATCATTCTTAAAGCTCTAAGCTTGAAATTAAAGGCACTCACCTCGAGACAATTTTAAAAACAGCATGATCAACACAAAAGCAATAAAACTGGAAATGATAAAAACGAGGCTGTAGAGTATAATGAGATTTCCCAGACGTCATACAAGAGTATCTGCAGAAATCACCCAATATTAGCCAACAGAGACCTGGCTAGTAAACTTTAGATACTAGAGGGCCCATTATGAAATCTTACCTAAGGGCTCTAATCCCATCACTGACAGTGATGAAAATTTTAGATGCCCATTTTTTTGGAAATAACTATATTTTGATATACAGTAGATTCCGCTTAATCGGGCCACATCGGGATAAGCACCATTTGGCCCGATTAAGCGGCTGACCCGATTATCCTAAGTCTTGCAGTATCTGTTCCAGGGTTGTCCTTGGTACACCAGTTATTTCAGCTAGCTGGCGATGACTAATGTTTGGAGGTTGCTCTCTAATTTTTCTTAGGACAACAACCCTTTCAGCAATTGTTAAATCTTTTTGTGGCATCTCTGCTTGGGACTTCACAAAATTTGCAACAAAACACAACAATTACCATGTCCAAGGACATGAAATGACAAAATAATTTGCGCCTGCATTTTTCAATTGTTACATAATATAGTTGGCTTTGTGATATTGAGTTCTATTACATTATAAAGGCGGTTTTGCAATTAAACCAGTGTATGTCTGACTACAGTTGTGGCCCGATTATGCGGATTTAACGTAGTGCATTATCTTTGATTGGATTTTGTTCTTAACAATTTGGCCCAATTAAACGGGTGACCCGATTAACCGGCGGCCCAATTAAGCTGAATCTACTGTATTGCAATCCTTCACCTGAAACCGATAGTCTGATCCAGATTGCTGGCTAGCAGTATTTCTCCATTCCAATTTTAGTTAGTCACGGATTACAAAAACCTTAACTTAGCAGTGACCGTCGTAATGGACCTGCAAAAGGACTACACAGTGTGGTCGTAGAAACAAACTGTAGCACGTTCTCTTGCACCTCTGCCAAAAACAACAATTATAATAGTAATGATAACAATAATCACCATTAAGTTTCATTAACTTTTTACATCTTAAAATTGTGTCACTCAAATCTAAAAAAGATGAAGTTTGTTGTTGCCAGTGTAGTTGCTATATATATGCGGTAGCCTACGACAAAGCAAGATTATCTGTTGCTAAACTTTAGAACAATGTTAAGCCAACCGGTATTTTGCTTTGTATGCATTTTCAATTTTCTATGCGAGCGAAAGTTAGGATAAGCAGAAAACGTACAAGCGTACTGTTCCAAAGTTTGCTCACTTGTGTCGGTAACCTACCGCACTAACATGTTTTATGCAAAGTGTACGGTAAGTATGACCTATCACTGAAGATTTTCATTGCGATAAACGGAAAAGAGACACGAGTCTTCTTCACACTGCAGCAGCAAAAAACAAATATATCTATATTATCGGTGTTACAAAGCACACAATCACCACAGTACACAAAAAATATTTACCGCCCCTAAGATTTGCTCTTGCTCTCCCCCCATAGTATCCGGCTGGCCAAGTGCCTGATCTGATGAAGGCTAATACAGCCGATGCGCATATCAGTTGCTAGTCAATACTATGTGTAAATAGCAATTATTTTTTATGTTTGACACCAATTCTATTTACGTGTCACGGTATTGAAAGGGGCAAGGAAAACTAAGGTTTTAGCCCAATTTGCTTGGAGATATAAATTGTAAATTCAAGTACCGGTACCGATTTTTAATTATTTATATGTTTAAGTGGAAGTGATATGTCTAAGAGGGTGTTTAGCTCTCTGGTTTCGCTCTTGGATATTTACACATAAGTTCGCTTTTGCTTCCATTCTAGTTTCATATCCGTTCTATTTTCTAACAACTAAGTTTTTTACAACGAATTCTGCCCAAAGATGAACATGAGTCGTACAACTACTAAATATATTTTATTTTGATTTAACATCCATTTTTTTACGAACGAATATAATGTTGAATTGAATACAAAAATGAAAGCACTAATTAATTTCCTCGATCCGCAATTTTTTAAACAAAACTTGTTGCGACGCCACACAGATTACGCCATTTAACAGATTTGAGTTGAAGCATTGTTCAAAATTGAAATTTATTTTGTGTTCCAGAATAGGGGACTTTAGCGTGCAGCTAAATGTTTTAACAGAGTGTTTTATATAGAAAAATTTCAGGGTAGTATTTGCAAAATCCTTGGACATTCAAAATGAATGTTAAACATTCACCAAAAAAGCGAAAATTAACGAATAGAACAAAATCAGGAAACAATATTTCAGCCAACCAACAGGTAAAATCAGGAAATGGCTCTGCTGTGGAAACGAAATCAAGAAAGAAGAATGTGAAACAACATAAATTATCATCTCAAGATCAAGTAAACCTATTGCTATGTTGATCCAGTATTTAGCTTATCGATTTTTGCTAGATTTTTAGATGTATTTGCTAAATGTAATATTATCGTAAATCATGGCGTAATCGACTAGGCTTACAGAAATACCAGCACCAATAAAAATTGCGTTGCTCTGACCAAGTCTAGAGTGTTGGGCACTAAATCAAAAAGTTTCGCACTGTCCGCATTATGTTTGGAGGTGCTACTACAATGTAGAATTTCTGTGCACTAACCCTATTCCATAATTCTTCTGCTTACTAACTTATCTTTAACCCTAGTTCTAACTCCAACTTTAATTCTAACCCAAACCGCAACCCTAATACTAATCCCATATGCAAATGCTGATCAGCAATTCTTCAGAATTTCTACATGGTTGTATCCAATTCTCTGTAGCACTTTCTGCAGATTTCTGTGTTTTGGTATGTTGATATAGCCTATTTAATTCTGTAGCTGTGCAGACAGTTAATGCTTCTTTAATATGCGTAATAATTGAGTAAATGAAATTCTATGAATAAAAATTATGTGATAATGTTCTATTATGGAGTGATACGTGATAAATTAACTTTGATCAACTTGGTGGTTTATTTTAATTTGGAAGTACCAGTAACTATTTTGTTGTCAACACCATTTTACCCTTGTAGGCTATTGCGCCATTACCATTCATGTGTGTTTAAACAGCCATAATTGCTACAATTCTGGCAGTAGTGCTTTGGCAAGTGGATAGTGCAGCTGCCTTGAAATGCAATGGTTATGGGTTGAGTACTTTGCTGGCTGTGCACTTACACAAAGGCAGTGTACACTGAAGGAGGGCCCAGTATGTGAATGTCTGTAGTAGTGTACAGTGTGGGGGATGTGCACTGCAAATCTTTTTTAATTCAGCATTAAAATTGACCAATCAAAAACAACCTAAAGTCACCTGTTTGATATGTCATTACACTTGACCAATTGCAAATGTCTTGTGGCGAAATAGCCTCCTAAGGGTAAAACACTGTTGACTGCAAAATAACCACTCCCTTTTAATTTATAGGTTCACAAAAGTCGAAGAAACAAAATGCTTATTGGAGTTCTTATATACATTGCTATTGGTGCTGGTGTTTTGCTTTGGAAAGGAATGGCTAAGTTACCTGAAGTAAGTTTACATTCAATTAATGGCTAAGTTTCCTGATGTGGCCTTGGTCCATTTAGATTGAAATTTGATTGGTCATTTATTTAAACTCACACACCAACTAAAATTTTTGAAAGGAAACTAAATTGTGCAATTCTTTGGAATGTCTCAGGAGATTTGGCTCGTGAATGTCAACTAAACTGCTCAATAATGTTTTGGATAAAGCCATTGTTTTAGATATGTGTGATTGAGCGTCTAGAATGTTGGTATTGTGTTTTTTTAATAGTAGGTATTTCGTCGTTAAGGCAGAGTTGCATTCTTACTTTCTCAGAACTCTGTGACTATGACCTACCCAAACAGTGATTGCTGTCTAACTAAGCTATGGTGGGAATTAGCCTGATATCTGTTTCTGCTCGAGACAGGAATTGTCTAGGCCTAAAAGAATAAACTAAAGTAGGCTATATCAGTTACTTAGAAGCAGGGCACTGATATAGTAGTTGGAACATCTGCTTTGCAGCAAATAGATCTAAGTTAGATTTTTTTGCTGACTCGTTCAAAAAGCTTTAAAATATGGTGTTCACAGCCACCCTGTTTGGTGCTCTGCATCTGAGCAATGAATCAAACCAAGAACCAGTGGCAACCCTTTATTTTTCTTGAACTAGACCCCATACCTCTAAAATTTAGCACTGGTGAACCCTCACCTAACCTGAACCACAACCTTAAAAGCATTGAACCTGAAGCAATTAAATAAAATTTTGCTGAATCTAAATTGAATTGCTATTATTTAAATGATTCCTCTAGTTCCACAGATCAATTCAGAAAACTGGCCATGATAATTGCATATGCAACTGTACAGACTTTGTCTGACATCGAAAAGTATGACCTTGAAATATGAAATAAATAACAAAAATTTTATTTTGGGTTGGTGCCAGAAAGCAAAATAAAATTGAAATTTTGCTACTATGATTTTTTTTTGTTCGTGGTTGTTTCAGTTACCATGCAATTTGTTTCCCTTTAATCCAACAATTTATTTAAAAAACTGGAGCAGATCCATTTGTATTATCTGACTTTCTTTCTATTTTTCTGGTGTATCTATTTATGATATGAATGACGTAAGTCTTTGTAAAAATATAGACTTTTATACAAATATATAATTAATTTCTTGTTTGTAAGTCTGTTTAAATTCATGTTGACAAATTTTCTGTAATTTAAATAAAACCATTTAAAAGTGCTGCTTTATTTTTGAATCTATTACCATGTGAGGCAATAGATTATTATCCTACTGTTGGCAGTCGTCAACCCAGTCATACTTAAGTTGAATGGTGTTTCTTTATTTTTCAAGGCAACTAAATTCTTATCCAAATTCTTTTACAAATATCAAGGCACAAAAAAGAAAATGCAACGAAATTGAAGAATGCTGAAACATGCAATAAAAACCGGCAAAAAAATCTACCAAAAACCGGTTTTAAATTGGTAGTCTTTGAGTACGAGCTGAACCTCTAAAATATTGACTCTGGTAAATCTGAAACGCACCTGAACTACAAAATTTGTAATACATAGAATCTGAACCAGAATTGAACCAATGAGAATAAATTGTCCAAAACCCTAACAGGAGTGATATTTTAAACGGTTTGATGTCATGCGATGTTTCTAAATAGGAAATAGGTACCTTGGAGAAAAAGGCAGTGAGTTCGCTTTTTGTGCTCTCTGGTAAGGCACTTCATGAGATACTTCCATTTTTTTATGTGGCAGACAGATGGTGGGGCCAAGCAGTCTACCCTTTGTGGCGGTTCAGTCTGACTTCGGACATGCAAACAGAGCATGAGCTCATGCACGTGAATGCATGCAGTTACTAAGACCTGGATGTATAAAGTTCAATGAAAGAAAAAGATCAGCAATGAGTGCATTTTGCTCCTTTACACAATTAACTTATGCAAGACTTACTTGCCTGTGTACTTTTGTTACCAATTTTGTCTCAGCAGATAGGTATACAGGATCATCAATATTTATCGTTACAACTTAAACAGGTTATATTACAAAAGTAAACAAAATTTACATGTAATACAAATGTAATGTTAAAGAAAAATTAATAGAAAAAAAATATTTAATATGTCCACCCATTGCGTCGATAACTAACTGAAGACGTTTAGGAAACGACTTACACGTGTCATGAATTACACTCTGGGCAATTCAGGTTTGTACAAATTTCCCTTTTAGAGTTTTCTGCTTTAAACAGCTCAACAATTGCTGTACGTTTGTCCAAAAAACTAGTGATGACCACATTTTAATATATGAAAGTTTAAAGGTTACATATATAGTTTCAAAATTTAAAAAAATAGTAAAACGTATTAAAAATTCGATTTAATATAGATTGTAACGCTAAATAGTGATGACCTTGTATATTCAAGCTAATTTTTATTAATTTGTATTAAGTAGATATATAATCAAGCTAATTTTTATTAATTTGCATTCAGTAAAACTTTCACTTCATTTTATGCCATGCCCTGAGGGCAGGTATGATCCAGATTGTGCTGTAGCAACAACAGCGTTCGCTCTGTATCTTGCTAGTTGAAGGTGCGGTTCTTTTTCTCACATTTTCGTATTCGGTAACTCATATATACTGTATATTACCATTAATCAAATCCAAACGAAATCCCTTATTCAAATAGAATACGAAATAAAAAATTGATACCTAAAGTAAGAACAAAATTAATAACTTTGCAACACAAAACCTAAGACTGACCTATGCCTGTACACCGACGTGTACTTGCTCAAACTGGAACGTCGGCATTAAATTCAAAGTAAAAGTTGCAAGACGAAATGATGCGTGGAAATTATTAGTGTATAAAAACTAATCAAGCCGAACAACAAAGTATTACGTAGTATTACAATGTAAAATGTGGTTTAATTGCAATCAAGATACAATCATTCCACTAACTAAACTATATGCAGTCATCGCACCAATGACTTTTGCTGTGGTTTCATTATGTTTTCGTGCAAATAAAACGATATTTGATCGAATAAGTTTTCTGGGACAAGGTGATAACAGAAAGAAAAAACGGTAGTATGCAATCAGAAAAAGGTTTAGAACCATTGTATTAAATGAAATGCAAGTGCATAATGATTTCAAAATATTTATTAGATTCCTCCAGAACTTGAAAGTGAAATTTTGGGATCGTATCCACAACAATTAAAAGATATTGAGATGCCTAAAACAGTTAACAAAAATTCAAATGCAAAGTCGGCAACAGGTGATGATGGTAAGGTAAGTGCGGAAATACGTCACTTTATATTAACATTACTTTATATACGGCTACCTGACTTCTACTTGATACCCTTTCTTTTAGGGCTTCCCATTCTCTTAGACCAGGGGTGGCCAAGCTTTTTATGTAAAGCGCCAACTCTTCTACCAACCCGTGTCGGATGCGCCATAAATGTAGGGCAGGGGTGGCCAACCTTTTCAGTCCATGCGCCAAAATTTTTCGCCATAGAAACATTCATTTGATGATGCGACACACAACATTCACTTTTTACATTGCTCACAAACAGGTAGTATTATATTTGTACTTTGAAGTCAAAACAACGCCAAACTCAGGGGTGATCTCCAAAAAAAAAGGTCATCGCCTGTTTCGCTGCACCTTTTCCATCGCTTTTGGCCTAAATATGCCACCAAACGTGACGCCAAACAGGTGATGACCTTTTTTTTTTTTTTTTTTTTTTTTTTGGAGATCACCCCTGAGTTTGGCGTTGTTTTGACTTCAAAGTATAAACATACTACTACCTGTTTGTGAGTTTTCATCTTAAACCTGCAATGCGCCACGGTTGGCCACCCCTGTCTTAGACCTTGCGTATAACAAAGGTGTTAATAGAGGTTTGCCGCCATCCAAACAGTAAAAGCTGGCTTAGATGTGTGTAATTGTCTTAGATGGGTGCAATAGGGTGCATTGCAATTGTGTGATGGTGGACTGACCAGCGTGTGTTTGTGTGTGTGGTTTTGTTCTTTGAAACGACGCTTTACAGCAATATCTTGAACTTGTACGCACTGCTTGTGACAGAACTGCTCTGCTGGCAGCGCACAAGTTATAATCGCTAAGTTATAAGTGTGAAAATATGTATAAATATATGTAGTTGGTAATTGCACCCGAGTTCGAAACTCGACAAATGCATCAGTGGTACTCGTCAGAAAGGGCATACGGAATTTAAAGTGCTGCATTCCAACAAAAGGTTTGACTCAAATGCGATATAATGTGGTCTATATCTGTGTGGTCTATATAGTAATAGACGTAAAGTGTAGTAAATTTCATTTTATTTTGTTTTGTTTTATTATTGCTTTGACTCAGTCATTGAGCTCTGTGCTATGGAATCGACTGACTACGCAGTAATAGACATACGCTGAATCAACAAGCCTAAGCCTGCAAGAATACGGAAAAGGAACGTTAAATAAACTTTTTTTTATATGTACTAAAATGTACATGTTAAATTTTGAACTTGGCATCGTCATGATATTATATAAGGAACTGTCTAAATAACAACTGCTACTTTTGATTGATGTAATAATCACGCAGAAATTATTTGGAATTTGTGTGTATCATGTAGTTCATCATTATTTCTAGGAAAAAGCTTTACTTCATCTTGATGAATCTGAAAGCAATTCTCAGAAAGCAGATGACAATTCAGGTAAACAGAGCCTTATCACGCAAGTTCGCAAGATTTTTCACTTCATTGTTTACAGCTTCTAAACAACAGAATGAAGCTTTGAAATCGTTTGCTGATTTCAAGCCTCGTATATTGAATAGTCTCAAACTTGCACCACTTGTGGTGGAAAATGGCTCGAAAAAGATAACTCGAGAATGGAAAGAGCTGCGACCGAAGAAAAACAAAAAGAATTCTAGCGTGAGGTTTGCAGAATCTTTTGAAATTGTAAACAGCAAGGATTGTTATAAATGTCAAGTTTTGCCCATAAAACATTCGGCAATGAGCGATCAATTTTGAAAATGCGATTTAGAGTGAAACGAGATATTTATTACACACATTATAAAGGTTACATTTAACGGGACACACAGTGTATGACACGCAGACATTATTTTGTTGAAGTCAGCAGTAAAGGTCGACGTTGTTGAATGCCTACCATATTTGTACGTGTTTTATACTTGTTTTTTCCTTTCTAATGACTTCTGCGTGACAGATATGTGCTGCTAGAGAAGATTTTTTGCTTTATGGTATCCATTTTTTTGCAGGATATTTGTGATGAACAATTTTTTGTCTGATTATGAATGTGATGGTCTCATAGCTGCCCACGAAGATCATTTAAATGTCCATAAAAAACACAAACCTATCGTCTGCTTCAGCGACGAATCGACTATGCTTTTGTACTTGGCCCAGGCTAAAGTGAACTGGGCTAAAAGGGTTTCAACAAAAGATTTTTTATCCGGTAAGTACCGCTTTGAAGTACGTCAGCAGAGTGATTGTTTGTTTGATGGTGACGTTTCTCTTCTGTTTAAGGCACGGTGTGGAAGCGAATATTCGATTTCCACATCGCGCTCAATGCAATTATTGCGTGTACGTTAATCGGGTTAAGAAAAAGTGGCGGTCCAATTTAATCCAGTTGTCAATGCAGACCGGTTGCCCCATCACCAACACGGAGGACTGCTGCCGGCGGCTACCGATCGTAACCTCTTTCTCCGGCCATTCCTCCCCCCCATCTCTCCGGAGGGGTCAAGTAGCAGCAGCATGCTGCGTGAGCGGTTTTAATATTTTAACTTACGAGTATGGTGAGTTTATTGTTTAAGGCTTTGGTGGCCAGATTTTAATTAGGTTTGCGGTGTGCTTCTAAATTGGTCCCGTTCATACCTTATCTTCAACCCAAGGACAGATTGCTTTTGTTAACCTATTTTGCAATTACAGGTACTAGCTGCTTGAATGAGTCTCTGTCTTCTCAGCTTGACGGTCGTTTACCATGGAGCTACAGCACGTCCTTCTACCCGGGAGAAAGCACATTTTCATCAATTTATGATGATCACGTGCTAAAGCACGTCGGCTTGAACAAGGAAAATGGTGGAAAGTTCCAGGTATTGCCGGTTGCTACCATAGTTACAGCTGAAAAGCTTTCTTTGATCTGTTTTTTTGTGTGCGTCATTCCTGCGCTGTGGTGTTCTTGGAGGTAGCGATGTGCAGCAATTTCCATGCTTGTTTGCAGTGTTCGTCTTAGAAATGAGATTACAGCTCTTGCAACTAGAAGCGATCTTTGGTACAGCTTGTTCTGTGTGTTGCAATAAAGCAATGCAATTTCACCGCTGTGAGAGCTACTTAAAGGGTTCTGACCATTGCACGAGATTACCAGTTTGACAACACGCTTCTGAAACGATGAAGCTGCACCTTTGCCCTTAATGTTACATAATCATTTGCAATGTTGTGAGCTCGTTGATGATGAGCGATATTTTTAAAAGTGACCTGCGGGCGGTTGATGTGGTTTCCGCCGGCAACGTGGTGCCCGCAAGCTATCATAGATGACCCTGCAAATAAAGGTTATCATATTACCAAAATGTAAAGACCGCAGTTGATCTATTGTACAGATTACTTCTTATGGCGAAGGTGTTGGATACAAGATGCATACCGATTGTGTTCCGCACGGTACTGATTTACGCGACCGTTATGCCACTATTTTAGTCTATTTGAAAAACGTGGATGAAGGTGGAGAGACGGAGTTCGTTGGTACGATTTGTTAAACGTTTGTAACAATGATTTAATTGAACAATCAACGTACAACCTGTCTGAAATAATAACAATAGCTTATTCCGATCCATAGTACAGGGTGTTCACAAAGTCTTTAGACAATTTCATAAATTCATTAAAAAATTTTTGAAAATACTATCAAAATAATTCTTTTTGCATATTAATCAGTTGTTATTAAAGTTTTTTGTAATATCACTTTTTTTTTGTTTCAGAAATAGATTAGCTAAATAAAATAATTAATTTCCAAACACGTTAAGATGACTACTCCACACGAAAAAGCACAATGTGTTTCTTGGTTTATCAAAACGAAATCTGATACTCAAGCACAAAGAAATTTCATAGCTAAATATGTAAAACGGGCCCCAGCACGTCAGTCGATTCGCAATTGGCATAAGCAGTTGTGGTAACGGCAACGTTGATTCTAGAACCGAGGAGTGGATGGATAAAAACGTCTGAAAAAGGTATCGAGCATATTCGTCAGTCATTTAGCCGTAGCCCAACAAAGTCCATCCGCTCTGCTTTCGTTCAGGCTACGTGAAAGATGTTGTGTACCGCACCACAGTAAAAGACATAAGTGACCTTAAGGAAAGAATAACTGCCGCTGTGGAGACAACTGATGAAAAAACGTTAAGAAGGACGTGGACTGAAATTTAACATCGTTTAGATGTCCTCCGTGCTACAAATGGGCTCATATAGAAATTTATTAATGCTTTGAATAAAAACTTGACTATTTACTTGATATTAATTAATCATTTCAGAGATAAGAGTTCATTAATGTTTTAAATAAAAACTTGACCATTTAATTGATATTATTTAAATATTTCAGACGTTTTCAACGTCAGTTGTAATATCAATAAATTTTTTTAATTGTCTAAAGACTTTGTGGACACTCTGCATATTAATTCTCAGCTCTGCATTAGAAAGCATGACTTCTCTTGACAGCAACGTTTTTACAGCGGTTTTTAATTCGAGTTGGCCTTTGAAAAATAACCTATTGTTGGTCCGTATTTGTCAATTGCTTAACCTTTTAGAATGATTGAAGTTGATATCTTGAGCAAAAAACGATAATTTCGATCACTTTGGGCTTGTCGGTGCTTCAAAATTTAAAATAAACCATAATTACAAGCTTTTTGATACATTTACAGATTATTAAGATAATTACAAGCTTTTTGATATATTCACAGATTATTTAAATACGCTCCTTGTTAGCGTTAGGGCAGTACCTTTAGAGCCAGTTGTCTTACTACTGTAAAATGTATTGCATGTGCCAGAGCTTGGAATCAAGGTTAAACCTCGTAAAGGTTTGGCGATTATATGGAACAATATGGATTCGAAAGGAAGCTGTGACCTTACTTCCTATCACCGAGCGGCTCCAGTGCTTAAAGGAAAGAAATATATTCTACAAAGATGGTGAGCCATGACAATTAAGACAAGTTAAATGACACCGTCACTGTGCTGCCATTCAGCAAGCTTTCCTTTTATAGACTTATGAGCTTATTGTGCTGTAATTAAGATTAAGAGCTCTGATCAGAAATAGCATTATAAACATTCTCAAAAGCCACTTCGGGATTTTTACAGGCTTGGCTAAAGTGACTTCGCAAATTTTATTTTGCATCGGCCATTACTATAGTCAAGCGAGCCTTAAATGCCATTTCTGGTGAACGCTAGAATGGTCAAACCCGTTTCGGTTAAATAATGGCTACGTTGTGCTTCTGACATTTCGCGATGACTTTCAATGCTTGCAGGTTAAGCTAAGTAGAAGCTTTATTGGTAGGAATGTTAAGTAATTTAAGCGAAAAGTTGCAAACCTTGAAACTTCAAAACCAGTCTTGAACGCTATTTTTACGTTTAGCGCCGCTGTCTCTGTTAATGAGTCTTAAAAGGTAGAAATGAGCAGTCCACATTGAAGTGGACAAAGAATTTACTTTCGGGTACCATGCTGTACAGAGCACCTAAAGTGCTGCGCGTCATGAAAAAAGTAACCAGAGATTGCATAAAAGCCAGGGATTATCAGGTTTTCTAGTCAACGTAGAAGAAACCGCTTGTACGCGGATACCAGAACATTTTCAAAAATTCTTTGTTCTATTTGGTTCTATGCGTGAAGCGCCGACTCCTCGCATAGAACCACATAAAGAAACAAAGAAAATATCTCACGCTACGCCTAATGGAAATCAGCCTTAAACCTTCGCTGGCATGGCAGCCATCGAAAACCTGTTCTACTGTTGCTCAGTTACTTTTTTTACAAACAAGGCTTGATTTTGCGTTCTTTTACTTCCTTTTGCGGGGCTTTGGACGCGCTGATTCAGCATGAGCTTGCCACTGGTTACTCGCTTTCGAATCAGATGGAGCAACAGAGCACTTAAGATTCTGAATGCTTTTTTTAACAAATACCAGTAATGTTATGATGAAGTTTTTTTCAATTACGGCCTTTCTCGCCATTGCGGAACAATTGTCACTACTGTACACCACCAGTAGATCCGCTTTCACCTTTTTTGTCAACCAATTGAGTTCTCGAATTCTATTCAGGTACTATTATCAGAATTTTGTGATGTTGGGAAAACGTCCCGAGTCACCTTCTCTTCCAGCTCGGTCGAGCGACCTCACTCCTCAAGTTTCATGCGATCAATTTGATTCTGGAAGTTGCCGCTGGTATGATGAATGGAATTATGATCATTTGACGGATTATAAAAGAGAAGTTGCTGTATAAAGTAATGTGCCGGTACACGATGCGTTTTTAATTGGACAGTTCTACTTATAAAATGACAGGCATTGTGTGGTTGAATTTTGCATTGGTCAAAGTTGGCTCCAGAGGCTGTTCTGTACGACTACAGTCTGGCATCAAACGGATTTTAAAAGGGCTGCTGCAAAATTGAAGCCCGCAATGTAAGGTGGGTCTAAGACAATTTACATGAACTTTTTTAATTTTCGTTTCCGGTTTGCAAGCTTAAAATTCTGCTAAGCTGCGTGTGGAAGCCTACGTTTAAAGTAAGCATTCAGGATAGATAAAAGCTGCAGTGTTTTGATTAAACGGTCCTGAACTTAATTTTAATCACACCCCAAGCTTTTTCCTATTATTCTAGATTAGAGTTTTTACTTTTGTGTTGTGAGATTTTTGATGTGATGCGTTTATTTTGTAAACTTGTTTGCGATGTTTTTCCAACGAAAGCAGAAAGTACCACTGTAGTACTAGCTAGTAACTGGTACATAATAATACCTCGAATAGACGAAATGCAATCTCTGACGCTTGTTAGCACGGCATTGAAGTGGATCGTGTTTGCTTGAAGATGGAATGTCACGAAGTGTGCTTTAAAGCTTTTTATATAAAATTCCATCTTATTCGTTTTATATTTAAATTAATGGTTTACTCTCGTTGTTAGTGTGCAATAAATTTGGATGTTGGTGTCATTTGTAATTACAGCTTATCCATCATCGCGCTGGGCTAAGTGCTATTTATGCTATACACACGGTTACCCCTTGGTGCTTAAAATTTGTGCTTATTTGAAAGAGCATCGTCTTAGAAAATAAATACGTGCGTATTTCTAAGAACGTGCTTATTTTCTCTTAGAAATTGTTTGTGTCATAAAATTTTATTGGTTACAATGTGGGACTCCAAGAAAAGAGGTCTTTTTAGACTTTCAAAACAACACTAAAGATAAAAATCTTAAATTTAAGGCGAAAACGTTTTTTCCCTGTTGGCTTATTTGGGCAGATGTTAACCCTGGCTATAGACCAGAGATGCACAGTCTGCGGCCATGTGTGATATTTAATGCGGCGCGTATACAAATGTTAAAGGCAAGTTAAGGCGGCCGTGCATTGATTACTATGAAGTTAAAAATTAAACATGATTTTCAAGTTTATCTCTAAGAAAAGGTTTTTTCTACAGAACGGTAAAACGGCTTTTTTGAACAAAAGTTTTGCCAAAAGCAAATTTACTTTTGAAACGTTGCTCTGAAAAAAAAAACAAAGGTCTTCGCAGAAATTGTAGAGTGAAAATTCTCAAAAAAAGCAACTTTGTTCGAAATCTCGATTTATTTTTATCTCCAAACTAAATAAACAGAAAAGGTCTCATTTAGAGAAGCAATTAGATCAAATATTTTGCTAAAAATTTGGGAGATTTACTTTCCAAAAGATGATTTGGGAAAAAAGTGAGGCTGTTCTTCATCTCGACATCAACAATAAAAACTTGAATTAAGCCAAAGGTCTCCAACTCAGTTCTACTTAATTTATAAAAAGTAATCAGCAGCCTACTCGCCGGCGCCAATGAGTTGGTTAAAACTGCAATATGGTCTGTAGTAGGGAAAGGTGTGTGATTCTGTTTCAAACAGTGGAGACTTTAAGGAAAGGGAGTAAAGAGCAATGCTCAAGTAACTTCACAAAAACGTTTATGTGTGGTCTACTGGAACAATAAGAGAAAAATAATTTTCCCTAATCTAAATGGGAAAAACATCGCTTTTGGAAAGTTAATTTTTACAAAGTCTTGAAAAAGAGCAGAAACAACAGTTTGAACAAGCGATCTAAAAAAACCTTAAATGAAAAATCTTTCGCGACCGAAATTGGCAGTACTGTCACTTTTAATAACTTTATCTCCGAGAACAAGACTTATAATTTTAAGGAAGAAAGGGCCAAAACAATCACTTCAACACCCGATCTAAAGAAATATTTCCGGCAGTGAATTCCAAATTAGTATGTAATTCCCACTTCATAAGTTTGCCTCATCATCCCCGAAGAAAATTTCTGAATACGCGTCTTAACAGCCAGCTTTTACTTAGCAGTGAAATAATCCTGTAGCATCTACTTCTGAGCAATTTCACCAGCTTGTTTGCTGTGCTTGTGCTAAAAATGCAGACTGAATTACTTACAATTCCTAGAGAGTTCTACAAGAGAGAAACAAAAGGGGTCATTCCTTTTTTTTGGCTCCGCTGTTAAGAAATTTTTACAGGGTTATTTTCTTACGATTTCTTCTCAACTTTTTCTGGTTTATATCGAAAAACAAAATTACTTGATTTATTTGAAAAGATTTATCCTATGCTGCTACTTGGAAAGCAATGTTTGTCTGAAAAACAAAAAAGATTGATTAAAATTCTTTGGTGTAGATAATTCTTAAAATGCTAAAAACTTCTGAAAAAATTTGGCCACCGTGAAAGCCTCATCTGTCTACGCCTTTGAGCAGGTCTCAACAAAAGTTATTTCGAAATACATATATGTAAAAAATATCTCGCAACCCGAGAACAAGTTGTCGACGTTTCACAATTCTAGTCAATTTGATGTTGTGAGAGCGTTGTTCTCAATTGGAGTTCAATAAATCCCTAGAATATTTTCGAACTTTAAACGACGTTTCAATATGACCGGTGGTGCAGTAAGAATTTGTTGTCACGTGGTTGTTTCTTTTGAGTTGATGCCTCTTTGCTTTGTTATGCGCAGTAGCTGCCACTTTGCCTAACAGGGGCATTTCACTTAATACGTCGTAGAAGTTATGCGGTTGCTGTAGGGAATGTGCCGTGTCTGCGATTCAGTTGTAGATATTCAGTAACAGGCTTTGGATTGGGTATAGTAGAGTGAAATTCATTAGAGCATGTACACACAGGTTTAAAACCAAGAATGGCTGTCGTACATGCATATACTGGTAGGCTGACAGCGGACTCTTAAATCTGTTGATTAGTTACCGTACTTTCTTTGTGTGCTGTAGCGGGATTACCTATCTGGGCCGGCTAAACTGGTCCAGCGCTTGTGTGTCCAAACTGTTTTTTTTTCTGGTTTCATGTATGGTATAAGGTTGCGTGTAACGTTTTCTTGCTTACTGTAATATAGAAGTTGTGGCAAGATAATGCAGTCTAATAATATTGAAGGACTGAAGGCGAAAATGTTACCGCTCATAATCAAGCGCGAGGCCACAGGGCTCTATGTCACCAGCCGGCAAGGTTCCGTTTCGTGCTGGACCAATTGGCTTACACTGCTTAAGAGAATTGGAGAGTAACGAGACCTGCCGATGCGGGTCAACAGCGAGACATACGGCTTAAAAACCACTGGATTATAGCGTCCGCTTTGGATGCGGTAGATTTGGGTTCAATTCCCAAGTTAAATCGTATCGAAGACTTCAAAACTGTCACCTGCAATTTTCCAGTTCAGTTTCAGCACGAAGAGATAGTCTAGAGATAAGACCTTGTATTTCGCTCGTGCCTTGGAGATGAGCGCTTTGCGGAATACCTCTACTAGACTACGACGGGGTCCGAGCTCTTTACCACTGAAGATGATCCAATCTGAAAACGACCAGCAATTGTAGCAAGAGCTCGTACGCAAAAACGACCAACCGCTTCGGCAGTGATGGGAGATTTGTAACAGATTCCTATGCCGCCATTGCATTCCTTTTTAGCAGAGGCAAGTTTTTGTAATTCTAACACTTGATGGCGCAAGTCGTAGCATAACCATAATACACAGAAAAAGACAAAACCGATACTAAAAGCAAATTCTATTTCGAAAAAGTATAAAAATAAACACTATAAAATCAATAAATTCCTCTCAAGTCGCCTTCCAGTCCGTACAATTTTGCTTTTAGCGTTTTTAACTCGCTTTGAATAGCTCGAGAGCGCCCCGCAGTGGCATGAATTGCTTGCAACACATCGACGTCAGATACAGGACCAGCGATTGATACCTGAACAAGACGAGAGTTAAGTTGCTTTGTTTCACCTGATAAGAACTGTGAATCAGCTGAACCAGGATGTCCTACAGAAGAAGAATTTTACAGAATGGTTCAAAACAAACTCGCTTTCTCTTTCTACTAAACAACTAAAATCTCACGCAAGGCCTCAAGCAAAGTCTGTCTCTCTGGGTATTAAACAAGGTTGCTGGGCGCGCTCGAAATTTCGAGTAATGAGGAGGATGAAATACTGAGCTCAGTTTACTCATTAATGATAAAACATGTTTAGGCGCAAAAAAGACTGTCGCAGTTAAGAAGTGATAGAAAAACATTTCATACGCCAGCATCCACTTACTTTATATAACTGTTTCTCGACATCCTTCAATCGCTTCCTCAAATGCTTCACGTCTGTTTTGAACCCCTCAACTTCAGATTCTCTGCGCTTCTCCAGCGCCGCATAACGTGTTGTCATCAATTCCAAACGTTTCGCCATCTTTTCTGTTCTTTCTTTAAATATATCTCTGAAAAAAGAATTTTTACTCTTGCGCACTGCTGCATTTTATTGATGAATATCAGTGAACAGTTTGTTCAGTAAACAAGCAAATTTTGATTGAAAATGTATGTCTTAAGGCTGGTTTCCATTAGGCATAGATTGCAGGTGTAGCGTGAAAAATTTTCTGTTTCTAAATAGAGATAGTAAAAAATTTTTTACACCACGCCTACAGTCTACGCCTAACGGAAATCAGCCTTAATAGCAATAACCTGGAAAGCCTTGATACCTAAACTTCATTGTATTAGAATTGTGAAGTTCGCAAAAATCATTGTGAAGTTGCTCAACCAGCATTTCCCGAGGACTTTTGGCCATTCATTCATGGAAGTCGGCCTAGTTAGTGATGAGGCTACCAGACAGCACTGCGCATTCAAACGGACTGCCGCTTTCCCCTAGCCTAATCTCAACTGGGTTTGCGACGTAAATCTGGATAACTATTGCATGACGCGCCTCCATCCCAAGGAAGTGTCAAGGAAAACACGCTATCAGTTAAAACTGTCAAGTTGAAATCAAGTCAGATAAAAATATTGAAATGAATGCAAAAACTAATTGCTTAGTGTTTATAAGCGGCATTATACGCAAACCAAAAATGCAGTTTACGCATGTTTCGGTAAACGAACTTTAGAGTGTTGTGTACCAGATACAGCCAAGTTCCCAAACTTTATCCGGTCATTGAGCCTAAAGTGAAAAAGGTCAATATACCTATTAGCTTTGGTCGCAAGGCATTCCTAAACGCAATTCTACAACTTAACAAGTGCAAACTGCTTATGTGCAGCTGTCATGACGGAAGTGACCAGTCGCCGTAGCAAGTGCACTTTTTTCACACCGGACAACACTCGTACGCCTGCCAGCGCCGGAAGTCAACTTTTGATAATTTCGATTACAATAACACTTATTCCACAAGCAAAAAATTTTAATGGCAGTTTAGTTTCACCTGTAAACTTGTGGCGCACGGGCAGAGAGATAGTGTCAAAAAAACGTGAAAATTGCACTAAATTTAGCTAGACGATATTTTCGTCCTTGTTCTTGGTTTACCCCTCCTCTTCCTTGGAATGGAGGTATGGCGCGAACAGCAATCCAGGTTCACGCCATCAATCTAATTGAATTAGGCCAGGGCAAAAGTGGCAGCCCATTTCGAACGAGTCGTGGATGCAAACTGCCGACTGGTAGCCCCACCACCAACAAGGCGGACTGCCTTTGGTGGGTACCCAAAAGTCGCCTCTTACGACATGCTGGGTGAGCAGCTTCACTATTCTAACCCGGTGAAGCACGGGTGATATTTTTGTCCTCACTCAAAAAAATCACATTAATGCCAATCCTCTACCTGTGGACTTCATTTTCCTCTCGTATGCGAGCCAATTCGTCTTCCGACTGCACGCACTGCTCTCTGTACATATCGGCCAGTTTTGCAGCTTGGTCCAACTGCTGCTCCAGAGTGTTAATTTCAGCCTCCATTTGCTGCTTTGCTTCGTAGTCCGAAACGCAAGCGCGAGCGAAAGAGATAGCAGTGACTTCAGGTCCTTTGTCTTTGTCCGAAGGCCGCTTTATGATGTCAATTTGCTCACGCATTTGATCCATTTCTGAAACACAGCGTGGAAGCATCATGGCACTAAAACAGAATAAGCGCTTAATCGGCACATCGAATTTAAAACAGAACGTAGAGTTTGAGGTAATACTAAAAGTGACGGAGATTTATAACAGCAGTGACGCAAAACCAAATTAAACACTAAGCTTTCACTCAAGAAGTTGAAAAAATCGTCACGCCTACGCATAGAACGACTTGTACTCCGACCAATGCCGCTGGCACAGTGCCCAGCAATACAATCAAGTCTGGAAAAATTTCGTGAAGTGCCTTTTCCGATGACAACTTTGCTAAATTGTTATCGGTATCGATCGCACTTTCTCTCGAACAGGATGCGAGCATCCCATCATTTCAAACAATCTTTGGTAAATATCATAATAAACCTCGTAAAAGTTTGTCTTTTTCTGCCATCCATTTCTTCTCGCAGCTCCTGTGTTGCTTCTTCAATAGTAAGATATCTTGGGTGCTGTCGTGGAGGAGCGACTAAAAAATGTTGGGTAGAGATTCTCATAAAATTTTGTAAAGCCAAATAAAAGCAAACAAAAGAAGAAAATCAGTGTACGTAACACACAAAAACTAACCAAACGTCGAACTGAATTTCATCAGGTAACTGAATTTCGTGAGCAAAATCTTGATTGCATTGATAATTTTTTTTCACTTTGTAAAGTTAATTTTTTGCAAACAAAAGTTCCGAGATCCGTTACTACTGCCGGGTGGTTTGACTAGTTCATAAGGCAAATAATCGTTTAATTGTTTCGTTACGTTTGTTACACCCATTCCAATGTCTCTATCGATTGTGCCAAGTACGGATGAAAACTACATCCTCTTCATCATCAACACAAAAAGCTTTACTTGCGAATCGCGCAGTCGTTCAGCGTATCTTTCATAACGATCTCTGTCTCTATTTCGAGCTAAGTCCGATTCTTCTTGTAAAATCCGCCGTTCTTCCAACAGGGCATTGACCTGAAGTATATCGCAAGGTATCACTACAGCGACAGTTTAGCTCCACAAGAACTTCGTCGTCAGCAACGTCGTCTAGCAAGGGCAAGCCGAGAGTTCAAACCGCACGATGCTAAAGTTATGGTCCTTGAAAAAGGCACATTGTAGCAATTTCCGAGCTGGATAGCACTGAATATGTTGGAGGATTACTGTTTTGTGCCCCGTAGATGAGGTCAACAAGAGTCGTCAGCATGCTTGCTTAGGTCCTGCAGTGCTTTGCATTTGTAAAAATCCTTTACAATTTTTGTGTTATAGTGTTTGTAGCCGAAATTTCCGACTGAACAAATCAAGTGTGAATACGGCTTGCTCTGTGTTATTAATATATCGGACCAATTTTTATGACCTAAAGATGTAAAGAATAAAAAGCATACCACAAGATCAAAATTTAGACAAATCAAACTGTTTTACCACGATATTTAGTTTAATAGATTTCGGGTAGGAGGAAACTTTTCTTCCTACCTGAAATACTTTATTAAAAATACAGTGCGTTCATGAAGTCTCTCCGCAGTTGAAAATTTACGTTTATCTATATCATTTCATTGGTGTTTGGGTCGCTATTTCACGCTGTCGAATCGTGGGCCCTATATTTTAAATGACACTATGAACTCCGAGCGCTATTGCTCTGTTATTTTGCAACTATTCATCAATGACTTTCAGATCATGAATGTCAAATCGGCTACTTCCAGCAAGATGGCGCCACCGCACATACTGCAACCAACTCGATGCGATTCTTGCAAAATGTTTTTAGACAACCACTCATCTCAAAAGGACTCTGGCCACCACGTTCCCCTACTTAAGTCCGCCTGACTTTTACTTGTGTGATGCAATGAAAGCAAGTGTTTACAAGCATCGTCCGAAGACTTTGGATGATCTCCGTGACTCCATCACTGACTATATCCAACACATTCCTCGATACACTCTTCAAAGAGTGTTTGACAACATGATGCGCAGCATCGGTTTCTGTGTCGAAGCTGAAGGACAGCATTTTCAGCACAAACTGTAACGACTTTTGTATGCTGTTTGATGAAATAATTCTAATGTAATTATGTCTTCACAATTAACATTGTTCATCACTAAAACGATTTCAAAAATTTCAAAAGTCTACTGCGGAGAGATTTTATGAACGCACTGTATTATGTTTTATTTGGTTTATCAAAACTTGACACTTAGTTTAGATGTAAGCTGACAACAAAAAAATTGTTTCAAACACCAATTAGTAACAGTTCAACCTGGTCTTTTGCCAGTTTAGTTTGTTCTTCTAGCTGAGCTTGTAATGCCTCAACTTGCAAAGCTAGAGTTTGTTTGTCTTCATCACAATGCGCAGTACGTTTGTCTTTTTCAAATGTTACCTTAGTCATTTTGCAACTCTGCAACACAAGTTTTGATTAGGAATTGTTTGTTTGCGTACTCACTAAAATGATATTCAATAACTGGTATTTGGAAAGTTCTGCAACGATATAAGAAATAGTTTTACTTTCATAAATAGATATCTCTAATCAACTAAAACAGGGCTCTTTAACCTTTTTGGCGTCGGGAAGCCCGTGCTGTAATCTTACAAATGCCATGGAGCTCCCATCAGTGAAAGTTCATTAGAGTTGCATTGGCTCTGGTTTGTAGCATAAAAACGCTAGTTCAGAGGTTCTCAAGAGAAATATTGGGGGGACTCCAGCAAGTTTCTCATACAGCCTGCGGGCACATCATAGATTTTTGAAAGCAGCCTATGCTTATTTGTTGCTACAGCCTATTCTTTAATTAAAGATTTTTGTTTTGGAAATCAACATTACCAAAGCAATTATTTTGTCCATTTTTGTCACAAAAACAATATATTTTCTACTAGTAATCAAATTTATGAAATCGAATTTTGCCTTTGCTGTATTCTTTTCTAGGGATATGCCACATATTTTGATTCCGCAAATAATTATGAAACTAACAATATTTTGGGAATCCCTGTTTTTGTTCCTCACCAATTTTTAGCTAGAATCCGTGCATCACAACTTGCTTCGCAAGTGAACAAGTTGTGGTATAGTCAGTTCTTTCATACCATCCATATTTTGAAAGACTACGTCTGAGAAAATAGCATTGTCCTTATTCGTAAGAAATGTTTTAATTTTTTTAAATTAGCAATTTGCCACTAATTGAGACCACACTACTGTAAACGTTATGGTTTTCCAAGAAAGAGGACCCTTGCAGAACCCCTTTGCCCCTTTTGCCAAACACAAGGGTTCTGTAGAACCCCAGTTGAAGAGCACTGAACTATGATAAAGCAAAAATGTCGCCAATGCTTTGGTTGCTAAACTGGGTTACCTTTTGATACGTGTGTTGAAAACACTAAAAACAAACTGCAATGCATCACACAGTTAACCAATGTACAGCGACAAATAAATGATTACACACAACACCTGTGTCTTAGTTGAACGATTTGAGTCGTTTGGAAGCTGTGCTTTGGTTGATTTTTGCGGAATCACAATTTTTGATGGAGGTTCTTTATGAAAGTATGAAACCTGTCAAAAAGCGTTTAATTTTTAATTCAAAAATGAGTAAACATAAAACATGTTCTCAAATCGATTTTAAAACGTGCTCTGATTTTTTATCTGCAAGTAAAATTTGTTAGTAGTACAGAAATTCAATAGAGCTGTGACAAACTTGCAGTTTCGAAAGCTTTTTGTGGCACACTTATTAGTTGTGGTTACGATTCAGATGAGAAGAGCAAACCTGTACAAGAAACTCTTGGTTAAACACATCGCCAAATCGCTATATGTTGGTAGAGTTTCTTGGTGCATTAAACTCACTACAATTACACAGCTGAAAAAAGAGAATTTCTTTTGTAAAACTGAAAACCTCTGATGGAGGCTAACAACAATAATTGAACAAAATTGAAGTTAGCGCCATAAAACACAACTGACACTAAAACTTCTCGACACAAAAATTCCTTTCTTCAGGGCAACTAGCTTCTATGCACTCAATTAGTCCACAGCAAACTGATTCTATCGCTGAATTACGAATTATTTGGGCGCAATCTTACTTAACACCAAGACACATGCTTGTGTATGCAAACGAGGTCACTCCTTTTAAATGTTTTCTGCTGCATTTTAAAGCAGTGGCCCTACAATTTGTACTTCACCATAAATGATCTTGAAATTGTTGGTTTGGTGCAATTAATTTTTCGATTACTAGGCAGATCAAGTTGTCAAAAAATTGCAGGAAACACTGATTTAACGCAGTTTATGCAGACAAGGTTATAAACAAAAGTTAAGCTTTTGGATACAAATGATTACAATTCATTTGCTACACAGAGATCATCAGTCGGTAGGGACTCCTGAAGTTAACATACTTTCTTTAAGTGAGATTTTAGGCCAAAGTGATTATCCAATTGTAGGCATGGCAACTGGTACAGTTATTACCTGGCTAGTGATATATGGTAGAACACTGGACTACAGCATAAAAACATTTGTAAGGTGAGTGGCAACAATTATACTTCAAAATATACCACAACTCAAAAATAAAACTTAAAAATAATATACTTTTCATAATTAATGGCTGAACCAGCCATTACTCTGCCACGTGAGCAAAAAAATAAAAACTGCAACAATCAAAATGTAGAATGAATACCTCAGCAGCTGCAGGGCCAGCTATTGCAATTAAATGTTGGATTCGTTTCCGATCACCAACTTCTCTAATTCTCAATCGATCATTTTCAGCATAAAGACGTAGAACCTGCTCACGTTCTTGAAGCACACAAACCTGTGACAAAAAGATAATCAGCAGTGCAATAGTGAATTTGAGTCTTCAATAGATCCTTCAAAATAAAACTTGACAAATGTTATAAAGTTGTATGTTAAGTTATATTTGTAAAGAAACGTCTATCTTAATGAAAAAGTAGTTATAGCTGATATTAAAGCAAACAAATCAATTCAATAGTTTGACTTTCAACAAAAAAAGTAGGCAGTCAGTAGAGTGTTGGTATAGCTTTTTAGCTTTCGACCTTGAAGTGCCAATTAATAATTGCTTTAGGTAACACTTAGCAGATAACCAAGGTGTCAGTTGCACATCATCATGTTGCATTTGCAACAATCATGCATTATTTTGAGAAACATATCATTGGTAAGAATAATCACGTGATGAAAATGCATGATTAATAGAAAAAGGCTAGAGGGGTTAGGCAATTTTATTTTGGCGTAGGCTAGTGGTGGAGTTATATCATATTTATTACCGGAGAACATAAAATTTACAATGGGAATGAAAATTTGCACTTTCTGTTTCAAGATTTACAAAGCTTTTTTTCTTGATGAAAGTTAAACAAAATTAGTCGTGATTTCATTCAACATTAAATCTGCTTTGTCTTTATAGGCTAAGAAGCATCATAAAGCCATCAAAATTGAAAGAAAAAGTAGTCTAAGTTAGTTTCCAATAATTTCTACAAGCAGTATATTTTAATAAATAAACAATAACCAACTAAGTGGCACATCAAATCCCAGGCTAGATTGCAGCCAAGGTGGTGGGCTTGAAATTGTTAGGTATCAGGTTTAAAACTAATTCAGAGCATTGTGCAATTGTCTTAGGCAAAATTCCTTTCAAGCTTTCCCTTGCATGGTAGACCTCAAGCCAGCAGACCAGTTAAAAACACATAAAAGTGCACTGAGTAGACCTGGGTTGCTAAGTTTTTACTATTTTTTTGTTCTAATAAGCGATTACCAATAACAGGCACTTCTGGTTCTTCATACTTGAGAGCAGGGAGTAATTTCTCCAAAGATTTCAACTCAGAACCCCTTTTTAAATGAATTTCTTTTTCTCTACTGTAGTATAAACCACCGAAGTTGGCAACACCACAAACCTCATTTTAATTAGGCAGTGGCTATTTTGCCGTCGATGGCAATTTGCCCTTGGAATCTATTTTTCTGTAATCATTTATGTGTGTTTACATAGCCGTATTTGCTACAATTACACCAGTGACACTGTGGTGTAGTGGATAGTGCGCTGGTCCTGAGATACCATGGTTGCGGGTTTGAATCTCAGCTGGCAGGGCATTAAAAGAAAGGCAGTGTACACCAAAGGGGCAGGCCTGGTATGTAAATGTATGGGGCAGTGTACACTGGAAGAAGTGTACAGTGTGGGGGATGCACCTGGGGGTTCAAAAATGTTTTTAATTGGTTTTTAAAATTGACCAATCAGAAACGACGAAAAGTCACATGTTTAGTAAGTCATTTAGACTGACCAATCACAAATAACTCACGGCAAAATAGTCTCTGAGGGTAAATTGCTGTCGACGGCAAAATAGCCACTACCTTTTAATTAAGATTATTTCTCACATGATTAGTTTCTTTTGACAGGGCACATGGTCATGCATGGCTTACACAAACACATCTGATGACTTGCAACCTATGCCTGGATCACATCTTAAAAGTTATCAATAACGATTCTTGACCAGCACTTTACATGCTTTAGGGTTGAAAGCTGAAAAACCAGGGTCACACTCAAGCCACTGCCAAAAAATAGTAATGAAACATAATCAGCTCAATCAACACAAGAGAATCTGAGAATTTAAGAGATGGCAAAGAGTGACCTTATGACTTTCAACAATTTGCAATTTTAACCTGCCAATAAGAAAAGCATGAAACAAACTTGTGCGTCTGAAAAACGCCGAGCTGTGTAGAAGCACCAGCAGAACTGATGACTTTAAAGTACATGTAGGTCTGAACACATGTGGCTCTGTGACCAGGAAATAAAAATATAAAACACTCCAACAAAAAATATTTATTTCTAGTTTAATGATCAATGGTGAATGCAAAAAAATATATATTTGTTTTGGAAGCAAAAACCTACTTGTAAATCACTTATTGCTTTTTGCAAATCAGCTATTTCTTGTTCTCTTTGTGTCAATTCACATTCCATTCTATGCTGATCTTCACAGCTTGATTTATATTTTTCAAGCTTTTTAAGCAACTCTTCATGCTCATTGTCAAAATCTGCAACTTTTCTTCGGTAATATTCAAGAAGCTCACGAGATGGTCGTAACTGCCTCAAACGTTGATGCACAGGTGGAATAGGTGTTCCACATTCACTTTCACTACCAGACATAGCAAAAAGTTATAACCGATGCTATCTACACAAGCTAAAAAACCCCAACTTTAATTAAGTTTTGACTCTTAGAGTGCATTTACAACTCGAACAATCAAGAAATCAGCGAGACCCAAGCAATAATTGTGGATATACCCAACATCCAACATTGATTCGAACTTCCCGGCAGTTTGTCGAAAAGACAAAGCCTCTTCACGGTCGAATGATTTACTTTAAAGATCTTGAAATCTCAGCCCATGCTTCTTTATTAGAAACTAGCCGGCTTTGCTGACGTCGCCCGGCAGGGGCCCTCCATCAGTAATGTCGGGGTTTAGTATTTCGGTTTTACCGGTTGCGCCGGTTTCACCCATCGGGTACTTGTGTGAGCAGTAGCGAAAAGTTAATGAATTTTATGCACTTTCACAATTCTTGTACACAAAATTGTGATCATCTCATTCTCTTAATCATGACTGGCAATGCTCACAAAGAATCTTGCCACAAATTATTGTTAATACTTGTGAGGGAGAAGGGATTGAAACATAATCAAAACTGATTGTAGCGGAGAAACGGTGGTTGCTTTCACAATTACAGAAAGAAACTATTCAATGGTAAGCCCTTTTTGCGATGTGGTACTGTGCCTTTCCTATTTCTATTAGTGGAATTAAGTTCCAAATTTTGCTGCGCTTTTCGTCTTGTTTCCGGCATAGCGACAAAAGCGTTCAGTTTTACAAATTGTTATGGTTATGGTTATGGTTATGGTTTTATGTTCATTTTTTTCCTAAACTTTGGATTTTGCTACAATGCTTTAGAGTGTAAACATAAACACCTTAACAGGCAGCACATCAGCATAAGAAAAAATCCTTGCTTTTTAGTATATACGACGGCGTCACCCCAAAAGCTACCGTCAGTATCTCATTTCAAGATCCTGGCTATGCCTTAGGCCTATGTGCTCTGTTCATTGTTGACACGAACCCAAGGGAGCCTTGCGTTTCCCGTAGTTTGGAAATAGGAAACACATTTCTGATATTAAGCTATTTACAATCAAAACAGCGAAAATGTGTTTCGTGTGGTGCGATTTCACACAGTGACGCTGTTTACTGTTGATTTCCCCTTAAACTTTCTCAAGTCCTCGCTGGCTTCGCATTATGAAGCATGTTCATTGCTCCCTGCTTGACGTGCCCTGGGGAGTTAACAGAGTCTTTCGTTTTCCTCAAATGTTTGGTTTGATTTCCTCAAACGTTGTTAATTTTGATTTCCCCTCAAACGTTTTCAAGTCCTTGCTGGCGACGCAATATAATTCATATTCGTTTCTCCTTTCTTGGGTATGCTCATAGAAGTTAAACAAGTCCTCGCTTATTGCAAAATTTAAGATTTGATTCCGGTAGCTCTATAAAGCTACTATCAACCAAAATAGAAAACATGTTTCTCCCAAGTATGGTGCGATTTTATCCCGGCAAGGCGTACCACCAACCCTACCAATTTAAAATGCATTACTTAATGCAGCGTCGCCAGCTTCACCGGAAAAACATTTGCGAGAGCAACAACGAAATGTTATAGTAAATAAAAACCATAGTTCCTGTCAGGAATGTGGAAGCGAAAGCGGTGGAAGCAGTCCTTTTTCTGTAAAAGTGGAAGCGGAAGCGCTAAAATTCCACCGCTTCCGCTTCACATAGAAGGGAAGAATGGAGGGAGAAAAGAAATTAGTTCTGCTATCCTTCGGAGAAGAGCGAATAGAGGGAGCATAAACATTAAGAAATGAGAGCGAGGAGGAGTTGTTTAGAGGGATATTAACCTCTGCATGTAGGGGTCAAGCGAAGAAAGAGAGGAGGTAGAAAGCACATAGAAGGATAAGCCCTGCCTAACGATAATGATGACGCCGTCACTAGCGTCTGTGACATCAATAGAAAAAATACCAGATCAGAAGTGGGTGCCATCTGATCGCAGAGCAGAGAATCCAGGGATCCGAAAAGAGGAAGATAAATTAAGGTTAGATTCCTGGATATAGATAAGGTCAACGGGATGAGACGAAACAAAGTGTACCAGTTCAGTGCTCCTGGCTCGGAGACCCCCAGCATTCCATTGAAGAACCCTGAGGGAGTTAGGGAGAAGAGTAAGTAGGAGGTAAAGAGAAACAGCCAGGGGCACGAGACGGTGGTGAGAGTGCAGAGGGAGAAAATGTGAAGTCGGTGGAAAAAGGATAAAAGATTTGAAAGCGAGGGTGGGGTGCGAGTGCTGCATTAGCAGATGGGGGCCAGATTGAGCAGTGGAGGTACACTAGCTGGAGGAGTCCGAGGAGGAAGGCGCAGTGCTGGTAGGTGTGGGATCTCCAAAAAAAGCAGGGACGCACCAAGGAGGGCAGCTCCAGGAGTGAGAGCTGCCAAGAGTTCTGAATCTAGAAAAGAAGAGTTGTGAGTACTTTAAATGAACCCAATTAGAGCATGTGCGGCATTGCACTGGCCTATCCCGCTAGGTCACATTTCCAGGGCACACTAAACAGGGAAAGACGGGACAAAGGTAAGGATGAACATTGCCGCTTATCAGGAGGAGAAGAATGAGAAGACGAACAAGAGAAAAACAGGAGTAAAGAGAAGATAGGCCGATTTTAAAGAGGCTGCGTGCTACCCTTCTGCGGTCGTTCAGGGGGCTGCACGGCAAAAAAATGGTTTGTGTGAGGGGAGTGTCCGGGGTAACTGAGACCCTCGGGAAGGCCAACAGCGATTTTAACCCAACCAAACGGGGTTGGGGACTGCACCACCATGTTGAGGCGGCTATTGATTCGTGCAGTCCAATTTTGCTCGCTTTACATGTATATATTATATATACGACAGAAATTTCGGGCTTCACTATCCAAAAAGATCGGAGCCAATACGTGTTTTGAGGACGGACAGAAGGTCCGTAATGATGATTACAGGTAATGTTAACTCAAAGTCAGAGTTAGTTGAGGATAGAGAGGGAAAGTCAACGCTATACGGTGTAATTTGTTGTTGTGAGGACAGGTTATTGTCGAGAGCTGTAAAATGTGGTCATGTGGTTTAGATCTGAGAAGCATTAAGTTAACTGTTGTAAAAGTAGTTGTAAGTAGTGAAGGAACTTGTAATAACTGTTTATTTGTTGAAGAGTTTAATTATTTTTTGAAGTGTAGTAACGAAATATTTGATTTTCTTGCAAGCAAATTGTGATTTCTAAAGTTTTGTTGGTGGGGGTTCCGTGACAAACGTGAAAGTACATTAGGGGCTCTGCGATGACAAAAAGATTGATAACACTGTTCTACAGTCAACACGAGTTCTAATATCTATGAAAAACAAACACAGAGTAGTTCGGAACAATAAAATCAAGCGAAGTAGGTAAAGTAAGAGCAATAAATGAAGATCTTTTTTTTCTCAAAATGATGAAGTGTAGAAGAAGGCAGGCTACAGACTCACAAAAGTTAAAAAAATTGTCAACGGTCGTTTTTTCGTTTTTTGTTGATGGTAGCGGAAGCGGAAGCGTTTGAAAAATATCCGCTCTCACATCCCTGGTTCCTGTACATGTAATGATGATCATCTTGGTCCATCAATCAAGACTGGAAGTATTCAAAAAAAAGAATGACGATACAAACCACCATTTGTAATTTTTAAAAGTGTAAGGGGTGTAGAACATATTCAAAATCCATGGCGTCGCCCAAATGGTGGTTGTTTTGACAATTAAAGAAATGAGCTAGTTAATGGTAGGACTATTTGACGATTTGGTGGGCCCGTTTTCATATTTATATTTGTGACATTGAGATCTTAGCCAGCGCTGTTTTGTTTTAATTCGGCCATAGCGTGAAAAAAGGCCATATCTTTCTCCTAAGTCTTATAACCTATTGCAATAGACGCCTATCAAGCTCTGTTCAAACAAAAACATTCTCTCTAATCCAGTGTTACAAATTGATACTATTATTGTTTTGATCTTTTTTTAAATTTGGGATGTTATTACATTTAACCAGGGAGTCGAACCGAACCCGAACCGGAGTTTTATCAACCGGTTTTATGCTATTTTTACCGAACCATAACTGAACCTGAACCGTATTTTTTAAAAATCGCAAAGAGCGAATTGGAACTAAACCGAATAATTTGTGTGATCATGAATCTTAACCGAACCCGAACCGGTTGAAAAAAGCGGTTCGCTCCGCTACGTCACACGATTACTTAGGAATGGTCTGAAATCAAAATAATATAGGTAATTCTTGAATGGTGAAGAAATCTTCTGTGTTCTAACATTTTTGGAAAATTTGCTCTGCAAGAAGCTCAGACTTTCATCGCATAAAACGATTCAGTTGTTACTATGATGTCACAATCTGTTACTTGTAGCTTATAGCTTTGGCGCAGATGGCAGGCGCTTTCTCGCAGCCTGGGCCGTTAGTAGGTCTTTCAGAAATGTCAGACAGGAACCGAACCTGCCAACCTAAAAGGGTAACCCCTCACCCCAATGTTCAGCCAGGGCCTACTACTGGGCAAACGCCCTTTTCAGAGCGGGGCGATGTGCCCCTGTTAAGGCACAACGTCAACAAGTTCTGAAGGCCAGCAGTCTTGCAGCTAAACATCAGAGGCCTCACTGCAAGCAAGATGAATGTACTTCATCATCTCGCGGTGCAATTTGATGCACTAGTTATTCTCCTTCAGGTGACCCACTGCACTTGTGCAGATAAGCTAACAATACCAGACTTTGCACTATCTGGGTCTTCTTCACGCAGGAAGCATGGCCTTGACGCGTTTGTCCATGACCGGCTAAAATGGACCCTTGTTAATCAATCTCCAGCGACATCGGAAACTGAGTGGTTGTGCGTGGACGTTGATGGTTATGGAATCGTCAATGTCTACAAACTTCCACCTACGCGACTGCAAGCGTCTGATCTCCCAGTGGTCCCTCACCCCGTTCTCTATGCTGGCGATTTTAATTGTCCGCATGTCAATTGCGGTTATAGAACCAGCAGTGCCGATGGATAGTACCCTTTTGCTTGGGCAAGCCTTGACGGCCTTGTCCCTCTTCACGACCCAAAGGCTGTGGCCACCTTTTATTCTGGCTGCTGGAACACTGGCACCAACCCTAATCTGACATTTATCAGTGCTTGTCCAGACAGCCATGTTCCTGACAAACGAGTCTTAGAGAAGTTTCCTAGGTCACAACATCGACCCTCGCATAATGTTCCACCAAAACTTGCTCAGCCTGTTAAGCGATGAAACTTCCGCAAGGCCTACTGAAGCCACTACAATACATTGACCAACAAACTTGCCAAGAGTTTGTTGTCACCAGATTCACCGGATGTGGATTTGGCCTATCAGGACTTCTGCGATGTCATCAGAACGGCAGCCAAAAATTCTATCCCACGCGGTTGTCAAAATAACCACATACCGTGTTGGGATGCTGAGTGCGAGAACCTCTACCGGACATTTCTGCAGTCGCCTGAAGGAAGCGACTCTAAAGGAGCTGCCATAGCCCTGCTCCTCAGGCTCGACAAGAAATGCAGAGATCGATGGTCTGATGCAGTTTAGATTAGTAGATTAGATACTGATGCAGTTAGATGCAGTCATCAGAACGGCAGCCAAAAATTCTATCCCACGCAGTCGTCGAAATAACTACATATTGTGTTGGGATGCTGAGTGCGAGAACCTGTGCTGTGCATTTCTGCAGTCGCCTGAAGGAAGCAACTCTAACGGGGCTGCCACTGTCCTGCTCCTCAGGCTCGACAAGAAATGCAGAGATCGATGGTTCGAGGCAGTTCAGACTATTGACTTTTCGCACTCTAGCCAAAAAGCAAGGAGTATATTGAACAACCTAACTGGTAGATCACGGTGCTCCCCTCGTCACTGAGTCGTCTCAGCTAACGCTATTGCCTCCCTGCTGATTAGAAACGACAGATGCGAGGGCATTGACCGTGAGTCATCTCGATTCATCTCGCAAGAAGTGTCAGATCTTTGGAGAGCCACTCCAACAAATCCAGTGAACATCTCTTAAATTTTTACCTCTCAGGAATTCGCTGCTGCTCTCAAAAACCTGAAACCAGGAAAAGCTCCAGGCCTAGATTCTATTTGCACGGAGCTAATAACCGATGCTGGAGGTGCACTAAAGTCCTGGTTGTGTGGCTTCCTTTCTTCCTGCCTGCGTCCCCTCAAAGTTCCAAAAGTCTGGAGAAGAGCACTGGTAGTGGCGATCCCTAAACCCAAGAAGCCTATAGAGAACCCTAAAAGCTATCGTTCCATCTCCTTGCTTTGCGTCTCCCAGAAGCTCCTCGAGGAGCTCATACACGATAGTGTTGAGCCGATTGTTCACCCACTTCTCCCTAGGGAGCAGGCTGGGCTCCTATGGAGAAGTCAACCGTGGATCAGACTGTTTTGCTTACTCAAAGCATTGAGGATTTGTTTGAGGCCAAGAAGAAGGTTGGTACCGTGTTGGTCGATCTGACAGCTGCTTGCGACACCGTCTGGCGCCGTGGCCTCACCTGCAATTTACCTAGGCTTCTTCCGAATAAGCACATGGTCCGGATGGTCATGGAACTTGTCCGGAATAGAATCTTCACGCTCACCACTGGTGACAGCAAGCAAAGCAGGTTAAAACGTTTGTGAAACGACCTTCCACAGGGATTGGTCTTGGCCCCCCTCCTTTTTAACATTTACACATACGATCTGCCTTCCATGACTTCCCAGAAGCATTCATATGCTGATGACTTAGCATTGTTGTATGCTTCGCGAGATTGGAAGATTGTGGAGGACACTCTAAGCCAAGACATGACTACACTTTCAGCTTATCTCCAGACTCGGAGGCTGAAGCTCAGCAATACGAAAACAGGGACAACGGCCTTTCATCTTAACAACAAATAGTCCAAACCTGAGCCTAATGCTTACAACAATGGCAAGCTATTGCCACCCTGTCCAGTCCCAACGTATCTTGGGGTAAAGTTGGATAGGTCGCTCACTTTCCGTCACCGCCTCAAGGCTTTGCGCAAAAAACTCTCCACCCGAGTCACGTTGTTGAGGCGACTTGCGGGATCTGGATGGGGTACAGATGCCAAGACATTGCGCATCTCTGCTCTTTCCTTGGTTACTCCACAGCTGAGTACTGCGTACTAGTTTGGTGTGGTAGTACGCATATTCGCATCATTGACAGTATTCTCAATGATGCTTTGCGCATTGTCACTGGATGCTTGCGTCCTACAACAACGGAGAACTTGCCTGCCACCGCAGGCGTCAGTATGGGCTGCAGGATACCCACCAGAGAAGACTTAGATCAAGAGGCTCATTTGTACCTGCTGCGTGGAAACTATTAGGTAGTTTATCTGAACTGGACATCCACGTGAAGCAGTGGACAAAACATAAATGGAACGCGGACTACTTCGAGAGTACTTCAAGGGATAGTGCTTTCATTCCCAGGGTCAGTTCAAAGCCACATGGAATGAATTGGCCCAGAACATCTTGGGTAAGGATCAATCGCCTGCGGACTGGTGTAGTTCACTCGTCGATGTACAAATGGGGTCTCGCTCCATCACCGAATTGCGAATGTGGCGCCACTGAGCAAACTGCAGATCACGTCATATTTTCAGGTCTTCTACATCAAGTACCAAGAGGGACACAAGGTCTGCAGGTTTTGGATGATGCAACTCAATGTTGGCTTAACACCACCACTGCTAGCACCTAATCTGGGCAGCGCAGCAGCCCGGGGTGGTAAAAGGTTTGACCCTCGGCTCTTGCCTTCATTTGTGCTGGCCCGGATTGAATTTGGGTGCCTGGCCAAACGACGACGACGACAACTTGTAGCTTGTAGGCTATGATTTAAGGTAGCTGGTGGTGGTTGCGCTTTGGGCAAGTTCAGACAGATTATGTTGTTAAGAACAGAACAGAATTTATTTTGCAAGCATTCCAAGAGCAGTGCTTGAAGTGCATAATAGGAAGCAGTAAAGAAGTCAATTGCTTGCCAAGAAACTTGGTCAAAGGGGAAAACTAGTATCGGTATATAACAGGAAGTGAACTGGTCAGTTAAGATGTAAAAAGCTAGAAAGATGAAGACGTTAATGACATCTAATAATAGTAACCTAATGATAATGATAAATTGCTTTTATTTTACTTGAGTGCTTTGTGAATTGAATTTTGTGCTTAATTGAATAACGCTGTGACTTTTTATTTTTGGAATACTGCGCTTTGTTAAATAGGAAATGACATAAAGAGCAGTTGAATTTGATTGTAAGCATGCGTACTAACCTCAACCAAATGAGAAAATTTTTCAAGTACTCTGAAAGTGAAAATAAGTCGTCTTGTACGTTGGGGAAACGCAAAGCTGTTAAAAGGAAACCATGCATCGAATTCATAACGACATGTTAACTGATTTCATGACAAGCAGTATAAGGAGTTTCATAATGAAAAACTAAGTGCTCTTGAGCAGCGTTCCTGTGCAAGTTCCTCCAGCAAACCCCAGAAGAAGCGAATGCGTGAGACCAACCAATGTGACTTAGATGAAATGTTTTCAAAAACGATTCGGGTAAAAATGAACGAGAAGACACTGAAAAGTGCATGCTTAGAACTAGTCTCAATGAACGGCCGCCCTTTCAAACTAATGGACGACTCTGGGTTTAGAAAAATTTTAAACCCCTTGCTTGAAGGTATGCGAGCCAAATTTACCGTCAATGCAGAAAATATCTGTGAGAAAATTGGAGAAAAGGCAAATGATGCCCGTTATCACATAAAACTGGAAGTGGAAGGTAAGCTTGTATCTTAAAAAGATGACGTAGCAACCAGTCGTGATCGATCCATACTCGGCGTGAACTCGCAATTCATAAGTGATAAAATAATACAATTACGTACTTTGGCAATGAAAGAACTAAAAGAGAATCACAGTGGTTTTTACTTAAAAACTGTTCTTGATGAAGTCATTGAACAATATGGAATTGAGAGCAATCAAGTTTATAGCCTCACAACCTACAACAGTGCCAACATGTTAAAATGTGTACGCCTCTTTTCTGAAGGAGATGTAACCGAAAGAACTGCTAATGTTGAGCAGCCCAGCTGTAGTAGCTGGCAGAGCGACACAGAACTCGTTAATGATAAAGACCACAGCGGTACTGTTAATCACAATAAAGTTGAAGTTTTCCTCGGCAACCTCGGTTCTTCGCATATCAGGACAGCTCAAAGAAGAAACAGTTGGCAGTAGAAGACGCCATAAAAGAAACTTTTTTACGTGATGTTGTAAGTTCGGCTCGATGCATCAGCAAAAAACTTAGAAACCCGTCCGTTTGGGGGCTTTTTAACCCTTTATTGGCCAAGGGATCCATATGGATTCATCAAATTCAGGATTGAACTACATGCTCGTGAGATATATTTCCGAATATCTCATTGGTTTTCCTAAATCTTCTACTTTTGATCACTTAAACACTACTGAACTTTTCCTGGAATGGTGTTGCAATATTTTACAACACAGCTTCAACATCAGCCGAGTTTCTTGCCAGAAATTGGCTTGTATTGAGCATTAAATTAATAGTTTGACAGTATGCCGGTCTGTAATTCTTGTGTTACAGCATTGAAAAAGAATCCAACAATAGTTTTGAGCCCTTTTACAGTTTCCAAATGCAACCAACAGCTTGAATTAGATTAGATAACAACGTGGTATCCATATGGATCCTACGGTCGATATCTATATTATCCCCTTACTTTCCATGAAGTTATTGTTTTTGCGTTTACCACAGCCTTTCAGACACGCATCACTGCACAACGTGCAACAACCGCGCGCTATTCTAATGTGTTCACTCGTCAAGTTCAAGGTACAGTAGGTCATTTTACCCTGATGGTTGCCATGAGTGAAGCCTTAGATTGGACATATGTCCCAATTACTCAAGTAAAGTAGGTTATTTCAGTTCTGCAGCGGCAGTAGGGAAGTCTAGTTGGACAGTGGGACTAATAAGCAGTGGTGGATATTCAAAATTGGGGGCCTGAGGCAAAATTCTAATAAGGGGCCCCAAAAATTTGATGTAGCTATAAATAATTGCGATCAAATAACATTACCTTCTACAATGCTACAGGGTTGGCTATAGATTGTTGCAAAAAAATTGATGCAGATCATTAGGATATATTCATAATCAAAACCATACAATAGAAATGTTGAAACGCTTTTTTGTAGTAACTAGTTGCCGCATTTCACACAGTTAATCACCCTTCAAAAAAATTGGAGTAATTTGCTGTCGAAAGCATTACAATAACAGCACAATTGTAGGGAATATTTAAATGATTTGCCGCGACACAAGTGCCTTAAAAACTTGGTGTGACTTTAATTGTCATGAAACACACCGCAAAACGGAATTGCGCAGAATATTCAGATGTTATGCTGCAACATAGGCTTTTTTTTTGTTAAAACATCTGAAACAACATAGGTCTATTGTACAGTGATCATATGGAGTATAACTTCACAAAACAAATATGCCAATAAATGCATCAAAAACTAACAATTTTTACAATGCCAGAGCCTACTGTGAGACTAGGGCTGACAATATGCTTAGCTAGTGTACTGCTAGACACAGCTTAAACTTCCTAAAAATATGAGGCTTTACATGCTTATAAACGTTATGCTTCTAAAAAACCATTGGATATAATCGTAATGCGTTGAGATAGGAGTTATCTAAAATTTTAAATGCTGGCCCTGGTTAATTGTATTAGGTCTATTGAAAAAAAACAGGAAGTTTAGTTGCAATGACTGTTGCCTTGTTTTTTGCTGAGCACAGGTCAGCAATCGATTTACCAATAACAATATCCTCTACATTATTATCTTTGAACTCACTGTCACTTGATTACATAGGGCTACTGGTATTATTTTCTGTTTCGTCAACAAACATAACTTGGATGCTTGAAAAAGCACTTTTTATCTCTCAGTTCTGTATTAGTAGTAGTAGTAGTAGTAGGGCTGTTTATTACAATAAATCTATCCATTAGACTTTTGCGTCATTGATGTTCCCACCTTCTTCCTTTCGCTTTGGTTTTGATGCAATACTTTCATACTCTCTATTCAACCGATGCACTAAAACTGTCTTGTATGAGGTAAGGTATACAGCAAATCAAGGACTACTCTCTTAACCCATTTGTGCCCAGAAAAAATAAAAGTTTTTGAAAATGCTTAAAAGTGTTATATATTGTTTAGTATATTGTCAATAGATCATAAATGCCATTAAAAAGATTTTTTTAATTGTATTTACAAAAATATCAATCAAAATGTTATGTTGCGAAAACGCAACATTTGTCACCACGACTGCGCAGGCATCGCGCTGAACATCACCGACTCATTGCTGATAGCACCTAAAACAGGTCTGCTTTTCTGAAACTAGTATAAATCTGTACTTTGCTTAAATAGTTTTTGCAAAAGTAGTACCACAAATCAAATTGATAAGATTTATTAAGCATCATAGTTACAAATGCACATCAGGAAAGCAAAATTTTTACTCCATTGCATCACTATGACAATCGGGTGAGCATTTTACTTGCAACGCCACATCACATTTTTTCTGCAAGAAGTTGATGGTTGTCAGCAGCATGGAAATATTTCATTATTTCGTCCAAATAGTTTCCTTGCATGGATTGTGCCACCAATTCATTACTTGTGTTAGACTCATTTGACCTGTAGAATTTTCGCCTCGGCACTTTATTGTACTCTGACAGCTTCGATTTTCCAATAAATGTTTGCATTTCTTTAGCAGATATAAAAAAAAATATAATTTCCAAATTGAAATGCGTATGTTACAGTTTCAGCAGTTAAATTTTTAATGGCTTTATCATCCAGGAATAGTTCAATCACTTCATTGGGAGTGATGTGCGTAATCAGCTACAGGCCTTATTACGATGTACCTCAACTCTTCAACAGACTGAGGCAAATTTTCCTAGACCCAGTGACGCAATTTTAATTTGCATTCATCCCGTCGCGGCGGGAGCACTGAAACGAGCCGCTGCTACAGTTGCATCAGCAATTATCAAATTACCAGATAGATTACGCAAATGTACATTTTCTTCATCGCCCGAATCTTCGTCAGCAATGACCTCATTACCTGGTAGAGAGATAAATACTGTAACTTCTCTGGTAGCTTTTACAGAAGTGACAATCTCAGCCACAGTCGATCCTTCGCTATCTTCGTAGTCAGACTACCGTTCTAGTTTTTCCAGAACATCATGCAATCGCAATTGCTTCCTGAAAGTACAAATAAATTTAAATAAATCAGTCCAGCAATAAAATTCAGTTAGATCGTTAGAAACACACCTACTAAGTCAGTGAACTAGGTCATTAATTTATTCTGGTTTACTAAAGTGGACCAGAAATCGACAACAGCGATTTCGCAAAGCAATTTGAGCAACTTTGCGGTGATAAGTTAACAGGTAGTTTAAATTGTAAAGCATAAAACACAAATTTTGCTTGTGAAAGCAAATAGTGTTGATAGTAGATTACGTAATATTTTAACGATTTTCCTTCTGACGTATTGGCTGTACCTCGTATTTTAAAAGTATAAGCAAATCTCCATAGCTTTACAATTTAATCTTCTTCTGTTAAATTGCACTTTGTAGAATAACAACTCGTTTAGGTTATGTGAATACTTCAGCTATTGTGCAAGAAACTCAATAATATTATAGCGGCGCTACACACGTGATCAGAAATCAGACGCTCTCTGTATGACAAATGACGCGAAAACGCAACGTCTCGCGAGACCGGCGTGACAAATGTTGCGAAAACGCAACAAAATTCTTTGCGCATTTTCAGCCAGTAAATTTCACACTTTTAGTTACAACCAGAACACATGTAACTGGCTAAACCAAGTGCTTATCTATTAAATTACAATTCTTCTGCAAAAAATATGCATAATTACTTCAAATACGTGCTACATACCTGATATTGTCGTCAGCCATCGCACTTCGCAAAAACGCTCAATTTCTAACCTCCACAAAAGTTTCTGTCTACGCTCTAAAACTCCGAAACAACTTAAGTCTGATAGCAACAAAACCAGTCTAACTAAATAAAACAGTTTGGCTGGAAACTGTCCAGGAGCGTGGCCACGACGAACGACGCAACGCACCCTACTTTTTTGTTGCGAAAACGCAACATTTGTCATAAATGGGTTAATTGAACTGATAATTTACAAATGAGTCTGAATAATCAAACCTTTTTGATAAACATGATTATAGTAGACTTCATGTTTGGATGAGTCACCAGACAAGTAATGCGTATAGCCACTAAAATCTTTTGTTTTACTATCATAACCAAATATAGTGGCATATACCAATCATGAATAATGACTTAACTAATTCTCCTTTTACAAATTTCTCTAAAAAGCTAAATATAGGAATGTAGCAAATTTGCCGTTTGAGTCATTGGCTCGAGCAGAACACAGCAAGTACAAAGATGCCAAACAATTAAAACTTAATGTTTTTAAATTTTGCAAAAACTTTTTGTGCTTGCATATCTCAAATATTACGACTATTTTGCACTGCAAACGCAACTGACCGATTATCCTTCCAAAGCAAATTTATTTCCGCTTTCACCAGTATCTCACTAACATCAATAAACTGCTCATAAAAGGATGAATTAATTAATTCACGTTTTGATACAACTGAAAACTGGACCAATTTCATACATAAATTATCACAGTTCACAGGCAAAGTGTGGTCTGCTCAAACAGCTAAAAATATAAGTTGTTCTGATCACAGCAGCAAAATGAGGTTCCACTCTAAAAAATATGTTAAACCCACATTGTCACAACAGTTTCTGTCAAAAGAACTGGAAAGCCTTCAGCCCAAACAGTAATAGAAAAAATAAATTTTAGTTTTTGGTTTTTATTTAGGCAGTGGCTATTTTGACGTCAATGACATTTACCCCTGCACTCTATTTTCCGTTGAATGTTTGTGATTGGTCAATTTTAGTGACATATTATAAACGTGACTTTTAGCGGTTTGTAATTAGTCAATCTCTATAATGCATTAAAATTGACAAAAAGTGATTTGACAAAAATGGAGCTGTTAGCCTACACTCCCACTTATATCCACAAACTGCCATTCCCTCCTTAAATGTGTACTGTCTCTGTTTAAATACCCTGCTTGCAAAGATTCGAACTTCTAAACATTTTATTCGTAGTTAGAATCACTATCCACACAATACTATGAGCACGCCAAAACAAGACTATGAGCGCTGTAGCAAATAAGCCAATTTTGAAGACACACAATAGTTGAACGGCAAAATAGCTTGCAAGGGTAAAATGCCGTCAAAGGCAGAATAGCCACTTTTAGTTAGCACCTCCACAGTTGTTAAGACCAAGGACCCATTTCAAAATGCCACAACATATCCTAAAACTACACACGCCATTTTTAAAAGGGGGGAGGGCCCTCGACAACTCCGAAAAGGGGGGGCCTAAGGCGGCTGCCTCGTTTGCCTCACCCAATATCCACCACTGCTAATAAGGTGTGTCCCAATAACGCTTAAAAAATAATAAGATAAATTTATTGGCAGTTTAGTTCGAGGAACCGGACATGTTGTGGAAGTTTGTTAGGCTACTGCAAGAAGTAAAGATAATCGTATTCTTGTTATCCCAATAGAGGACTAACTCGAATTGTTTTAAAAGATAGTTTTATTTTTCTCTCTGCTTTTAGGAAACATCAATAATAGCTTATTGCAATTCACAAAAATGAGTTCACATCGATACAACACAGACGAAGCAATATTTTATTTACTCGAGCCTGATATAGAGTCAGAATTGGAAGACCTTGACGATAGCGATGAGGAACTTGAACCGAATGTGGCGCCACCAAGGATTGAAGAGAAGTCTACAGAAGCTGCAGAGGAAGAGATTGAAGATGATTTTGATCGCAATGATCAGAGTGGTGTGCCAGAAGTAGATACACCAGAAGATGAATCCCCGTCTTCTGACAACACTCAGCTAAGTTTTTCTGATCATGTATTTCGCTGGCGGTCGATGGCTGCACAACAAAGTGCTTCAGATGTGGAAAGGAGTGAATTTGGTTTACCCCCAGCTAATGCTGATGAAATGACTCCTCTCAATTACTTTGAAATGTTTTGGAAGTCAAGCTTAAAGGAGCACATTGCTCAACAGACAAACTTGTATGCTATGCAAAAAGATTGTGCTGCCTTATCGACCTCTAATGGTGAGATCGAGCAATTTATAGGAATGTAGATGCTAATGTCAGTAGTGCAGTTGCCCAAGTACGAAATGTACTGGGCTAATGAAACACGCTATGCACTTATAGCTGACGTAATGGGGAGAAACAGGTACAAGACTCTTAGACGGTATTTACATGTAAATGATAATTCTCTCCTGGAAGATAAAAACAAACAAGAAAAACAAATTGTTTAAAATACAACCCGTCATTGATCATGTAAAATTCAACTGCAGGGAAATCCAACCAGAAAAAGATCAGTCAATAGATGAGCAAATAATTCCTGCCAAAACCGCCTACAGCGGCATTCGACAATAGAACCCCAAGAAGCCCAAGAAGTGGGGCTTCAAAAATTTTGTACGCTCAGGAAGCTCAGGTTTTATGTACGACTTCTTCTTGTATCAAGGATCGTCTACAGCTGATGGTCAGAAATGCACCGGCTCACATGCAGTATTGAGGCTCATCGAGAAGTTTCCAAAAAATCAAAACTTTAAGTTGTTCTTTGACAATTGGTTTCGTTCTTTGCAATTATGCTTGCGATTAAAATCATTGGGGTTTCTGGTAACAGCAACAATTAGGGCCGATCGTGTGAAAGGATGCCCACTGCCCACGGAAAAAGATATGAAGAAAAAAGGTCTTGGAACACATGCATACAAAACCGGTGCTAATTCAGGACTAACTGTCACAAAGTGTATTACTTTTAATTAATGGATGTTAAGACATATAGGCTAACTGCAATCAGTTGAATAAAATACCACTTCCACGACCGGTATCGTTCCTATTAGAACTCGTCAGGTGGACTCAGGTATTGAACCGACGGTCACATGAATTGCTTCATGCCACTCCGTTATCGGTCCTTTCAACTGATGCTGTTAATTTTAAGCTTAGGCCAGGGGTGGCCAACCGTGGCGCATTGCGCCAAATTTGGCGCATTGCATGTTTAGAGGTGGCGCATTCCAGGTTTAAGATTTTTCGGGCAATTTGGGTAAGTGTCCTTTCATCTGGCCGAAAAATTTGTCACTCCAATAACATCGCCAAAAAAAAAAAAGTCCGCACTTGGTTGGCCTCACGTTTGGTGGCATATTTAAGCCAAAAGTGATGGAAAAGGTGCAGCGAAACAGGGGATGACCTTTTTTTTTTTTTTTTTTTTTTCTGGAGATCACCGCTGAATATGGCCTTGTTTTGACTTCAAAGTATAAATATATTACTACACGTTTGAGAGCAATGAAAAGCTATGAATGTTTGTGTGGCGCATCTTCAAATGAATGCTTGTGTGGCGAAAAATTTTGGCGCATGGACTGAAAAGGTTGGCCACCCCTGCCCTACATTTATGGCGCATCCGACACGGGTTGGTAGAAGAGTTGGCGCTTTGCATAAAAAGCTTGGCCACCCCTGGCTTAGGCTATATATGGTGCACGTTCACTACAATGAGCTTGATGCGATATATGCTTTTAATTTCCAGCCAAGCCAGTGCCTTTATTACGTTATAATACGAATTATAAAGCATATGTCGCATCAAGCTCACTATAGTGAAACTGCAATCAGTTGAATAAAATTCCACTTCCACGTCGAAATAAAATCCAAAAATCCACGTTGAAATAAAATCCACGAGTTGAATAAAATACCACTTCCACTTCCACGACGGTACCGTTCAACTATTGTGTGACCGGTACTACGACCGGGACCGGTACCGGTCGTGGAAGTGGTATTTTATTCAACTGATTGCAGTTAGCCTATATGCCTTAACATCCATTAATTAAAAGTAATATCTTAAACAGGCTAACACCAGCTCCTATAATTTGTGTCACAAAGTGGTTTGACAATAAATGTATTCAACTGGCTTCAACCTATTGTGATCCAGGCTCTGTCAGCTTTGTGAAACGCTGGAACAGAACTGAAAAAAAGTATGTTGAAATCAGCTGCCCAACAGTAGTACAAGAGTACAACAAGAACATGGGAAGGGTTGATTTGTCTGATATGCTAATTGCCTTGTACCGCACAACCACCAAAACCAAGCGATGGTATTTAAAAGTCCTCTTCCATTGTGTTGACATCTCAAAAGTTAACGCATGGTTGTTATATCGTAGACATTGCCAGCAGCTTGGAATTCTGAGAAACAGGCAGCTAAGTCTCCTCAAATTTACAGTGTCCATTGCAACTGCCCTGGTTCATGCAAACTCAATTGTGAATTCCGTAGGTTATCCTTCCAAACGGAGAGCAAGTGGCAGCATTGGAGAAAACTCAAGAAAAAAATCTACTTCTTCCCCTATTGCCGACATTCGGTTTGATAGCACTAGTCACTGGCTGGAGTGCAAATCAGCTAAACGGAAGTGCAAATTATGCAAGACAGGGCAAAGCAGAGGTTATTGCCTGAAATGCCAAGTCTGCTTGTGCTTAAGCAACGAGAGAAATTGCTTTCTCGTTTATGACACAAAATAATGGATATTTTCATATTCGTATGGATGAAATGGACACTTGAAAACGTAGCCTACTTTAGCCTACACCTAGTATTGTACATTTTGTATTGTTGCGCTGTATAGGTTGAAGGAGTAATACTAACAGACTCTCACTATACATGAGGAATTCGTGTTTATTATGTACAGTAAATGTACAGGTTCCTTTACCTGCCCTTTTTCCGCAAATATTTCGTATTCGTTTTCCTGCAAAAAAAATTTTGGTACGCTTTTGCGAACAGCTACAACAACAATTATACTCCAATTGCAATGATTGCATGTGATTTTGTTGTTGACTTAAAATGATTTATAACATGAATTTCTACTCATCTGCTTTAGTCGCAGGGTAAATACCAACTCTTATGTGCCACACACGGTAAACTTAATTCCCAAAAGACAGTTAAACTTCAGAAAAATTTTGGATATTTATAACCCTTGTGGGCCGAAGGATCCATATGGATCCCTTGCGTCATAGCTAAACATAATGACGTCATCAACTATTTATGGGGTGCAATGTGACGAGTGGTATGTTAACACTAATATAGCAAGTTAACGAATTTTTTTGAGCTGTTTTTCTAATAGTGGCCAATAAAGGGTTAATGGATCTTTTTGAAAACCTAGACAGACAATGCTAACGAACCATGCTTGTGAGGAAAAGTAGTCAAAATGTACCAAAAAACTAACTTTAGTTTAACAATTACAAGTTTGTTAGGCCAAGTAGGATAATTGTTTAATTAAAAATGAAACATCAGGTATGGCAACCAATTTTTGATCAGCCATTATAAACTAATCCTTAGCCCAAAGTAATTGGAACCACATATTGCTGAAAAGCAAATTTCCTAAATTTTCAAAGGACAGTAATTTTTAGTATCTTACGATAACCTTTTTGTATTAAAATTACCTGTTATTACTCAGCTTACCACTTTTTGAAAAGGATAAAAAGTTACACCACAAGTCTGAAAGTTCAGTTATTTCAGCATAAAAACAAATACTAATTGTACATATTATACACTAACGGAATCGCCTTGAAATAATCTTTAATTTGTTGAATAAAGTTTGAAAATCGATTGAGAAATTAGATCACAAATCAGTTTTTTAATAAAGAAATTTGGCAAAAAGGTTGCAATTCTTGAAAACATGTTCATATTATGATCTTCGGCAGCGAAAAATTTGTGTTAATCGTACGAGACATATTATGACATCATAGAACCAGTATTAAAGCGTGCAAGCGAAAAAGAGCAGAAAAGTGCTTCAAGGGCTTGTAAATATTGTTACAATATTGGCAACATCCAATGCTTTAAATCTATAGTTTTTGCGTAGCCAATGTGTGAGTTGAACCCGCGTTGTGTCGTTGTTATGTTTGTTTCACTTGCGCAATCGTTATCAGCGATTAGTCGTTAGATTTGGCAAGGTTGACCCTCAAGCGACGCAGCGGTAACTGCCTTGTCGCACTTTGCGGCATTCTGAAGCAGACACGTAGCAGGAAGGAATACCTTGTTTTGTAAACCTGCACGTTTGAGTAGAAGACGAAAACTATCAAAAGAAGCTTGTAAGAAACGAAGTAGATCAAGTTGGATAAGTTGTTCTTTTATTAATCGACATCGTGTTGGAGCTGTAGTGAAGAAGGTACTTGGAGGGGTCAAAATAGTTTGAAACCACCAACAACGCCAACGTCGCCGACCCCAACGACGCAACCGCCAACAGCGCCACCACCACCCCATCTTGTTTTTCGATCAATTGCAATATCTTAATTTCAATTGTCGGTTCTGTATTGTCAATACAAGTTTTATCAAAAGGATTTGTGCACGAAAGTTTAGGCAACAGAAGAGAAGTTCAAACAAGGTCGCATTTCATCTATTTAATTCTTTGTTAAACAGCTTCGCAATAATCTGTCTCGGGTTCGGAGACTACCCCAAAGGTCTCTGTACCATGAACCCGTTACAGGGCCTGAGGTGCTTAAATAAAGAATTGCTCGTAACATAGTCAAATAAGCAATAATTGTAAAATTGTTTTTATGCAAAGCACCTTGTTAATATCTCCTAAAAGAATGTTTAGTCGAGTTTCTGCGATGAGTATTTTTTGAGAAAAAACAAATTGTGCGATGAATCGTTGATTGTGGCGTCGTTTCAGACCCCAAACGAATGAAAGTTTTTAATGTGGTAAGTCGGAAGCTGGTTTTTGTTTGAGCAATATATCCTTTTCCGTCTTATGTCACACACCAGAAGTTGGTGGTGATCAATAGTGCCAAGTTTGATGCTTGTACCTCAGCAGTTTCAGAGGAGTTAAAACAGACAGACAGAATTTCGCTTTATGGTATTAGATGTCAACTATACCGAGCAGCATACGCTGCTGCATATGGCCGTGCGAGGCCGCGCACCATGGAATGTCACATACTGGTTTAGTTAATCTTGCCCCGTTCCGCGGCGCAGTCACAAGCATATTCATAAGAAATTTTGGATGCCAAATTAGCTGGTGGATTGATTCAGGAATCAGATATTTATCATTTTGAAATCTTGAGTGTCCTACCAGATCCGACCAATGACAAGGCAAATACAAAGTTACAAGAAATAATCTCCTTTATGAGGGTCAGTATTTTTAAGAATGTTTAACAGTTGGGTCACTTACCACAAAAAAAACGATTCCGATAGCATTCGAACCAACCTTTCCTGATGCTTTTAGTTTTCGAATGCAAAAAAATATTATTATCAGTAGTGGTAGTAGTAATAAAAAAATCATCACCCTATGAAAAAGTAAAGAAGGCAAAACGAAATGCTGGTACGTTAAAGCTCGCACAATTTGATTTACTACCACCAAACTAAATTTGAATTGGAAGCATGGCCATCGCCCTGAAATCAAAATCAATGGAAAAAGAACTAAACGCTCACAAATAAAGAAGAAAGCGTACTTGCAAGAGTAGGAAAAAACGCATAATTAACATATGAAAAATGGTGCTTGCGTGATAATTTTGACCAAAAATTACTATGACCAACATTTTCAAGCTAGGTCTCAAAAAAGATGAATTGACGAAACTGTCGACCTAACCTGAATTGACGAAACTGAATTAACTAACCTGAATTAACTAACCTGAATTAACTAACCTGAATTGACGAAACTGTCGACCTAACCAAATCTGCACCAATCAACAGCCGCCTCAACGTGGTGGTGCGGTCCCCGGCCCCGTTTGGGTTGGGTCGAAATGGCTGTTGGCCTTCCCGAGGGTCCCAGTTACCCCGGGCACTCCCCATTCATTTTTTCGCTATGCTGCCCCCTGAACGACCGCAGAAGGGCAGCACACAGCATCTTTAAAATCGGTCGCCTGTTCTTACTTTTTCTTCTCTCCTGCCCTACTCTTGCCCTCCTTCGTCTCCTCATTCTTCTTCTTCTCCTGATGAGCGGTAACGTTCATCCTAACCCCGGCCCCATCTTTCCTTGCTCTGTGTGCGCTGGAAATGTGACCTGGCGGGGCAAGTCGGTGCAATGCTGCGCTTGCTCCAAATGGGTCCATCTAAGGTGCTCACAACTTTCTTTATCTAACTTCAGAGCTCTTGGCAGCTCTCACTCTTGGAGCTGCCCCCCCTGCCGTAACACTGTGACTCCCCCCTCCTCGGACTCCTCCGGCACGTATACCTCCACTGTGGAATCTGGCCCCCCCTCTGCTAATGCTGCACTCTTGCCCCACCCTCGTCTCCAAACTTCTTATCCCCCATCTGCCCATCTTATATCTCCTTCCCCTACCCTTCCACCACCGTCCCTTGCTCCTGGCTATACTTCTGCACCTCCTGCCTCCTCTCCTCCCCCTGACTCTCTCAGGGTTCTTCAATGGAATGCTGGAGGTCTTCGAGCCAGGAGCACTGAACTACTTCACTTTCTTTCATCCCATCCTGTCGATCTTATCTGCATTCAGGAATCCAATCTTAACTCCTCTTCCTCTTTCCGGATTCCTGGATTCTCTGTTCTGCGTTCTGATCGTACTCACTCCCGGTCTGGCATTCTCTCCTCTGATGCCTCGCATGCCAGTGGCGGCGTTGTCATTTTCGTCAGACAGGGCCTATCCTTTTCTGAACTTTCCACCACCTCTCTTTCTTCGCTCGATCCCTACTCTGATTATGTAGGGGTCAACATCTCTCTAAACAAATCCTCCTCGGTGTCATTTCTTAATGTGTATGCCCCCCCTATTCGCTCCTCCCCAACGGATGGCAGAACCGATTCCTTCTCTCCCTCAATTCTTCCCTCCTCCAGAAATCTCTTCATTCTGGGGGACTTCAATTGCCATCACCCGCTTTGGGACTCAAGAGGTACTTCCGACCCCCGTGGGGAGGAAGTATTCGACTGGGTCATCTCCTCAGACCTCCTCCCCCTCAATGACCCTGACACACCCACCCTTCTCCATCGCTCCTCCGGCAGTCGCTCCTCTCCTGACATCTCCTTTGCTCCTTCTACTCTTGCTTTTTCTTGCTCCTGGGAGGTGCTTCAGGACCTGGGTTCTGACCACCTACCAATTCTTCTATCTATCCCTCTCTCTCCGGTCTTTCACCCCAACGAGCGCCCCCCTTCCTTCAATTTTCAGAAAGCTCGCTGGGATGACTTTGCCTCCTACTTTGACTCTCACTGTCCTACTGCAGAGGAATACTCGTCTCTTTCTCTTTCCTCTGCAGCTGCTCTCTTTACCTCTCTGGCAATGAATGCGGCCAAATCTTCCATTCCTTTCGGCCGCATCAAACGCCCTCCTAAAGCCTGGTGGTCTGCTGAGGTGGAAGAAGCGGTTGGTGAAAGACGCAAGACTTTCGCTACTGCTCACAGAAGTGATGAAGATCGCCAGGCTTACATCTCCGCCTCTCGACGTGCCTCGTCGGTCATTGCCAAGGCCAAGGCTGAGGCATGGCAGACGACCTGCACTTCTCTTTCACCTAAATCTAATCCTAAATCTGTGCACTCTCTTCTTCGCTCTATTGCTGGCTCTCCTTCCTCGTCTTCTTCCTCTCCTAACTTTCCTAACTGTTCCTCTCCCAGGGAATCGGCTTCGGTCTATGCCGCTTACCTGAGGTCTCACTTTTCCGTGTCTCAGCCAAAGGCCCTGCGCAGCAGAGCCAGAGGCTACCTCACTGAGCTCCGCCGAGCTACGTGCTCTGTGGAGTCTCACTCGTCCTTTTGCTCTCCCTTCTCTCCCGCTGAATTTCTTGCGGCTGCCTCCAACCTCTCCTCATCCACTGCCACTGGCCCAGACAAAGTTGCCTATCCCATGCTAAAGCATCTTCCTCCCTCTGGCATGGATTTTCTTCTTCACATCTTCAATCTTTCTTGGTCTTCACATTCCTTTCCTTCCACCTGGAAGACATCTTCTATTATTCCCATACATAAGATGGGAAAACCTCTCGACTCTCCTGCTTCCTTCCGGCCTATCTCTCTCACCTCCTGCGTATCAAAGCTTTTTGAACGCATCATACTATCCCGTCTTCTCTTTTTTCTGGAATCTAATTCCATTCTCTCTCCCCGCCAGGCCGGTTTCCGCCCTGGACGGTCTACACTTGATCAAATTCTGTACCTTTCTCAGTCCATTTCGGATGGGTTTAACAAACCCAGGCCGGGCTCCCGGACGATCCTGTCTACTATCGATTTCTCTAAAGCTTTTGACTCTGTCTGGCATCCCGCTCTTTTCCACAAACTTATTTCGGCTGGCCTCCCTCCTTGCTTTGCTCGTTGGACTCAATCTTTCCTTTCTGACAGGCGCGCTTCTGTGGTTTTTCAAAATCACAAAAGCCGCTCCTTTCGAGTCCGTCGAGGTGTTCCGCAAGGATCCGTTCTTGGCCCTGTACTTTTCTCCCTCTTCATCAATGATCTTCCGGCTTCTCTGCCTTCTTCCGTCAGCTGTTCTCTTTACGCTGACGATCTGGCCATTTGGTCCTCCTCCCCCTCGGTCCCCACTGCGGTGGAGGCCACACAAGGAGCTCTGTTTCGATTGGAGCGCTGGTCTGAGTACTGGTGTCTTCCTCTCAATCCGAGCAAATGTGAGGCCTCGTTCTTTTCAGTGGATCCCCACCAGGCTAACCTTCAGCCCAACCTCCTCCTACTCGGCTCCCGCCTCCGTTTTAATCCCACTCCAACTTTTCTTGGGGTCACCTTCGACCGCACTCTTTCCTTTTCTAGGCATGTATCCTCGCTGAAGGCCAAATTTTTCCCACGTCTCAAGGCCTTACGCTGTATCTCTGCTTCCTCTTGGGGCCCCTCTAAGGAGTCCCTCTCTGTTCTGTATAAATCTTTTCTTCGGTCCCTTCTCACTTACGCTTCACCCGGATGGTTTCCTTTCCTAAGCGCTACCAATATCACCAAATTGGAACGCCTTCACCGAGCGGCCAGTCGCGCCATCACCGGCTGCCTCTCGTCGTCCCCTATCCCTCTACTACTCACCGAGGCTTCTCTACCTCCCCTACGAGTCACTCTGACTCACTTCACTCTTTTTTCTCATGAGCGGGCTCTTCGTCTCCCAACCTCCTTTCCCATCTCAGGTTTGGCCAGACTAGGAGTGAAACCAAGACTCTGCAGATCGTCCTGGAGAGCTTTTGCGTCCACTCACCCGCTCATGCTTCCTTCTACTTGTTCTAGGGAGGCTCTTGTTGCTTGCCCTCCCTGTCCTCCTTGGAATCTTCCCTCGTTCACGGTGGAGTCCACCCTTTCCACTCCATGCTCTCGCTCTGATCCCCCTCACTCTCGCCAAGGTGCGGCTCTCGCCCACCTTGACTCTCTTCCTCCTCATGATCTGGTACTCTGGACAGACGGCTCTGTTCCTTTTCCTTTTGGCAAGGGCGGCTCCGGCGTTCTTGCCAACTGCTCTCTCTGTGGCACTGAGGCCACTCTTTCCTTTTCGGCAGGCCCAGTTTGTTCCAGTTTTTCCGCTGAAGCCTGCGCCATTCTGCACGCTCTTTGCTGGTCTCGGCAACACCATAAAGTCTGCCGTTTTTCTTCTCTTCTTCTCCTGTCTGACTCTCGTTCTGTCCTCGCCACCCTGTCCTCTCCTCCACCTTTCCTGTTATCTCAAACTCTGTGGCAGATCTGGCAGGAACTGTCCTTCTTCTCCTCCTGTTCTATCAGGCTACAATGGGTCCCCGGACACTCGTTTCTCCCGGGGAACGACACAGCTGATGAGCTTGCCAGACGGGGAGCGCTGCTTGCGCCCTCCGCAATCCCTTGTAGTCTCTCTCCTCTTATCTCTCGTATCCACTCTCGTCTTATCTCGGACTGGAGGCGTACTGTCTCCTCAAAGTATTTTGACACACAGGTTCCCTCAATTTCCACTGAGGAACTTGTGCTCCCTCGTCATGCTCGCTGTGTCCTCTCTCGTCTTCGCTGCAACGGACACAGCCTTCTTTTAGGTTCCTATCTCTCCAGGATTGGCAGAATCGAGAATCCTTCCTGCAGCGCCTGTGGACACCCGTCCCAGGACATCTCTCATCTCATTCTGCACTGTCCAGCTACGGACTCTTTGCGCCGCTCACTCTTTGGCGACTCTCTGTCTCTTTATGACCTCTGGTCCAGACCCTGGGGAGTTGCCCGGCTTCTGGGGCTCCATGGTCTTCCGCCATGCCCCCATCCCTCGGAAGGGGTCGGGTAAACAACAACAACAACAACAACAACAACCTAACCAAATCCATGCTGTGTATATAATGTTTACTAAGATCCATTCTCTGAAAAGGATACATTTGGCCCTTAGCTTTTGCTATGTTGCAGCGCAATACGGTGATGTGTAAGCTATGGATAAATTTTGCAGACGTGTTGCGGTGCAGCGTGGCATTTCGAAAATGTATGCGGGTAGCAGCGGCCACAAAATTATGTGTCCGCGATATCGCTATCCTTTATGCTTAAAGTTTAAAGTGATTTTCTTCAGCATGCTCAAAAAAATCAAAGGAGCAGCTATATGTCTAATTGGGGGTACTCTCTTTACCAGCCAATAAAAATGTTTATCTCAGTAACAGTGATTCGGGGGGTACGCTGAAATTTGTTGATGGGGGAGGCGAAAATGCCTTTTTGCAAATTTTACGGGACACACCATTTTTATGGAGATCAGCATTCTCAGACCTATATCAGAGGACCTATTTATTACCGTTACCAGCATAATGGCCGAAAGTGACGTTTTAAGTTTTCTTGAGGAGGACCCAAGGGGAGGCGCACGCAAAGGTGCTCCCTTCCGTATCCCACTGGCAGCGGTAATTTGCAAAAAAATTACATCTAGTTTTGTCCCAAATTAAAGAGGATTTAGGCTTCTTTTGGCGGATCTAAATTTTACCAACGGTAACATAGCTGCTCTTGACTTTGGAGCAAGGTCAAAAGCAGCACGTAACTAAAGTTTTCGTAAGTCTTAAGCACATCTACGATATAAAACACTTTTATCTTGCCCAATGATTGTTTAATATTTTGATTAAATTTGCGGTGTGAAAGAGCGTGTCATGCCGTACTTTGATTGTACCAATACTTAATTTGCCTCCATCCAAACTTGACAACTTTGCCTTGTGATTGAACGTTTGAAATCCACGTAAAGCTCTTATTTTTCAGCAGATGTTTTCCAGCAAAAAATTTGTTGAGCTGCGACAGGATTTCTCAAACGACGAGACGCGAGCATAGGCGTAAAATTAGTGGGGACTGAAATCCCCCTAGAAATTAAAAAATGGGCTAACTACTGAGTTTGGAAAAGATGATCTCCAAGATAAATGGTCTTCGCCTTGTTTTGGAGCTACATATTTATTGTTTGTTGCCAGTCGCAGCGACTGCTGCAAACTATGTTTTCAAACGATTTTGGATCGTAAAAAAGGCTGAGAAACGCTGACTAAAATTACAAATTTCTAGTGTTTTTCGACTGTAACTACTCCATTGAATCATGGAGCCGAGATATCGTCCAAAATTTAGCCTGTTCTCCTCCCAAAATTCTGTTAATCAAAAATGACGTCAATTCGTCACGGCCATCAAGATATTATCATCTGCCAAAGATGCTCTTGACATTAGAGCTTCTCATAAGCGCAACTCAGCTCAGGTTGTCTGTCAATTTCGCAGCTGTTTACAGTCTGACGGTATCTTTTAATCGAGGTAAGGAAGGCAATTGCTTATACAGGACCCTTTGAAAAAGAGAGAAACAAGGCGTTGATGGATCTACAATATCCTTGACAAATTCTCATAATCTTAGGGTTACAAGTTTTATTTCAAATCTGCTCGAATCAGGTCTTTTTTATTAGTATCAATAGACTTTCTCCCCATCACAGCGCATTTCTTCAAAAATATAAAACTTTCGTCGCTTTTATTTTCGATCCTAGCCAGCCAAATACGCTTATGCTTTGCTCGTAAAACTTGTTATTGACTGCAGGTTGCCTATCGGTGCAAAGTTTTTCAATACCTGAGAGGCCGGCGGCTGTACTTTTGACTTAACGTGCTGGGTTGTTGCGCAAAAACATTTAAATTTGGAATCTTTTTTTCTTAACACGAAAAAATTTGTGTCTGACGCAAAAGATATTTACGGAAGTAAACTGTTGAGTATTTTCGCCTAATTTTAGAGCCGCTCTGAAGAAATACAATACTGACATAATGAATTGCATTTATTAGCGACAAACAGCACTAAACACACAGTGAATGACCATATCTTAGACAAGATCTAACGAATAATATACCATCTACATGCTAATAACTAGTTTGTGATCAAAATACACGAAAGCAGCTACAGGTAATGGATGATATATTGCTTAAAAAATCCAAACACGCTTTATCAATGAAAGATTACAAGGTGACAGAAAGCAAGGTTACTCCATCTTGGATTTTATTATCTGTTATAGCCTTTTTTAAATCTTTTTTTTATTTTTCAGTAGCAGTGCGAAGTCAAGGTGAACAAGATCGCCCGCATTGACTTACATCAAAGTAAAAGCAACGGCATGCATGTAATTAAAGTAAAATGTTATAATACCGGATACACACATTTCTAAAGAACATAATTTCCTTATGTGTTATTGCGTATTGCTTGAACAACGAGCGACGGGCAGCGTTCAAGAGGGGAAAGATAGAAACTGGGATCAGGAATCTCAACCTCAAATCGATAATTTTTATGGGTTGCTCATATCAAACCCGTAATCTTTTTTTATTGGTGAAAGCTCCTTCCACCTCAAGTTCTACACAATCTGCAGTAATCGCCAACTAAATTTACGAAACTGAGACGTTAAGGCGATTCAAGTCAACTTTAAAATATGTGTAATTTTAAGCGTACAGGCAAAAATTGATAATTTCTAGCATACCTACAAGTTTAACATGTAACAATGCAGGTTAAAAGTTATGACTCAGATATTTTAATCCCAAAAGTAACATCAAGCACTCAAATGAAATGGCAAGTATATAGCGATTTATATTGCTAAGTATGAATTAATTGAAAAAGCAGCAATATTATTACACTACGCAAATCAAAAATGCTCAACTAAAGACCAGTCAGCAGTTGTAAAACTGCATAAGTCAATTGATGGCAAATGGTTGGACTTCTATTAACGAGACTTGGCTATATAATATAAAGGTAACTGACAATTGTTGACAAATCTAATCAATAATAACGTGAAACCACAGAAACATAACGACTTTGCTAAATCCTTTTTTTCACTGTTAAGATTCAATGACACTTTGTATTGACAGAATATTTTTGTTTCTAATACCAAACGAGGTATAACAGGGGTGTAGCGGTGAGAAAACAGCTTTCCACACTGTTTCACACTAACTTGACAAGGATATTATTACATAGTCCTACTCTGTAAGTTTCCACACTTCCTTTTTAAGACTACATCCTTGGATATAAGCAAGCAGTGCGTTAAATCGAATTGTTCTTTTTCTACTTTGTAAAGCCACAGGCAAAAAGTAGCCCTGACCTTATACAACTATGAAGATCAAGGCTAACATGTCACGTGACAAGCGTAAAGGATAGCAGTTGATTGTATGTTAAAAGTAAAATTTGGTGAAAAGCAGGTTTTGGGGGCAGTCATGGTACAGGAAAAAAATTAATTGCACGAATGAAACAACACAGCTTTTTAAAACACATCCAGTCAAATAAAACGTCAACACAAATATTTGCTTCAATACGAAATAAAAAATTTTCAAGGTGTTAGTGGCAAAATTGGCCAATTAAGCCTTTCTGCAGATCAAACGGTCCCTTTCAAAAGTTGAAGATCGTTTCGAAATCTATCTTGAATATTGCCGGAAAACTTTATTCTGCCACCATGCAATATGACTGCAGGAAAAACCAGTATAAATTAAAAATCATGACAAAAGCAAGCCCCTTCACATGGGTTAACTACGTCAATGGGCAGAGTAACTCGCTGGTGGCATCTACCCGGGGTGTCACAAATATTTGTAAAGATGGGCTCATTTTTGCTTTGATTTTATTGAATTTCCCAGTTAAAAAAGAAACTAAAGCAGCAGGGTTGCTTTTATTCTGAGCCCAAATTAACACCATTACGTTTGCATTCTGAAAGTTCAACTCGACTTTACTTTTACCGTTAAATACATCTAGATTTTGAACACATTCAACCAAATGCTTGACACTCCTGGTCTTACGTGCAAGTGTACAGCCCATATAAAACGGCTAGCTAGAAAGATCACTAATCAGATGGTCGAATACAACGAGCACTGCTACCTTGCTTGCTCATAACAAGCAGCAACCAGTGAGGGCGACCACAGAGAGCATTACTTGAAAACTAGGACAGCAGCAAGCAGCAAATGTTATAAATGGCCTTTAAGAGCTTCCACTCGGGCTAACGACGTGCTCACAAATGAAATCGTAAAAGCGCTTGCTGTATTGGCTTGGCTGGATACTGGAAATCTCTGCTCCATGCTGCAAAAAAGACAATTATTTAAACGAAATCAGCTAAAAACATCACTACAAAGTCAAACGTCAAGGTACATCGATTTCGGTGCATAGGTAGCTGTGCCGCCCAACTACAAATGCAAGGTAACGAATACAGAAACGAAGCAAGATCACTAAAAATATATCGAAAGGAAGTGCGCATAAAAGCAACGGAAGAAGTTCTTTTAATGTGAGTCTTACGTTTTTTGCTGTTACTCGACCCCCTGCTAAGAGGACATGGCGGGAAACCACGTAGCCCCACAGGCCGGTAAACTACCCTCGACCTGGATCAGAGATCGTAAATAGACGAAGAGTCGCCGAAGAGCGTGCGACGTAAAGAGTCCGTAGGTGGATAAAATGAGATGTGTTCCGAGTCGGGAGATCACAGGCATTGAACAAAGAATTCTCAATCCTGCCTATTCTAAAGAAATTTCGGAGTTTAAAAGAAAACTGAATCCGTTGCAGCGAAGATAGGAGCGGACATGTGAGTGGAAAATTTTGATAAGATAGTACGTCTCCAGTCCGAACGAAGAAGTGCATGCGAAAAAGAGACAATAAAAGAGATTAAGGCAGCAGCGCTCCTTGGCTGGCTCATCGACCGTATCACCAACCGAAAGAAGTATAATTCTTGTTGACTGCATGATCGTTAAATCAATAACAAATAGCTTGCTGACAGAGCAATAAAAAGTGAACAAGAGGACAGCAATTTGGATAATGGAGAACAGAAAGATCAACGGGGCAGCAAGCATTTTTGATCAGCATATTCTAACTTATATGTAACACACTTTAACACATCTGCACTCGGTGACTCACTGCAGGCCGAACAGCAAAACTTTGTTATCACTTCTTTTCCATGGCAGCTTATAACAAAAGTTAGGCCAGCAGTTAAGCTGTATAAATGAATATTGAAATCAAAGCAAAACAGGGCTGTTTGTGTGTGATACAGTGCGCCATTTTACGATGCCTCACCAGGCTGGAATTGTAAAGTTGCTCAAATAGCAAATTATAAAAGCGACTCTTGGACGCCCACCGATGGCAGTCTGTCTCGTTGGCAAAGGGGCTACCAGTCTTCGACTTGCATTCGTGACTAGTTTAGAACAGAGCGCCACTGTTCTCAAGCCTGTTCGTAAGTGGGTTCGCGTGTGGACCAGAATATGGTAGTTTCATGTTGTGCCTCCGTTTCAAAGAGAAGAGATAAATCTGTGGTAGCGTTTTAAAAATAAGCCTGAAAACTAACTAACGACACGATATTGGGCCACGGTTGTGACCCCTAAACTTGATCTTTAACTCTATTGTTTAGCCTAATGTGAAGACTTAGCGCTTGCACAAAGTTAATTCAATAAAAACAGAAGTTTAGGTTTATGAAAACGAGCTTTCTTTACTGATCTGAATAGAAATATGATAGCCAGCAAACTAGTGAACATTTTTATTTCAAAACATTTCGCTTTACATTTAAAGCATCATCAGTTACAATTAGTATCATTTTAATTGTAACTGATGATACTTCAAATGTAAAGCGAAATGTTTTGAAGCAAAATGTTCACAAGTTTACTGGCTATCTTATTTCTACACAGATAAGTTTATGTTTATTTTGATCAAGGCAACTTCTTTCACATCTCGACAGCTTTTACAAGCCCCAAGACCTGTTAATTTACGTACATCTAAGCTATTTGTAGCAAATGGTTAAAACAACTTTAGCTTGTTATATTGCAACAACATGGCGGCGTTAATAATAGTTTCGTTTAACTATAAACCACTAAACACTCTAAAACATTTGTAACGAATTAATCTGTCCTTTGCACGAATATAACAAGTCACTGCACGCTTTTGCAAACTTTTTTCTGCACTACTCACATTTATTCATGTCTTACTTTTCTCAGTCTGCCTGTAGTGAAACTGGACAGAGTAAGCATGCTTTGGCTTCGCTGTAGCGACTTGGCTGTTCGCTCGGGCTGCACTTGTCGAAGACTGCAACTTAACCTCAATATGGACGATGGGCGTCTGGCTGAGGGCTTGGGGACTTGCTTGAGGCGGTCCAGATCCTCAGTCGACCACGAAAATCCGGTACCGTGGCCGGAACCCTCTGTTCTGCTCATAATGAACTTTAACAGTCGATCAGCGTAAACCTGCGGAGACTTGACGGAAAAGTCGGCGCCATACTGTTCGAAAACAAAGCTCAGTTAATAACTTCCTTGCTAGGTGTGTGTAAAACGAAAACCTGGATGGTGTTACTCTTTCCTTTGCTTTAACAGATTGGAATAGTAAAGCTGCTCACCTAGCACATCTTAAAGGCGAGTTTTGAGCACCCACGACTAGTCAGCTTTGTTGGTAATGGGACAACCAGTATATATTTGTGGCCGGTTTGACATTGATGCCCCTTTTTTCTAGTACGAAGAGCAAGTTCCTCCTTGCATAATTACGATGTCTGTTTTACGAAGATTTTTACCCGAAGGAAAAAGGGTAATCATCATGATGATATCACTTTAATGGATAAGACATCCTGCTTTGCAGTTGTGAGATCTGGCTACTATAAAAATGGTATCCGTCGATTTCCAGCTTCACATCCAGCAAAAAGAATGAAATCGAGGACTATATTCTCAAAAAAATTTTAGGAAAAAATTACTACTACACAGAGCTACCCACTGCATAACATTTATGTACATGTCATCTACGCATCTTCTTAACCCACTTTTCTTATACGGAGAATTGAAAGAGCTACAGCCTGATAAGTTCCCTATAAATCTCACAATATCCGGTTAAGCTTGCTAACTCACTGTCTCTAGTTAATGTTGAAAACAAAATACAAATACAGTAATCCCCGCTTATCATTGCCACATCAGGACTGAACGATTTTGGGCTGATTAAATGGGGGACGAATTTTTGCCACCTACATGGGCAAATGAGTACATCCGACTATACTACGGCTAAGAGTTGCCAAATGTGTTAACACTGTACATTCAGCCACAGATAACGATCAATTCAATAACGACCAATCAATTTTAAAACCTCAAGTTTCTCGGACAAGGCTATGTGCCTTCACGTGTCTTCGCCATTTTGAAAATACAGTAAAATCTACAGAGCTCCAGTTGCCTTGACAAATGATTACAGAACAAATAAACAATTTGTGACGAAACAGTTCAATCAACAGCTAGGTCAGCAGCGTAACGAAGTGTGAAACCATCAAAAGCAAGACAAAGAAAAGTGAGCTGCGACGACACTTACCAAATTTCAAGCAAACGTGATCGAAAATTGGGCTTATTAAGGGAATTTTGGGCTTATAAAGCGGGCTTTTTTTATTACAGGAATAAATGAAACGATTGCAGACTAACGATTTCGGGCTTATTAAGCGGAGACGACTGTAGTAAATCAAAATAAGAAGTGAATAGTCAGCTCTATTTAGTAATATACAATACTTACGAGACTATTACTTCTATTTTGCAAAAACTGTATCAAAACGCATTTTCAACATTAACTTTGAACACACCATACCAGTGAAAGTTGGTTTGTAGTTTGTAGTAAAACTTTGTCTCTGCGGTAATAAGGACGTTTCTTTTGCTAACATAGCTTAAGGTCAGAGTAATGATTGACGTAGATGAAACATAAGCGCATTTAAACTTATTAAGAGTAAATTTAGTTCCGTTAACTGTGCTAAAAGGTATCTTAAATCAATCAGTTACATTGTTTTGTAGACAAGGTGCATTCGAGAATAAATCAATTATTCTTAAATGCAAAATTAAGACAAAGCAGCCTGAAAATCAATATCAAAAGTAATCAATATTATCCACCATGAATTTCCAATGCTGTTTTGCTTAATTGCAAATTATTGATAAACTGCTTAAGCTGGCTAGTTACATGGAGGCCTAAAACATCATCAATGTTTTCTTATTACCAACACCAAAGCTGTAGTTGCAGTTTTCCAGTGCATTACAAGGTTATGTGTTGCTGATGAGATGGATGATATAACTAATAATTTGCTTTTGCATCAGAATTATTTTACAACAGCCCTTTTTGACGAATACTGGTGACGTTTGCAGCACATCAAGAAGCGCAATACGGTCTACATCGAAGACGTGATTTAAAGCTGCAAACATGTAAACCTATCAGTCCATTGCATAATTATAGACACAATATGAATAACTCATTGAAAGATTAATTTTAAATTACTTAGAGAACAAAGATTGTAAGATTCGTCGATATAATGCATTAAATTTAAGAGCCCACCATTACCTACATACTCAACAAGTAAGCCTGGAGTGTTGTTTATTTCTTAAATCTTAGAAACATAGTACATCATTTTCGACGACTAGGGTAACGCTTAATAACGCAAAACCTCAACAGATCGCAATCACACGCAAAGCTTAGCTTTTCAAAACTGACTTAAATGTCTACTCACTCCGTGTTTTGCTGTTTTCACGGCATGGGCGGCCTTTTTCTTTGTATCGTAATGAGTTAGAATATCAATCAAGCCCATGTAGTACACTTCAGGCTTGGGTGCATCTACAAAACAAGTTACTCGTAGAGGTTACCTACGAAATATAAACAGTAAACAAAAATAATTAGGCGATGGATAAAAATATGGATTGCATATTTTTTTTCTTCAAATTGAATACATCCAATTCGTTTTGAAATACTATGAGATGATTAAACAAACCAAAAAAGTTATTTCTCAGCAAAATCGTGATACTGATAGCTTCGAAAACGAGGTACTTTTCTACCCGCGCTTCACCGGGTTAGAATTGTGAAGCTGCTTACCCAGCATGTCGTAAGAGGCGACTCTTCGGTACCCACCAATGGCAGTCCGAATTGTTGGTGGTGGGGCTACCAGTTTGTAATTTGCACTCATGACTGGTTCGAAATGGGCTGCCGCTGTCCCTCTAGCCTGATTCAGTTAGGTTGATGGCATGAACCAGGATTTTCGTTCGTGCCGTACCTCCATCCCAAGAAAGAGGAGGGGTAAGCCAACCAACCAACCAACCAACCAACCAAGGTACTTTTTTTGTTCTTTAACTGGTAGCTACACCATAGCGCTGTGATCACCAAACTTTTATGTAGGCAACCCCCGTTTAAACAAAAATTAAAATCTGCAAGTATTCGCGACCTTGTCTAAGTCCAGATTCCTAATAACTTAAAAGCAATCGCTTACCCGTTTTTGCAACCCAAACCTTTTTTGTTAATATTTTTGAAGATCGCCAGTTAAAGTCGATGTTTTTGCTCATTCTCAACTTCAGGATTTTTTTTGATATCAACTTTACGAAATTAAATGCTGTATACACAAAATATACTCGCAACAGATCTGTGAGGTTGTGGTGGATCCTTTGAAAATTTCTCGCACACCTTAGTTTGAGACCCTAACACGTAAAAAAGAAATACTGGCTTTTGCCATTAACTGCAAATCAGCACTTGGTTTGGAGACAACTGCCGTAATGTAATAGTTAGTTTAACGTTTCCAGGCATCAAAGTCTTTCGTCAGAGTTACCAAATAAAGTAATTCTGAAAGCGAAATTTTTTTTCATCTAAACTGCAGCCTATTCTTGTAAAGTGCCAACCTTGCACCTAATTGGCAAAGCAGCAACGAGCGAAAAGGGCATCTTGTAAAGTACTGTTGTTGTGAGTTAGATCTAAATTTTAAACTGAAGCAGTCCACCTGAATGATGATACCTGTGCAGGATCTGAAATTTTATAATAAAATTACAATTTATGTAAGTAGGGCAGCACAACTTACTTTGAGCTGAGCGAACTCCATAGAAACTGTCGGCTAGTTCATCTTCAATAACTGCCGAGTCCCGTTTTTCAATCTCACCATTGGGAGAGCCAGGCACAGAGGATATAACTGAAAACAACAATTTGAATATTGAAGTTACGTTGTTTGGTATGGCATGCCGTGGTTCGTAAGTCAAAAACGATCAGCATTCGGCATGAGTTTGAAAACCATCGTAATCAGGTCAAAACCTCCTACTGAGCCCTGCTTTACTTTCATTCCTGCAATCTAACTGCCTTAATTCTTTTGAGCAGACCGACAAGTCACGGCAACTAAAGCACTGGAGAATCATAATCGATTACCTGTAGGAGATCTTGCCGTTAAATCGATCGGGCATGCAAAAGACAGAGCAGTAAGTTGGCTTTCGAATCATTTTCAAAAGTATCAGGCTGTCAAAAAACGATGGACATAGAACGTACATAAAAAAATTAGAGCATTTCGTGAACTGCAGCGATACAAAAGATGTTTGAAGTTATGTGACTACATCATAACACCTTTAATGACATTCATTGTAACGTGGACTAATACAGGTGCGGGAAATGCAGCAAACAAAGCCGAAGAAGCTCAAAGATAGGTCAAAAAAACTACAATTAAAGAGAAAGAATGCACAGTCAGCTTGAGCCTACACACGATACAAACCGCTCTCATCCGGACTCCCATCCGCCATAGGTTCGCTCAGAGGAGCCGATTCGCCAAATGTGGATTCAGCAATCATGCCCGATTCTTCCGCAGTCACATACATGTGTTCGCTGTAGCGATCCAGCCTCTCACAGTCATGTATACCGACCAGCAGACTATAATCCATCATTTTGTGAGAAGCAAGAAACTAAACAAGAGTCGAGCATTAGCTAAGTTTTTCACACAAAAAAAGCTTCTCTTGTGTTTAAACTTCTTTTTTCTTAGAAAGAGCGGCATGAAACGCTAATTCAGGTTCACTACATGAACCCAATCAAACCTAGCAGTTGGAAAGCAGCCAACCACTTCGAAGCAACAGAGAAAGAGAGAGAGAGATCCTTTATTTTAAATTCGGTTTTGTCTCCGCCAACAGAGGTGGCCGGATTCACCTCATTGAAAGTTCATACACTCCATTACGCCACTTTGTTCTGTCAATGCAATCTTCCTTTTTCAGTCCAATCTTATCAATACGTTCTTCCACTAGCCTTTTCCATGTCATATTTGGTCGCCCACGCCCTCTTGTTCCCACCATTCCAAAATCCAACGCTCTTCGCAACACTTCATCATTATCCCTTCTCAAAACATACCAGTTTCATCGCACTCCACGAGCCCTGGCCAGTCCATCTAAAGTTTCTTCCAAACCCAGCAAATTCATTAGTTCTTGGCTCCTTCTTTTCTCAATCAACTTATTTCCACTAATCCATTTCACCAATCACTTAACCAAATTAATCCAACCACCACACTCCATTCCACCACCACCTCACTACACCACCTTCACCAGCCAACCAACCACTTAATCTACTAAACCAATCCATTTAACTCCACTTAACTCGACAAAAAATATAAATTAGACATTGTTACCAGTAACCTAAATCAAAAAGACAGACTGAAATCAGCATTTGAAAAACTTGATCAACCTGGATTTTACAGCGTAAAGAGCTTTGCATATTTTAAAAATTCATGATGGCACCACATTCTAACGTAGCTTTGAAAAACCAGTGACGCCAAAAGCTTTTTGTAATGCACTTATCAGAAGCTGTAACTCGTTAAATGAGGTACTGCTTTTGGCAAAAAGGCCTTTGGCCACTAAGACCGGATCCAGAACGAATTAGCCAATGCTACCGAGATAAGGTCAAACGAATGATTCCCAACCTTTCCCTTTGATTGCTCTCCAAAACTTTTTGTAAGCTTCCTATTACAAACACATTCTTAAATGGGCTACAAATGTAAAAGCAATTACTTTAGTGGCTCAATTTGAATTTGGGGACATTTCTCGCACTTTTACTTTGATGTTATACCCAGAGAAAGTACATGCTCTCCTGGTTAAGAACAATGACATTAACCTTTTTAGGACATAGCTAGAACAATCAACTGGTAAAACTAGACTAAGATTTTTTTTCTACCACATTCAAGCCTCTTGATGCGAATTATTACCACATAAGCTCGCTATAAACGTACAGATCTTGCTTCCATGCAAGCTTGACAAACGCAAGCACGAAATACATTTATCTTACTTCAACGTCTGCTTTTAACTTGTTGAGAAAATCGGTCCGGTCTTCACTGTTCAAATAAATCTTTATATTATCCTTGACGAAGTCGTTGTCTTTGAAAGTGGGAATTTCTTTCAATTTCTCTTTCGAACTTGCTTCTCGCTGTACCGTAGACCCCTAGATGAAAATCGATCAGTTTTTATTTAAAATCGACGACACCTCCAGTTCATACACCGATTTTGCGACCGAGCGTTCGCATAGCCTACACTGAGGCCAAGCGCAGCTCAACTTTCTGTTTTGGATCAATCGCAAATCTAGCGCGGCTTGCGACTAATGGCCGGCTTCCATTAGGCGAAGGTTGCAGGCGTGGCGTGAAGCATTTTTTGTTTCTCCATTTAGTTTTATGCGCAGCCAGGAAAAATTCTTGTGTATATCTTTGGTTTTATGCGCGCAGCGTTATCGCTGCGAAAAAAAAATTTTTTTCACGCTACGCCTGCAATCTACGCCTAATGGAAACCAGCCTTGAGCCAAAATAAACGATGAGTTATACCACCCTTGGCTTTAGTGCAGACTGGACTTAATAGTTTTGCTTTGATGCGTCTTTCGGCATCGCGGTCTGGTGGGTTGGACCATCATCTATGACAGTAATGGTCGTGCCTTCAAATTTCACGACGGCTACGATGTGTTCTTGGGAAAGGCACTTCTTCCCGACTTGCTTCGGAAATGTGTTATGGCAATGTCTTTATTTGCTGGCAACGTTACAATCACAGGTGATTTTAAAGTTGTTCTTTGTATTTTTTAACCTTCAAGCTCTTTTTAAACTACCACTACATTATTTTAATACTCATCTTCATTTCGTCAACTACACAACAAAAATGTTTTCTAAAAATGGCAACTTCCAAAAACCAACATAACTGGCAATAACAATGCACCGCATGTAGTTGCATTTAATACGCTACGCTCTTAAGCAAAATTATTTTCCTTGAAAATTAAGTTAACAACTAAGGCAGATCTGTCCATGCGTGCCACAAGCTTAGAGCTCATACCGTTTTTGGCCAAAAAGCATCTTAAGCAATAGTTTCGACAAAAACGTAACAGAAAACATTCCAAGTCGTGGCAAAATACTTTCAACAATGAAACCTACAACAAACTACTAGGACGCAATATAACTTGAATGTCAGCGACAGGCGAAAAGCATTTGAGCGCGTATGTGTTGTAGCAACGCATTTACCTTCAGGTCGTATTTTTTATGCGTCTTGAAATAGCAGCTGAAGACGTTACGCATCACGATCATGTAGTGGACACCAGTGTTTAGGGTGAGCCGGTACATTCCTAGATACTGAGGAAGGAGAGTTTTACGATTGTGCTCCACGATGAACTGCAAAAGAAAGTTTTAAGCTCTGATTCTATTGTAAACATGCTTTTCAGTTGCAGGTAGGGGCGTATTTGTTGTTATGATGCCAACAGTGGCTACGTTCTCAGGGTTTAGATGTCTACTGTATTTTTAACCATGAATGGTTAAGTTCAGTTTCATACTGTAACCTCCACATTACTTCAATTTCGCCGAACAGGAGATTTGCGAACAGTTTTTTCTTTAAAGCCTTTGACATAACTTGAGAGAGGAAATGAACCCACGTCTACCGACCGGAAAGCGGACGTCTAATCACTACGCGATCGCGCTAATGTAAAACCGTATTTAGAAGAGGTGAGGGTTAGAAATATGAACTTCATCTCAGTAACCTGGAGAGCCACAAATTGTAAAAGAATTGCATGCGTTGGTCTTAAACTTCCTCTCCCAATATCAATCCCTAAATCGGCCTTGAAAACGTACACTACGGGCTTGATGAAAATTGTAACTTCAAAAGCTGCTGGTGGAAATCGGTTGAGAACGCCAACGCATTCCTTGCGCTACACCACAACTTCAGGAAGCTGCGTAACTGTTAAACAAAGAGTTAAGCCACGCGTAGCCTCAAGGTAGACCTGGCTTTACCATTTTTATATTATTCTTCACGTTACTTCATTGCTGAACGCGATGCAACTGATCTGTAAATATCATTTTGAATGCGTGGCTTAGACGACATTACATCTCTTTTTTGCGGTAGTGGTATGATGTACAAGCTGAACACCAAAGCTCCACAGTCCGCACAACATTGCCGCTCCAGCAATCAAACCTCAAGACGATGACTAATGATTTCGAGGTAAAACACAGTTGCTTGAAAAACAGGCTAGCAGTTCACCACCAAACAAGCGGGCAAGCATTGAAAGGTGCCTTGAAGTCATAAAAGGTCAACAACTGAACCTCCTCACTATTTGGGAAATTAAAGCAACCTTTCGTCAAGAACTCGAATCTAGCGCCTGCCAAGCACAAACTTTCTGTTGACGTTTTACATGGTTAGACTGACAACAAGAAAGTTAAGCAAGCTAAATGTACAAACTAAAATATAATCGAACTAGAGTTGCTTTTGGTATTCATGTACGAAAACGAGGAACTTGAATCAGATTAATCAATGAACGGAAAATAAAGCAACTCATTTATCTGCTCGCTAATGAGTTGTACAGTAATTGCCTGCTTGTTTCTATTTATAGGCAGTAACACTATCTTTTATCGGCTAGAAACTTTCAAATGACAGTGAAGTTCTGCACACCAACTTGTGGCTACAGTTGTCATCACAGAAGCAAAAAAAAGTTTCGCGTTTGTAAAATCCATTTGAAATTTGATACTCACACCATTTGCTGATCACAAAAGCATGCTTTTCTCGGCGTAATAGTGGTAACTGCTTTTAAAGTCATTTCTCAACTGGGCAGGTGCCAGTAATTATCAAAAACTACTACGCTTTGTCATGCTTTCGTGTGGACACTTAAAAAATGTCAACAATGAAAGAGCATCTCCAATTTTGTAATGATATATATCATCGAAAATTTGCACAACAGAAACTATTAACAGCGTCTTTATGCCTGCAACCGATTCCTTCTTAAACAAAACTCTTGCAACAGATTGAGCACAACCGGAACAGAGCTTGACAGGCTACAAAATGATCTTGTAATCTTCTAGTCAAAAAGCAGTCACTCGTACGTTGCCGTGGTCCGGGCAAACTGCATGCGAACCCAAACGTTACTTTTTCAAATAAACGCCAATTCTACTTGTTTGTATGCAACATTAAAGGTTTGAGCGTTTAATTGGCTGTCTTTCGATGACCAACTGAATACGCTAAAGCAGTGGTTTCCAACCTTTTTTACATGGCGGCACAGTATACAGTTCTTTAAATTTTCACGGCCCCCCTATCACAAAAAAATAAATATTTTCTTCTAATAAAGGTTTTTTTACAATAAAACAATAAAAACAAAGAAAATTACATGAGGAAAATTTTTATTCACATAAATCAACATATCTTGTATGCAATGACATCTTGTATAAAATAATAATGGTAAAGGTCAGTGGGACAGTTGTGCTTGGTGCTTCTTGACTACTGCTGCCATATTTGGACAAATGTGAGAGAGACACGCTCTACCAAGTTGAGGTTGAGAATACGTAGTTGAGAATTGCAGTAATATTTTGATGGCTTTTTTACGTAGAGTTGTTGGATATTCTCCCATAACAGAAATCCAAAAGACGTTCAATGGTAGTTGTGCATAATTCAATTTGAGAGCCCAATTACTGGAAAGGCTAGCTAATTCTTCCTCTTCACATAACTTAAAATTGTAATAGTTGATGACTGATAGATCTATGAACAGATTGCGAATCCAATCAAATTCTTCAATGTTGATGGAAAAAAATGTAGTTTTATTTTATTTTCTAAACATGTCAAATGCTGATCAATGATGAGAATCATCTCGGTAACACAAGCTTTTTGAACCAAGGGAAATGTATCCAAATCATCTTCCCTCATTCTTTTCTTCCATATTGCAACTTTTTTCTTAAAAGCAACTAATTTGTCTGTCTAGAACAGCTGTATAGCTGTTCGAAACGTTGACGGATATTAAAGTTTTTTTGCATGCTCAGTAAGAACTTGTATCAACTTAAATAAACGTTATCATTACCAGAAGAGCTAAATAAAATGAATTAATTTGTCTGTTGCTGTAAGAATATTTTCATTTCTACCTTGCATATTACTGTTCAGACTATTAAGATGTCTAAATATTTCACTTAAGTACTCTATTTTAGATATCCACAATTCATTTTTATGGTATTTACAAAATCTATCAAGTTTTTCATTTTCAAAAAAAACAAGAGGTTCTTTCTGAAACTCAATTCCTTGAGATAGTACGTTCCTTTTTGATAACCACCTTACTTCCGTGTGAAGTAGTAAACGAAGATAACAAGAATTGATATCCTTGCACAGCAACTCAAAAATTCTTGACTTCAAGGGCAGAGTTTTTATAAAATTTACCATTTCAATAACTTGATTCGTTGCCTCTTTTCATCCATATTGTTTTATATTTCAAACTAACGCATCTCTGTGTAAAAAGCAATAAGTTCGTACGATGTAAAGATTCTGTTTTTTTACTAAAGATGCAAAACCTTTTATACAACCAACCACTGATGGAGCTCCATCGGTAAATATTGCCACACATGAATCCCAGGATAAGCCATGTTTTTCGAGGCATATTGTGATTGTATCAAAAATATCTTGACCCTCTGTAGTTATGGGTAACTGTTTACAGCATAGAAATTGATTAATTATGGCATCTTCATCGATGACACGTATGAATGCAGTTAACTGTGCATGATTAGTGATATCAGTGGATTCATGCATTTGGAGAGCAAACAGACTTTTTTGAAATTTTGATATTGCACTTTCCTCAATATTATCAGGCAAGTCAAGAATCCTTCTCTGAATTGTACTATTTGAAAGAGGGATTTTGCTAATTTGTTGTTCGGCCTGATCATCAAGCATAATTACATTTGCTTTGCATTTGATACTAATAACCGTTGAAAATAACTGATATTTTTAGCTTGAAGGCTAAGATGATTAGTAAGATGTCTTTTTAATTTACTTGAAACCATTGCTTCATTAGACAGCATTCGGCCGCAAACGACACATACTGGAGAAGGTAACTGAGTATCCCCAGTTCAGTGAAATCCAAATTTCAGGTAATCATCATTATACAACCGGTGAAATTTTGTTTTTTATATGACGTTGTAGAATTATTCTAGACATCATCGCGTTTTCTTTTGAGAAGCTTGTCCTTAATGAAGGGTAAATGGAATGTAAAATTGAAAAAATAAATCTAAAGGAATTTTTATTATTTTTGATTTTTTTTTTGTTTTTCATACTAAAACATTAAATTAAAACGCCTAAATATCTAATAATAATATTTACAAAGAATCTGTAAATATTGTGAACTAGATATACAGATAATATAAACGGGTAATAAAACAATAATGACTTTTTAACGATTCCCATTCCCAACCAATATTACTTAAATGTATTGCTATGCCCTGATCTAAGATATATTCATTAAACACGGTTACTACCCTAAAAACTTCACCAAACCCACACCCACAAACCACACATTCCTCCATAGATATTCTCATTACTCGCCACATATTTTTAAAACTATAGTGTTCTTTTGAAGCTGTCCGTTTGAGAAATCTTGACAAGACTCACTACGGATATCTACATAGTCTAACTCTAATAAAACAACTTAGCAAAATATGCCTACGTTCTTACTTCCATATGAAGATAGTCGATGACGTTTGGAGTCGAGCGCCAGACAAATCCTGGAGCAACCGCTTTTAATCGGATTTCAATGTTGTCACTGATAAAGTCGAGAAGCTTAAGAATGGTTCTTTTCACCCAAACTGTCACATCGAACATGGGCATGAATTATCATATCAGGCAAGCACTCAATTGGAACAAACAAAAAACCGTTTCTCTCTACGCTGGGCTAGACATCGGCATGCTTGGAACATCAACATTTTGAACAATGATAAAGAGGCACTACTTGTCCACACCGACAAAACCACCCAAAAAGCTATTCAAATCCTTAGAATGTTTTCAATTTATATTTTTACAACAACCCCATCTCTACAATCCGGATAGATGCAAATCGCGGAAGATATACAAACTTATATTTTACCCAAACATCGTTGACTTTGCTGGAATACTAACACTAACGATGAAATTTTTGCCTCAACCTATTTTTCTATCGCATTTTAATTTTAATATTCTCATTCTCTATTTACTTTACTACCTCACCCTCCTCTCTTATCTTTGACTTTTTTTGTTTGCTACATACCTTCAATTCTAACCCTTTTCTGTTACTTTACAACTCTTAAACCTTCTCTTTCTCGTATAGGTATGCCTCTCATAAGGTAAGCTAATCATTTTAGTTGGTCGGATAGAGCCAAAACCTATTTTATTGCGTCATTATTATAATTATTCAATTTTCAATTGCAATTGCTAAAATGCTATTTTTCAGACAACCAATGATGACTTAGTTGAAATCGATTTTGTTTTGTATAAAAAAACTGATAAACACGAGGCCAATATTCATAAATTCTTAGACATTCGGCGATTTTGAATTGACGGTGTAATCATGGATGAGAAATTGAAAATCTCTTTTAAGCAAAATAGAATTTAATGGTTCCTAGGTATCACCTTTTCGCGGCCCATCAGTAATCATTTCGAGGCACACCACTGTGGCCGCGGCACAGTGGTTGGGAACCACTGCGCTCAAGCAATTGCGTTTCATTTATTCGATCAAAAAGGAGCTTTGGTGATCATATTTGAAAAAAAGGCGCATAAATGATTAAGCTCGCGCTTGCAGTACATGAACACAATTTCAGCTTTAATATATATTCTACTCGATTTTGGACCGCTAGATCAGGTTGTGGTGGAATCAAAAAGTAAGAGAGACGAAACGCCCTAATTTTGCTATTTATACAAAAGCATGGTTTCGAGAATTAAACTTGCGGTTGATGAGACAATATTTGGGCGCCCACTAACGGCAGTCTGCTTTGCTGGCGGTGCTGCCCTCTCCATGGTTCAAAACGAATTGTCGCTTTCTCCAACCCTTATCTTGATTGCGTTTGCGGTGTAGAGCCAAATATTTGTTTCATGCATGCAAAAGCAGAGAAGGGTTAAAGCAACAACAAAAATGCTTGGTTGCTTTAACTGAGAAATTTTCACTACTCGAACGCTAAAGATATTGACACTGGTCACCTTAGGGCACTTTAAAATATACATGATCTCTAAAAATACTTTATTGACTGTGCTACCCATCTGTGACACCAGTGTGCAACTGGTGCAGAGGACCCGTGACTGAGAAATCACAGAAGACCGAAGGCCGAGGTAGACGTCGTTTGTTTATCTGCAAACAAGTACGTCACAAGAGGTACTGATTGGCGAACTGTGTTTAAGCCAATAAGCCCAACATGAATCAACCAATCAACGCAGCTTAAGCCATGCCATACACATATGACGTAACAAAAGCTAACTTTGGATCACATTTACTTCCTCTTAAGCTTGAACTTCCCTGAAAAGTTGTTTTGTACATAAAATTTCACTTTGCCTAGCTGTAAAATAAATGAATTGCACTGTTTTGTCTTAGGAACTAATCTGTCAAAAAAAGTAAACCCCCAAAAATAGTAAGATAAATAGAAATTCAATGAATAGTTGCAATAGGCTTTAATATCATGTCCTTTCAAGCTTTTTTGCGAGTGAACAATTAATTGAATCGAGTTTAAGGGACTGTTCTATATTTTTCGTTCTATTTCTTTTACTCATGACTAACAATACTAGATGCATATTTCAGATAGTTCAGAAATAGATTTATGTACCTTTACCAAGTTGAAAAACCATACAAGTTATAGCCAATTGAAAAACTATGGACAGTACAGTCGTTGTTCATGTTACAACATTACATTCTCTCGTTCTGCATGTACCACATGATCAAAAATAGCATTTGAATTCGATTTGTTTCAAGTCTACACAAAATCACAACAAAAGACCAGCTGCATTGAAAAGACGACATAAAAACTGCAGATCAATAGGTTTAGCGTTCTGCTTAAACCGTGCTTCTCCTACGTGAAGCTATGCTAAGCCGCCTACACTTTGAATGAACAGTGCTAGTTTAAGAACTGTATAAAGCAGGAAACAAAGTGTTTATATATGCAGCCATATAAAGTCACTACATATTTTAGTAACAATGATATAGGATCTAGCGTGAAGCACACAACAAAGAATTATCTAGGCCATAAAAGACTTGATGTAACATATGAACATAACAACCCAAATATAAGTTTCAAAGCTCGCCAGACTTCAAATCTTTCGCTTCTTACTACGCTGGTGTAAGATGTGCTTAAAACGTAGAAAACTCAGGCAGTACTTCAGGTCAAGTGTTATACTACGGTATTTATAATCACAGTTGTACAATCGCAATACACTTACTTCCGTTGCCTAATGCAATGAGGTAAAATAAAGTTTTACGCTGCGGCTTTGCGAACTAGCATAGCCATTCTAATAAATAATTTACAAGCGCATTAAAAATTGAACACCTTGCAGAACACGCAACAAAGCACAACATAATTAATGAATCGCATACATTATAGACACCCATGAAGGAGCAAACCTACGACGCGCCGCTATAAAATAACGAGACTGTTTTAAAAGTTAAGAAAGCGACATTTGTAGTCACACAAAATCACAGGGTTAACTGATAGGATATTCGTGACGATATCTTGCAAGTTTCAAACTAAACGTGCGGGTAGTTTTTTTGGCAAGCGCCAATTGAAATAAGTGCGCTTTCTTTCGCGCGTCCGAAAAAGAGTGGGTTGCAAAATGTGCATATCGCTAATTGCAACAAAAACGTTTTGTTTCAGGCGTAGAAAAATGTTAAAAGTAAAAATTGAGCAAAGAATTAATCTTAAGTTTTTGGTGAAATTGAACGAAACACCCAGAAAATCTTTTCAAACTTTACCGGAAGTTTACGGGGAAGAAGGAATGTCAAGAGCACCTGTTTTTGAATGGCATAAAAGATTTCGTGAAGGCCGGACTGATGTTGAAGATGATGAACGTTCCGGACGCCCAAGCGCATCAAAACCACTGAAAATATTGAAAAAATACGAGATTGTTCGAAAAGATCGTCGGCTCAGCATTTGACTGATAGCAAAAATGGTGTCCATTGACGAAGAGACAGTTCTGCAAATCTTACATGACAACCTGCACATGTTTGTGCTAATGTCGTTTCAAAGCTTTCGACTCGTGACCAAAAAGAAAAAGCGCCGAAAGATCTGCGCTTACATTAAAGCAAATTGAAGAAAACCAAAAATTTTTAGATGGTGTGATTACCTGCGATGAGACATAGTCTTTAGTACGACCCTAAGCCAAAGAGGCAGTCCATGCACTGGAAAACAGCAAACTCACGGAGAATGAAGAAAGCAAGACAAAGCAGTCAAAATTCAAAGCAGCGTTGTTTTCTTTGCTATTAAGGGTGTAGTTATGGAGGATTGGGTTTCAGAAGGATCAACCGTGAATTAGTATTACTACAAACGGATTCTAGAAAGTGAGGGAAAAGGTCCGAGCAAAGAGACCAGAGATATGGAACACCAAGACAATGCACCAGCATACACTGCACTCTCAGTAAAAAAAGTTTTTGGCGGAAAAACAAATTCCAACACTTGATCATCCCCCATACTCACCTGATCTAGCGCCGTGTGACTTTTTCCTTTTCCAAAAAATCAAAGCTGTTCTTAAAAGGAAGATTTGGCGTGCCACAAGTAAAAGAAAAAACAAAGGGTGTACTATTACACCTTACGGAAAAAGATCTTTCACACTGCTTTGGTCAGTAGAAAATGAGAATGTAATGATGCGTTGATGCTCAGGGGGAATACATTGAAGGGTAAACGAAATGAAACGTTTTTCTGCTTAATAAAATTACTTTACATCATTAGTCTCGTAATTTAATAGTCGCACCTCGTATGTTAATCCATCGCTGCAATGCTACCACATCATACTGCAGCAAACTGCGGCAAATACCGTTATGAGCTATAAGGCACCCAACCATGGCCAATAATTCGGCGCCTACTTCAGTTTTATTCTAATACAGATGGCTAGATGAACTGTCAATCCTTATCAATAAACCTAGTGACAACTGAAATCTAAAAGCTTAAGTACAAAGAAATGATGACTTCATTAACAGTTCGTGAAGTGTACAAAAGAGAGGACTGGTAATTAACTCCTTTCCTGCATTTTGATGACTGGTATAAACGTGAAACAAGAACAGTAAGTTCAAACCGGCGCTGCGGTGTAATGGCTAGAGCAGGGGTGGCCAACCGGAGCTGTACGAAGAGACAAAATTGATAGAGACCATCACTGAAAAAGCCGCAACACGGCTTTTACTCTGAACTTCCGCACTTTTCCCGTGAGCAGAGGGCGTTGACCTTTTTTTATGGAGATCGGTCTACACAACACTGCAAATGCTATATTTTTATCCTAAAGGTAGAGGAATGTTCAGCTTCTTTTAGGAAATCAATTTCTAAGACAGTATTAACTTTGCGTGAACTTCGTCGGCTTAGAAATTTAACATACTCCCCTTCACTTTACACATCGCCGCTCTCAATCACTGAACACAGAGTTGAGTCAAAAGAGACGCAATCCAGGACCCAAAGAGCCGCGGGTTGGCCACCCCTAGGCTAGAGCGTCCGCTTTGCAGGCGGCCAACTTGATTTAATTCGCTTGTCAGGTCATACTTAAAACTTACAAGTGGCATTCACAGATTTCCCCCTGAGCGTTCAGCAATAAGATTAATTACCGACTTCCCTCAGTCATGAACAAAAACGGGCCCTTATGGCCCGAAGTTTATAGCCATTGTTGGCATCGTAACAAAGCTTGTCCAACTTTTCAAAGTAACACATTGTGACATAGCGACAAGCGAGACAAAACCATCATTTGTGACCAGCATTCATAATTTATGCATGAGCTTGGTAAGCTCACGCTTTGCTCTGACACATAGATAAAATTTGATGTGAAAAATTAAGATTGATCGCTTTGCGAGCGAAGTGAAACCGTTTTCACTGGTAATTCGCGCGAGAACTTAGCTTCTCTATTTTGCAGCAAAGCGCCAGTAACCATTGCGCAGTGCGTGACATTGAGCGACAAGCAAAACGTTGGCTTACATTTCGTTCTAAGGTTAGGCGTTGAATTATTCAATTTGTCTTCTCCAATTAATCACACTTTGCATTTTCACACCTTTAACCGTGCAATAGAAATAGGCTGTGATGACTCTCACGAGAAACACCAACAAGACCATTGATCGTTTATGCAAAATAGAATACAGCAAGCTCAAAATGAACACAACCAAAAAAAGAATGGTTTCAATACCATATCCAAAAACTGCAAGACAACCTGAACCTGGTCTTAGTTAACAGAAAAAACGGAATGCCAGTTTAAAACAGGAATTGTCTACTTAACTGCCGATCGATATGATTTAACTGATACAACAATGTTGGCTATCAACAATTTTTTTCGTTTCTATTTCACGGCAATATCAGTCGAAAGAAACAACCACCCAATAATGATGAAATTATTTCGATTTTTTTGTATGTATATAACCCAGTATTTCACCGGGTTTGTTAGTGGAGATACTCACCAAACATGTATTAAAAGACAAACAATTACTTAGCTGAAACGTTTTCTATAACGATATAGCACCTGATGATATTTCGGTAATATTCCATGCATTTCAGCGATATCTTCACCGGTAATAGTTTTGATTACGAATCGACGATCGCTGGAAAAAAGGAACCGTGCGACAGGCCGAGCCTTATCACCGGTAAAAGGAACAGGTTCGTTGACGCACAGAGAATTCTGCAGAGTAACGCATTGTGAAAGTGAATTGCCAAAGAAAACTAAATTGAATGGCCAACTGCAATAGAAATGTGGCCGATAACAATGATACTGCAGAACTAATCTATTTAGCTCTTTAAGCTTATTCCTGTTTTTTTTGCAGACAAGCACGAGCAATCGCAAGCCTTGTTTTAAGTTGATAAAGCGAACACAAAATAATTCAGCATTCAGTTGTAACATGAAGAAATGCAAATAGACCCTCTTCCAAAATCTCCAATAAAGGAAAATGCCGTTTTTGAATGTTCTTGTCGCCACGGCAAATTCCAATCATAACTGAGTAGATTTCAGTTTTACACTTAAATTATTTCAGTCTCCACATTGTCCTTGTGGCAAAGGGACAAGCAGAAAACTTACCAATGCAATTTTTAACGTCTACGCTAAAGGTTCTTAAACTAGGAAGAGCACCCGTCAGGGGGGAGTGTAAGGTTCATAAAGGAAGCAAGGAGCCACGATACCATGGCCCTCCTTTGGTTCCAGTGGCAAGAAATTTGTCAAAATCAACGCTTTCAAAAGGTTGATCTCTAATAAAAGGCCTGCATGGTAAGTTTGAAAAATTTCCCCCTAAAAGGTCTTCATATATTAAGGGAGGGCACAGGTTTTTGTTGGCATTGTCAGGGAGGCGCATCTCAAAAAGTTTCAGAACTATTGGTCTATTCCATATTTCATAAAGATAAGCTTAAAAACAGTAAACCTATAACCAAAGCAGCTTGTTCTTAGCACGGAATAAAAAATTAGGCAACCTTTATTAGATGATTAACAAACTTGCACAGGAAGCACAGAAATAATGACTATATCAATAAAACTTTATAATATCATACGTGGCTTTAAATGGCTTAAAACGTGCCAAATTTACAGTATGAAAATGGACACAAATAGTACAAGCTACAACAAGTCCTCCTAATTCGAGTTTATAGCGCAATTCGTGACAATTTATCAAAGTGAAGCTTGAAGCGTCAATTAATAGATTTTCAATTAATCAGTCGTTTTAATATCAACCTACTTGCAACTATGGCAATACGGCAAAACATTGGAATAATCGCAACAATTTTCTATCTCAGGATATCAACAAAAAGTGTTGTCTGTAGGCGGTAAAAATTTGGGTTCATAAATTTCTTATAACACTTAAAAAGTCTTTTACGAAGAGTCCCCCTTAAATTTAAATGCAGCTTGACAACAATTGCGAGAATTTAACCACTATACAATAGAAACTGCATTTAAGAAAGAAAAATTGATGCAAAACACCAACAAACGTAACACAATCGAGTACGCCTAAATGTTGCTTACTCAAAGCAAAAATTAGTAAACAAATACATTATACAGCACTATAAAAGATGGTGAGCTCATAAATGGCACAAATGGCACGTAATATCCCCCAAATATTCATAAATAAACCATTTCGACCATGCACAAGTATTGTGGCTTGTAAAACCTAAGCGATTAGTTGGTGTCGAGCCAGCTGATCAAACCATTAAAATCAGCCATTACTAACTGATTGCAAATTTTGCAAATTCCGATCGGACAGATTTAGCGAAGTAATTCCCAGGGACAACGCAATTACGAGCACGACAAGCGAAGGCGAGAAGTTTGGCTAGATGATTGGCTATAATGGGACTGTAGAACAAAAAACTGAGAACTGCTGGAAAAATATAGCAAATGAATCGAGTAAAACAATTATCTTACCCAATAAGACCTGAGAGCCTCAGTATTACAAAGAAAGAGTTCTGCGCTTTCGAAAAAATAATAATAATGTTGAATAATTTGTATCTTCCTTAAACAAAACACCAACTTTGTTAGTGTGTATGAATAAGTCGTTAAACAGCAACGTGAAAAATATAGCAACAAACCAGAAAGCATACATGTTGACAATCAAACAGGGGCAACGTCTACAAATCCAAATAGTCTAGATTCTAGAACATGGGTCACAAACCGTATGCCCGCGGGCGACATGTCTAGAAGAATATGAGGCGCCCGCGCGGATGATGAGTCACCCGACAGTCTGTTTCAAAGATATCTTGAAATTCTTCAGTCGATGAACTGGTCCGCGAGTGACACAATCGCGACAGGAATATAGGTGGTTGACCTTTTATTTTCTTTTGGGAACACTTTCATATATGTGAGATATGAAGTCAAAGTACAGGCCCAGGCTGAATGTCGACGCTGACGGTACGTGTTTGTTTGTTACAAATAGCCCCAAGATTTGATGAAGTGTGCTCCCGCCATGGTCAGTAATCAGAAAGAAGCCCTTGGTTCACAAAAGGTTGGTGACCCCTGGTCTAGAATTTAAACAGCAGCTAAGTAGTTTGGAATTCAAAAATAACCATAAAAGCCATGCTTGTCAGAAAAGTATTGAAAATAAATTGCTTGGTTGCTGCAAACCGTAGGAAGTTGCGGCAGACCTTTATAATGCTATAGACGCAGAGCAACAATTTAAACGTTAACTCAAAATAAATAGCTTCGTGTACATGCACTTACAACGTAATCTCGATCGTTTATTCCAAAGATTTCTCGCAATCTCCGAAACACCACAGGGCAATATTCTTTCACTTTGAAATGGCTAGGAAGGTTTTCCCTGATGAAAAAAAAACGTAATTACCAACTCACTTTATTTTGTTGTTTATTATATTACGTAAAGCTTCAGGAAAGCATGCGTAAGAAGCATAGAAGATTACGGTATGTAGCTAAACCAATTTGATCTTGAATTTACCGAACGAAAAACCAAAATAAAGTTATAAAATAAGTACTTTTGCCGCGCATGATATCAAAATTCACTCCAATAAAGTTAAAAGATAAACGACAGATGAGTCACAAAGAAAATAAACTAAGCATACTAGTCACCAATACTGTTCAATCTAGCGGTAAATATTGCATTTATAAGATTAATTAAAAAGTATTAACAATTACAATTCATTGACAGACTCAACTATATTAAGTTAATGAATTGAAATCACATATATTGCAATTAATTCTTATCAAGAAATAGAAGTGCTAATTAAATAAGTAATATGCTTATGTTCAGACAACAGTATTATGATAAATAATCGGCCTCTACACTACGGTACTCTAAAAATAAGCACGCTTTTAAACAATAATAACTTAACAATCGCATGTCGCATGCAGTCAAAGATGATTCACATGACCAACAAAGGCCCGTTCAGTGCCGACCCTTAGTAAAAGATTATTTTCAATTATTTCTTTCAAGTAAACCGAAATTTTATTAATAATGATGCACCAGAAAAAATAACTTAAGACATTCAAATAAACTCATAATTACTATTTGATACATATAAATATCTTTCTATAAAAAGCTTTCTTTTAACCAGTAATCCTCAACCCCTTTGGCACTACGAGCTGGCATAATGTAGGCATTATTTTCAGGAAAAATCTTCAAGGTGTGGTGGATGATTACAGCAAAAGTGATCTCCAAAAATCTAGTTTGCAAAATGAGATGGTCTTCAAAACAATTGGCCTTTATCCAAAAAGGTGAAACAACCCATGCCTAATAGATTAGTGGTAGGGGTGTACTGTTCCAAACAACTTCATCCTATAATGAAATTAATTACTTACTTGTTAAAAATATGATTATCAATTTTGATTTTTGAAAAAGCCTTGAAGTCATCTGGCATTAACATCAAAGGAGTTCGCATGTTTGAAAGTTCTTTTATCTAATAACATTATTATCAAAAATAAGTAAGTGCATACGACAAGTCCAGCATAATACGCCCTCTAGGTCCTAGAGTAAGCCATCAAAACCGCTAAAACAGACTGATAAGAAAATTTGTAGGCCTAATAAACTATACATCAATACATGAATGAGACAGTAGCATTCATCTTCCAAATGAGCAGCAGACAAACATTGATTTGTAGCATAAATTAAGCATACATGTCACATAAAAACATCTTCAACATCCAAAGATCATGCTTTAAACATCGACATATCAAGTTTTAGACCAAATGCTCTCTTTTATCAGTGAATGCTACAACAGTAAAATAAAATCTCAGAACTAAATATACTGTTATTATAACCTAAGTTACAGCAAGTCTAACAAGGGATAGATTAATCACTAATGCAGTTTTTGTTATACCATCCCACTAACTAGTTAAGATAGAATATATTTATTTCTTTTGGTCATCATTGTAACTCTTGGTAATTTGTTGCTGCTATGGTTAACCCTTCTCTTCAAGGCAGCCCATTTTGAAGCGATCATGAATGCAAATTACTGGCTGGTAGTCCCACCACCAACAAATTGGACTAACACTGGCAGGTACCCAAAAGCTACTTCCTACGACATGCTGGGTGAGCAGCTTCACTATTCCAACCCAGTAAAGTATGGGTCTTGGTAACTTAGCCAAGCAAGCTGGAGCATCATTTCTTTGATGATCATGTATTCAATACCATGGTTGCCAGCATTTTTTCACTTTTACAAAATGATTACTTCCTCTACTTGGTAGACTTCAATAAGGCAGTGCAGGTATTGGAAGTTGAAGCTTAGCAATCAACCTGAATATTAAATGCTACGTACTATACTCCAAAACAAGTCTGGACAATAAGTCATAAGCTCAGCACCATTTTTGCATTGCTGTTTTGCAAGTCCAAATGCAAATACGACCAAACTACTGATACCCAAACACAAATCCATTTTGATTAATTAAAAAACCAGAAATTATCAAAAAACTACTGGATTTTTATGTCAAGATACCCCAACATTTTTTGATATTTCTTGGCATACTGGTTGATGAAGAGTAAAAGCAACAAAAGCAAAACTCTGCATGCTAACGTACCGTGTGATTAACACCCCACATAAAAACACTGATAAATGGTTCGCTTGCACGGAATAACTTTTGCTTCTGCTTTTTAAAATTACGTTTTCTAGACTTCATTTTTAAACGAACAACTTCTTTTGAAGGGGTGGCAGATAAAGACATTGTTCCTTTGAAATCTGTTCACAACTTCACCAGAGGTGTATAGATAAATTGTTATTTATAGTAGCTTTGCAGTTCAGAATTGAGCTAAGACAATAAAAAAAGTAATTTTGCTATTTAACAGTAACAGGGGAACCAAGCAGTGTCAACTAAGAAGTTCACAACACCAAGTCCACTTTTGCACTTCTATAATCCTAAACAAAAAAATATAAAACCTGTAAAACTATCTTTTAAACTATACTTATAATTAAACTTAAGCAAAAGTCAATAATCAGTTTTTGATTCTACTACTTCTTACATCTGTTACAGTGGGCAACACTAAAAAACGCAAATGCATATTTACAAAAATGCACACTAAATAACAGAAGTCATAAAAAATAAAATCTACAATTGCAACTTTCTTTTAAGGAACGAAACATGAAATTTTGTAATTTGAAAGTGATCAAAAATGGATTTTTTATAACTTTAAAGCAATCAAATAGCGGTATAAATTTTTGTGATTTTTAGAGATAAGGCAAGAATTGTTACTTAAAGCAGATTAAGCAATGAATACTAGTAGTTTTAAAAATGATAAAACATAACTTTCAGTTACTTTCAACAAATTAAATGTACATATTCACATACATAAAAAATCAATCATGCATTTCTGCAATTCAAAAAAATTAAGCATGGACCTCCATAAATTTGCATTTCCATATGCTAGTGCTGCTTGTCAGAACCCCAAATTTAAGTAACCTAAAGTATACTTGAACGACTTATTGGGCTGAATAGTTACAATCAGGAATCACCTATAAGATATGCTGCTTGCTTTCTTCTTGCAAACAACGCCTGCAACAAACTTTCAGATTAGGCATTGGGTGACCATTAGTGCTGCAGATGATAATTCATATGTACAAGCAGGAAGAGAACTTAGTCAATCTATTTAAGCAAAGATGATTAAAAAATTACCAAGTCAAAGTAACCTCACCAGTTAGGCTATAAATAGCAACCACATATGTCATTGAAATAGGTGAGAGCTACAAATGTTAACTTGAGAGCTAGAGATAGTTCCTAGCTACCACTCAGTGATATTGCATGCAACGTATGCTCAACCCTATATGCACAGATACCTTTAGACCAGTTTTTTTGATATTTTGACAACTTTGATTAACTAATTTTGGAGGAAACACTTCTTTGAGCATTGAACTCAGAGACATTAAGATAAGTTTGATGTACAATTCATTGTGCCATATGGTAAGCAACGTATTGAAAGCAATCATGTAAGTTGGAGCATATTGGCAGTTTAGGTGCATGGTGACAAGGCATGCACACCTTATAATGGCCAAGTTGTTGTGCACTTGGGAAAAGCACTTTAAACCAATTTGCAATTAATATTGATCAGATGCCCTGCTTGTGAAAGATATGCACTGTGCCAGTAGTATTGGTAAATTCTGCAAGCCTGTTTCAACATTAAGTTGCTCTGGCATAATTGACAAAAGCTTTCCCATAGCTTGAGAATAAAAACAGGCAGTGGTTACTTTGCCATGGACCACATTATACACTTGGAAAATATTTTGGCATAGAACACTTGTGATTGGTTAATTTCTAAGACATATTAAAAAGCATGACTAGACAAAAAATTATTCCTTAGTGTACACTGTGTTTAGCAAAGTAATCAAATGCCTAACCATTGCACTCAAATGCAGCAATATTACCCACTATGCCACAGCATCACTGAATGCACTTCAGCAAGCCTGCTTATCTAAATGCACTGATCATGTATGGTAGAACAGCCTGAGGTTGCAGTAAGTCACTGACTGCAAAAGAGCAAGTTCCTACTGTTTCTGATATTTTAATCTTCCACAAACTGCACTGACTGAATTAAGCGTGTATCTGATAATCTTCACTGCTAAATAAATAAATCATCCATCAACTGGATCATTGCTAACTTCACAATTAAACTTACCTGTTTCCTGTTGCACAACGCTTACATGAAAATTTAGAGAATTACAAAAATTCTTGCAAAAACATGGATATAACACCAATTACAGAAATTGTAAAAATATAAAAATTTACTGAAATGCTTAGTTTAACTCTATTATCTAATCTTACCCAATTGAATGATTAAGCTATACTATTGGTTTTTGCAGATTTCTGTAATTTTCAAATTTCTGCAATTTATGTATTTCATAATTTAGTACTGGTAGTTTTTCCGTTAGTCAATGATTTCTTTTTTAAAATGAATTTCTGCATTTTTGTAATTTCATGTTTAACATGAATTTTCATATTTCTGTGATTCAGTAATTTTGCAAATTCTCTATTTAGGTGTTTTAGTGTTCTTTTACTATTTGTCAATTGCTTGGTAGTAAACTTGATACTTTTAAATTTGAACTTCTTTTAAACTAAGCCAACAATTTATAAATTGAGTATGCATAAATTAACAAGTTTCAGAACTTGTTGGCAGTGTGGCACAGCAGATTGAGTGTTAGACTAGTAATCAAAAAATTGTAGAGTAAAGCATTTAGAGCATTACATTGCATGCAACATAGCTGAGTAGATGCGCCGTTTGCATTAACCTTAACTTTTGGGTTTAAACTATGGCTTGTGTTGACTGCAACATCATTAGTGGTTGATTGCAGACACAAAGATCGTAAAGGTCACTTTGCAGTCTCCCAAGACTCATTATTCATCTTACAGTATGTTCTCGTCACTTGACAGAATGGCACATTTAACACATTATGGCAGCATAATCTTACCAAACTTCCAATTCTACTTGATTAAATGCTAATCTAAGTGGCCTACAATGCCACACATACACATTTGCTGCATCTCATCGAACCAAACTTCACTAACATCTTAGCACTGTCAAACTGATCCTAGTGAGTGCAAAAGAAAAAGAGCAAAAAAATAAAAGGACCGGATAAAGGTGGATAGTGGATTTGCGGATCTTTAATAGAGTTACAAGCTGGGGTGTTCAACCTGGGGCCCGCGAGTTAAATGCGGCAATCAAATTGAAAGTGAAATGTGATTCGCGGTCTGCGTCCACAAAATGATCATCAAAATTAAAAAGATATTTACAGGGATATCTACACGTCTACGGTTTGCAAAAATCTTTAGAGGCGAAGCTCTGTGAGTGCGGAAGACTGGATTATACTAGAGGGTCCTGGAGCAAAAAATTTTGCAAATTACACTCAAATAAACGCAAATTCAGTGCTTTCTGTTAACGTCATTTTGGTTTGGAATTTGTTAGCTTTTGTCACTGTTCCACTTAAGAAGTTATTAACAGCTCGCATTTTTATACCTAGAGCGAATGCGCTGCAGCTGCGCAACAAGCTTTTGAAAGAGCTCATCAACTAAACTTATAACCTAAAAGGATCCTACTTGAAATTCATATTCTTACATCCAGTATTGCTACCACATTACCTTGTATCTCGTACAACTTGGTACTCTAACAGTTACTCAGGCAGAGTTGAGAAAAGTACAATGACTATTTACATGCAATGTCACATCAGAAAATGAAGAAATGTAGAACAAGTTTTGCAACAGCTGTTATAAAACATTGAAAGAATAAAGTAGTAATGCAAAACGAAAACAAAGCTGCAGACACCAATGATAAAAACAAAGCCTCTTTATCTTAAATTTTGGCGACGTTTGCCTTTTGCTAATTAGTCGATGACTTGATCACGGCCAGCCTTAGACATTTACACAGTATGTATGTATTTGAATCTTCCGGTGTTGCTTATATTGATGTGACATGTTGCGTGTTGTAAACCTTCTGGTGGCATGTTGCAAACCTTCACGTGGTGCCATTGTTACGCCTAGCCAGGCAAAATCATTGCTATAAGTATCTTCCTTGATTAATTGACATTTACACTAATGATAACACAATAGATCGGGTTATTTGTTTGTTACCGTTGCAAGCATAATGATTGAAAACAATACATGGTGTACATACAATCCCGATGTAATTTAAAAATTTCGTTACGAAGTCAGTTCCCAATATATCTTAACCAGGTTTGCTATATTTTAACCAGTGTTTATTAAAGTTTTTATTTGAATTAAAATTTTGTGTTTTAGATACAATTTTTATGTGTTTAATGCAGGGATGTGGAAGCGGAAGCGGTCCTTTTTCTGTGGAAGCGGAAGCAGAAGCGCGAAAATTCTACCGCTTCCGCTTCCACATAGAAGGGAAGAATGGAGGAAGAAAAGAAATTGGTTCTGCTATCCGTCGGAGAAGAGCGAATAGGGGGGGGCATAAACATTAAGAAATTAGAGCGAGGAAGAGTCGTTTAGAGAGATGTTGACCCCCACATAATCAGAGTAGGGGACAGGCAAAGAAAGAGAGGAGGTAGAAAGCTCAGAGAAGGATAAGCCTGTAGCGCAACGGCAGGCATCTGACTGTAGTTCGATGTCAAAAGAGTGCACTCCATACGGCGACTAGTCACTTCTATCATGATAGCTACTTTCGTAGATTTCGTTCCGCTTATAAGTTAAGACTGCTGTTGTTGACTTTTGACTTGTGGTTTGTAACATTGAAGTTGCAGTGGCTGCAACATGCCTTCCCCGCCACCGATGAGAGAGAGATTAGCTTGCCGGCCGAAGTGAATGAGATTTCCGTCAAGACTTCATTTGGAAGGCGGTCTTGAGGTTTGGGCTCGGCGACTCAACGATGGCTTCTGTTGCTTGATTGAAGGCGCTGCCGTCCAACTACATCGGGATAGATGTAGTTCCTTTGCGGGGTCACCATTGTAGCGCAACGGCAGGCACCTGGTTGAAGTCCGGCGTCAAAAGAGTGCACTCCATACGGCGACTAGTCACTTCTATCATGATAGCTACTATTCGTAGATTTCGTTCGGTTTATATATTGATATTGTTGTTGTAACTTTCAGTTTGTGGTTTGTAACATCTTCGTGCTCATACGACTCTTAGTAGCTAGATCTCATTGTCGTGATAGCTGCGCATGTATGCATCGAAGTTGCAGTGGCTGCAACATGCCTTCCCCGCCATCGATGAGAGAGAGATAAGCTTGCCGGCCGAAGTGAATGAGATTTCCGTCAAGACTTCATTTGGAAGGCGTTCTTGAGGTTTGGGCTCGGCGACTCAACGATGGCTTCTGTTGCTTGATTGAAGGCGCTGCCGGTCCAACTACATCGGGGGAGAAGTAGCTTCTTTGTCGGGGTCACCATTGTAGCGCAACGGCAGGCATCTGACTGTAATTCGATGTCAAAAGAGTGCACTCCATACGGCGACTAGTCACTTCTATCATGATAGCTACTTTCGTAGATTTCGTTCCGCTTATAAGTTAAGACTGCTGTTGTTGACTTTTGACTTGTGGTTTGTAACATTGAAGTTGCAGTGGCTGCAACAAGCCCTATCTGACGAAAATGATGACGCCGCCGCTACCGACTGTGACATCAGCAGAAAAATACCAGATCGTGAGTGGGTGCCATCAAATCACAGAGCTCAGAATCCAGGAATCCGGAAGGAGAAAGATAAATTTAAGTTAGATTTCTCGATACAAATAAGGGAAACGGGATGAGACGAAATAAAGTGTTGCAGTTTAGGAGACCCCCAGCATTTCATTCAAGCACCCTGATGGAGTTAAAAAAGGGAAGCAGGAGGTAAAGAGAAACAGCCAGCGGCCAGGAGCATAAGGCGGTGGTGAGGGTGCAGAAGGAGAAAATACAAAGTGGGCGGAAAAAGGATAAGAGGTTTGAAAGCGAGGGTGGGGTGCGAGTGCTGCATTAGCAGAAGGGGGCCAGATGGGCCAAATTGAGTAGTGGAGGTATACCAGCTAGAGAAGTTCGAGGAGAAATTCACATGTGAGATCTCCAAATGAAGAAGGAACGCAGCAAGTAGAGCAGCTCCAGGAGTGAGAGCTGCAAAGAGTTCTGAATCTAGAAAAAGAGAGTAGTGAGCATTTTAAATGAACTCAATTGGAGCATGTGCAGTATTTGCACTGACCTACCCTGCCATGTCACATTTCCAGCGCACACTGAACAGGGAAAGACGGGACAAAGGTTAGTGTAGTTTCTTAGTCGAATTACGCGCTCTTGTGTGATTCTTCATTACGAGACCAGTTGAAAAATATAATTGATCATATATTAAAGAAGGACAAAAGCGGTTTTTTGAAAAGCATGCAATCGCATGATACACAAATACCAAATAGACCTGATGGGACACAAACGTTTGGCAATTTAGTACTATTTAATATCAAAAACAAAACAACAAATTTCTTACCGAACTATGAACGTACACGTCAAATTATCTCCACGAAATGCCAATGATCCACAAAAATGTAAATTCAAAAAACAGCCAACATGTAGATACCAAAAGTAAAGAATGACGCAAAAAAAGGGGCGCAGTCACTGCTCAAATTAAACGTGTGTGACTGACTTGCCTCCAACAAATTAAGTGTGCAACCAACTTGCCAGGCAATCAAGGAAGCAAGCAGCTAAAGTTGTAACAAAATTACATAGACCAGACGGCAGGCGCGACAAGAGGGGGGTCCAACCGGTGCACTGCACCGGGGCCCGTGAGAGTCGAGGGGGCCCGAGAATCATAATGAATGTCAAGGTTCACAATTGATTTCCGAAATAATATAGGCTATACATAGGCCTAGGCTACATTTTTTTATTTCAGCTCGGGATTTCAAAGAGATTTTTACACGTTGCGTTTCATTACCATCTCGTATCGTGTCGTTTTTCCTACGCTTGAACTTGCTGAATCAAAGTGCTGTGATTGATTCTTTTACGCCTGACTGATTTTCGTTGAATGTGGTTTATTACGCAAATACGTCATAATTACTCTTGCTGTCATTACAAAGTCGATTCTTCAGTAAAGCAATAGCGTGTGGATTTTTATAGAATAGCGGTTGGAGACGTTTTTTATCATATTCATTAATAGGCTATACAATAACGTTTTATAGTGTGAGTTTGTAAATCGGTAGTCGAAGACTTGTAATAAAAGTAACCTTTGTAAACACTGTTTTTTTCAATTTTTCTTGCAATTTAACAGGCGTTTTTAAGTATTAAATTTTAAGTGGATAAATTTTGCTACCTGACCATCAAAATGTATGTGCATAAATCCGGAGCACAAAAGAGGAAAGAGAAAAGGAAACGTGATGATAACGAAAGGAAAGGCTTACAGACACTGTTTCAATTTGGTATAAAAAAAAGTCAAGATGATTTTAAAACATGCACAAATGCAGATTTGGTTGAAATGGAAAGTGACAAAAGGGAAAGCGACACTAGTAACCAAGACAGTCGTTGCAGAAGTGAGTCACAAGCTAATGAAGAGGCAAATTTAGAAGAATGCGCAAATCCTACAAACACAGTCGTTAATTCCGAATGTGAACCTGGTACAAGTGGCGTGTATGTACATTCAAAAAGTTGGGCAGACAGCGAACAAGAAGTTTCTGAGGCAAGTAAGTCGCCAGTAGAAGTTGTGGTTGTGGACAAATTGGATAGAAATAACACGGACGAGGCTGTCAGGTTAGATATTGGATTTCTAACATCAGAAATTCCTTTTCAATCAGATATCGAGAAGTATGTCATAAAAGGTCATACTCACTTTCCTTTAACATTGCCTAATGACAGTAGTAATAGAGCATTTCCTAAAAGTGTATTAACTTCCAGAAATATTAATGGAGAAGAGAATAGACGAGACTGGCTTGTCTGGAGTCAGCATACAGAGTCGCTATATTGCTTTCCATGTCGGCTTTTTTGGAGCAGTGTTGGACACAGTTCATCTAAATCTGCATTAGCTACAGTCGGAGGGTGGCCAGCCAGCGCTCTGTGGCGGAAACTATGCAACAGGGTTCCTGAGCATGAAAGAAGTAATGGACATAGACAATGTTATTTAGCTTGGCGAGAGTTAGAAAGGCGTCTGTCATTGCAAAAAGGTATTGAAACTCTTTTAGAAAGATCAATTCAAGCTGAGTCGGAAAAATGGTATAACATTTTGAAAAGGATTATTGATGTCATTCTGTTTTTAGGAGAACGTGGTCTTGCTTTCAGAGGTTCTTCACAACGCGTTGGTGACTCAGACAATGGAAACTTTTTAGGCTTGATTGAGTTGCTTTCCCACTGGGACCCTATTTTAAAAGAACACGTGTTAAAGGTAGAAGAATCGCAGAAAAATGGTGATAGATTACAAGTGCATTATCTCTCGCCTGCCTCCCAAAATGAATTCATAAAGGAATGTTCTGATCTTGTGGAGCAGCGCATTATGGAAGAAAGGCAACTTGCAAAGTACTATGCAATAATTGTAGATTCCACACCAGATTCATCTCACGTCGAGCAAACAACATTCCTTTTGCGATATTTAGTTCGACATAAATCTCACTTCGAAATTGTGGAACGATTTCTGAAATTTGTTGATTGTAGCGGCAAAACAGGATCTAACATCGCTGAAATGATTACTGAAACATTGGAAAGCCATGCTATCCCACTTTCTGAGTGCAGAGCACAAGGGTATGATAATGCGGCAAACATGTCAGGCAAATACAAAGGTGCACAAGCAATAATAAAAGAACAGAACCCTTTGGTTATATTTTCCCCTTGTGGTTGCCACACACTTAATTTATGCGGTAACGACGCTGCTGCATGTATTCCAGAAGCAAGTACCTACTTTGGAACTATACAAACAATATATACATTATTTAGTTGCAGCCCTAAAAGGTGGGAAATATTAACAACGCGGATTGGTGTTTCGCTTCATGGCATATCTGGGACTAGATGGTCCGATAGAGTAGAGAGTGTAAAACCATTTGTAGCTCACCTCCCAGGCGTAAGATTAGCCTTGGAAGGCCTACTGGAACTGAACATCACTTCAAAAACTAGGAACGAAATCCATGGAGCTTTATGTTATGTCAAGTCCTTTACCTGCATTATAATGTCAATTGTTTGGCACAGAATATTGGTTCCAATTGACATTTGTAACAAAATCATTCAAGGTAATGGTGCAACGGTGGACATGGAAGTCGCAAACCTAGAAAGCTTGCTTCAAGAACTATTGACTCTTCGAGACAGTTGGGAGGCCGTGTGGAATGAAGCAAAGCTTGTCGCGTCTAGCTTACAGATAACAGTAAAAATGTTTCGAGAACGTAATACCTCTGCCAGAAAAAGAACAAGATTTCAAAACGAGAGTACGAATGAGGAAAGTGTGCATCAAATCAACGAAACAGATGAATCCATCGAGGAAGCTTACTTCCGAAAAGATATATTTTATGTAGTTTTAGATAATGTTATTGGAGAGCTTACAATTCGATTTAATGCAGCTAAACAGATTTTGGATACCTTTGGCTTTCTTTGGAACTATCAAAACATGACAAAAGACTAGCTGACTTGCAAAGCAGTTAAACTTGCAGAGAGGTATTGCAAAGATATCAGCAAAGAAGACCTTGTCCAAGAAATTAATCACATATCAATGGTTCACAATGCTAATTTTGACAAAAAACAGTTGAATGCGTTGGATTTATTAAATGCTTTAGTCGAGCACAAATTAGAAACCATATTTCCAAATTTGATTATCAGTTTGAGGATGTTCCTTACAGCACCAGCCACAATAGCATCGGCAGAAAGAAGCTTCAGCAAACTTAAGCTTATCAAAAACCATCTCCGGTCCACCATGGGCCAGGATCGCCTCACCCATTTGGCTCGGCTCAGTATTGAGTCTAACATTGCAAAACAAATAAACTTCGACTGTGTAATTCGCAGTTTTGCTAAGAAAAAGGCACGCAAGGCAGCATTGTTTTCATATAGTAAATAAATTTGCCGTCTCTTTGTTCTACCATTTGCTCGCATTCTCCACCTTACCTTCTGTAAATTTAGCCAGCACGCATTCAGAAAACACCTAATCGTTTCTCTAGCTAGAATTAAATGACCTACAGCGTAGCCTACTCTATGTATGATTTTAACATTGTCATAAACTCTGATTCAGTTGCATATTTTTGCACTGCAACAATACTGAGATGTTCGTCAAAAATTTTTATACACATTGCTGGCTTCTTCAAACGTAACCGATAGGATACGACAAAGCAACTAAACCAAAGAAGAATGTCGGAAAGGGGGCCCAGAAAACATCTTGCACCGGCACATTTTTTTTCTCTCAACGGCCCTGCCAGACGGTAGGAAACTGGTTCAAAATCCAGCTGTGTCAAAAACCAAAATACGATTAATAATTTTCCGAAATTTCAAAACTACTAAGCTCTTATACGTTGAAATTTCTACAGTTAGGATGAACGATGCCGCTCATCAGGACAAGGAGAAGAATGAGAAGACGGGAAAGAGAAAGGCAAGAGAAGACAGGCCGATTTTAAAGAGGCTGCGTGCCATAGGCGTAGCCAGGGGGCCAAAGGGGCCATGGCGCCCCTCTGAATTTTAAGTCAAATTACAAAACAGTATCAAAAAAATAAAAACATAATTTTGTTTGCGCCTCTGCAGGTACATTAGAGTTTATTGTTGACTTTTAGCAAGGGGGTGGGTCGGGCGTGGCTTTTTAAGTTTTTAAACTTACAAATGTTATCAAACAAGATGTGTACGTTTTACACACAAAATATCGCCAAAGTTTTTCTTCTATGTCGCAGTCGAGTGATGGATTGATAATCCAAGTTATGGTAATTGCAAGAAATAAGCGTCTCACTGAGCGCTTTCTTGTTTTATTGCGATGCGGACTTCTAACAAAGACGTTGCTTCTTTTATCAGAACGTTCAACCTACCAGTGGGAGTGGTTTCCTTGAAATTCCTAACCCGTTCTTAATAAAACTACATTAGATCAGTGAAATCGCATTCGCACTTTCTCAGTTTTGTACAGCAATTTTTATAGTAACGACGAGCGTAGTTCACGAAAGGCAAAATACTATTATAAGTAAATGACGTCACATTAAAAGTTGCAAAATTTGGCCCCCCTCTCAATTTTTTTCTGGCTACGCCCTTGCTGCGTGCTGCCTTTCTGTGGTCATTCAGAGGGCTGCACGGCGAAAAAATAGTTTGTGCGAGAGGAGTGCCCGGGGTAACTGAGACCCTCGGGAAGGCCCACAGCCATTTTAATCCAACCCAAACGGGGTTGGGGGTCGCACCACGATGTTAAGGCGGCTATTGATTGGTGCAGTTCAATTTTGCTCGCTTTACATGAATTTACTATATGTACGACAGAAATTTCGCACTTCACTATCTAAAAAGATCGGAGTCAATACGTGTTTTGGGGACGGAAAGAAAGTCTGTAATGATGATTAGAGTTAAAGTTAACTGAAAATCGGAGTCAGTTGAGGATAGAGAGAGAAAATCAGCGCTATACGGTGTAATTTGTTGTTGTGACGACAGGTTATTGTCGAGAGCTGTAATACGAGGTATGTGGTCATACGGTTTAGATCTGAGAAGCATTAGATTAACTGTTGTAAAAGTGGTTGTAAGTAGTGAAGGAACTTGTAATAACTGTTTATTTGTTGAAGTGTTTAATTGGTTTTTGGATTTTAGTAATGAAATATTTGATTTTCTTGCAAACAATTTGTGATTTCTAAATTTTTGTTAGTTGGGGTTTCGTGACAAACGCGACACTATATCAAGGGTTTCTCAATGACAAAAAGATTGAAAAGCACTGTTGTACATTCGACACGAGTTCTAATATCTATGAAAAAAAGAGCTCTAACATCTATGAAAAAAACCACAGAGTAGTTCAGAACAATAAGCTCAAGCGAAGTAGGTAAAGTAATAGCAATAAATGAAGGTTTTTGTTTTCTCAAAATGATGAAGTGTAGGAGAAGGCAGACTACAGACCCACAAAAGTTTAAAAAATTGTCAACGGTCGTTTTTTTGTTTTTTGTTAGTGGAAGCGGAAGCGATAGGTGTGGAAGCGGAAGCTGTTGGAAAATAACCGCTTCCAAATCCCTGGTTTGATGAATGCGGTAAATGAACCGTTACAAAATGGCTACTCCTCAAGAGAAGGCACAATTTGTATCCTGGTTTATTGAAACAAAGCGGATGTTCAGACTTAGCGAAAGTACAGAAGCAAGTATGGAAAAGATCCACCATCACGTTCTTCAATTCGTCGATGGCACAAGAACTTTATGGGGCGAGGGTTAGTATTGGATGAAGTGAGAAGTGGGTGACCAAGAATATCTAGGAAAAACATTGAGCGTATAAGACAAGCGTTTAGTCGTTCTCCTATGAAGTCCATCCGTACTGCTGCCAGAGAATTGTTATTAACACCTGCAACAGTGCACAAGGTTTTACGCAATAGGTTACAATTGTACGCTCACAAAATGCAAATATTACAGGCAATTCAGCAAAATGACAAGCCAAAACGAAAAGAGTTTGCAGTTAACATGCTCGAACGAATTTCTGAGGATGAAGCATTCCTCAAGCGAATTTGTTCCAGTGACGAAGCAACGTTTCATGTTTCTGGAAAATTAAACAAACACAATGTACGAATTTAGGGATCAAAACACCCCCATGTGGTTAGGGAGCTTCACAGGGGTAGTCCAAAAATGAATGTGTGGTGTGGAATAATGTGCAATTGAATAATTGGTCCATTTTTCTTCCACGAAGCAACAATTAATGCAGATGTTTACTTCGACCTTCTAACTGAATATGTGGCACCACAACTGATTGATGTTCAACCAACTATTATATTCCAGCAAAATGGTGCAACCACATTGGGGACTACGTGTTCGTCAGTTCCTCAATGAAACGTTTCCAGACAGATGGATTGGAAGAGATGGACCAATTTCATGGCCACCACGTTTACCAGATATTACTCCCTTGAACTTCTTTCAGTGGGGTTACGTTAAGGATATTGCGTATCGAAAAAAGGTACGAGACATAACTGACTTGAAGCAAAGGACTTCAAATGCTATTGATATCATTGATGAGGCCATGCTGCAACGAACATGGCAGGAAATCGAGTACCGTCTCGATGTGCTTCGTGTAACTAATGGTGCCCATACAGAAATGTATTAAATTAGGTAAAAAAATCTTTAATAAACACTGAATAAAATAAAACAAACCTGGTTGAGATATATTGAGAACTGATTTCGTGACAAAATTTATAAATTGTATCAGGACTTTATGTACACCCTGTATTTAAATTTTTCTGTGGAGGACGTAAGGGTGGGAAACGCGCGCGTAGAGGAGCTTCTCCGTGCGCCACTGGCCTATGGGTAGTCAGTTCAATAAACTCCGCCTTTGAGGTTGATCTCCAAGAATAATGGTTTTCAATTTTAACGCTCTGTCTTTTTTTGAGACTTACCTTCAGAAAAAATCATTAGCTTAACCATTTCTGAAACAGGCTGGGCCTTAAAAATTCTGGTAGGCCCATTGCAGGGTTGATTTCCAAACAAATAATGGTTTTAAAAAGGGTTAAGTGTAGCCTATAGGCTACCACTTGAATTAGTGACATTGGCCAGCCTGCGAAAAATTTCGCACACCCCTGAAGCATTGTACGTGGGCCTACTTAGGCAACCAAAAGCACCACACTCTTTGTCATCGCTTCAATCTTTTTTATTAAGTCAAAACTACAAAGGCCGAGTGCGCTAATTATAAACTTGTTGTATGCAAACATCATTTCTTCCCTAAATATTAAATAAAATATTGGTAAAAATATCAGTTGACCATACAGCACTTACCGGTACTGTTAAGTACCATCACTAGGCTAAACTCATTGATTAAACATTTAATTTAAAGAGCTGCTTGAATTAAATGAAGATACTTTTCTCCATATCAAGTTCACTAAGCTGGTTTGGCTTTGATTTCCAGATTTCGGCTCTTTCATGATAGAAAAATCTTTCTCCCTGGGTTTCGAAGGTGACTCATTTTTTGAGTTTGACAAAACATTTCTAAAACAAATTTTCTAAATTAAAAAATTGCACTTAACGAACATATTTTGAGTTTTTTGCCAAACACTCTTTAGGAAAATTTACAGATTCATTGCCTGTTTGTTTTATATATTTTTCCGTCGCAACTTTGCGACGATTTTCTTTGCCGATTGCCACTAGGCGTGATAAATTTGATTATTTTGCGTAAATGGAAAGTAATCGATCGCGGACTTATGTGTTCGATTAAAAAAACATTAACTCAAAAAAGTGTATCAACAGCAAAACACGGGAGGTAAACCAAGATAAAAACGCTCTTTAACCAGATTTGAGAATAAACTTGCCGGTACTAAAAACTTGAACACTGTAATATATTTTGGATGTACATAACTCGAAACCGTAAAACCTTTTTGAATTCGAATAAAAATTAATGTAGTTTACAGCCCTGATTCTAACGGTCCTTCCTCAGCATGCATAGTAAGTTTAACAGTCGCTCTAACATCATGTGATGGTTGTGACGTCATAACCACGTTACAGTTTGCACTAAATGATATTCTAATTCATCATTCACAAAAGATTTTCTGAAGAATGTACCTTTAAAGTGAACACTCTACGCGGTTGCGATTCAAGTTCTTCAGCTACCAAAGTACACGAGCATTGCTCCCTAAAATTTGCGACTGCATGTTCCTAACGTAAACCTAACTTGCTGTTTAAATGTCAACTCGTCAAACACTCATTTCTTTGCTGATGCTGCTGACACAATTGAGTGCCTTGCCTCAACCTACCAATCATAACGCAAAGCATAGTTTTGTATTAATTGGTTTATTTACGGTAGCAGGAACAAAACTTAAGCAGTAAAAAAGCTTTTAAAGCCAGCACAATAAGAATAACATGGCAGTTTGATTACGGAATTTCAGAGATTAAAAGGAATTACACGAAAATTCGACGTATCATTTATGCTACACTGCCAGAATGGTGGACCAGAGAGAGCATCAGTCCTTAGTGAGCTCCATTTTCAAGTCGAGGGCGTTTTTCACTGGAATAGCAATTAACAATTATTAGCAAACATCAAACGCAACATCCCAACCTCCCAGAGATCAATCAGGTTAGTACGCTAACCCAGTTTACCGTGTAAAATGTAAAGACGATTACTTGATAGCGGGTAGTGGCAGACGAAGCTTTCCCAAACACAAAGCTACAGTACTTAACACTGGCCTTCAGGCTTGTTGTTGGTGCTGGAGATATGCATTTACGATTAGTTCTAAATGGCTGCCGGTCACTGGACCGGACCATCGTGATCCTAGTTTCTTGATGGGATTGGGATGCGAGGCCTTGATGACCATTCAAAGGAAGAGGTGGACAAGTGTAAGATAATTTTGCTCGTTCACTGGGAAGACACAAGCTACATGAAAGTATTTAAAGTTAAAGAGGGAGTTTTTACGCCTCTAACCCATTTAGTTGATTTTGATGAGATAATTAATTTATGCAACTCCGACATATTTGAGCGATTCCGTTGCTGTTTTTAAGAACTCAGTAAGGTATGACTGAAATAACCAAATCAGCTCAAATTATATGAAAACTTCAAAATACACTAAAACAAATGCATTTCGTTAAATCAGAATCTTCAGTGCTTATTCAAATAGAATCTATTTGAATAGAATCTTAAAGTTTCAATAAAATTTGAGCTGACTTAGTGATTTCAATCACACCTCTAACCCATTCAAGTTCAAAAGCCTTCAAAATTCGCACTTCCTGGCACTAAATGGCTTCAATAAAACATTTTTTGATCAGATCAAACTTCAACACTTCCTTAAAAAGTAATTCTACATCAGACATGAAGGGATGGTAAACACGCGCTAGTTCCGCCTCCACCATACTTTAAATGCATCTTGCCCTTTGAACTTTTATCAAAAACGAATACAATTAGCACGGTTAGCACACTGTAGTGTTTCCATCCGCAGCAATAAACACTAGAGATTACCTGACATCTCCTGCTTGTGGAAGATGTCTCTTCTGTGTAGGAGCTTCATCATCTGACGAGCTAGAACTATCACTAGAAGATGAACTGGAGTCACTTGAAGAATCAGAAGTAACTAAATTAGTGGTTGCATTATCAGCCATGGCAGCTACTTCTGGTCTTTCTTTGCGCAAGATTCTGCAATCCAAAGATAATTATGAATAGTAGGCCAACACGGATTTCCCATGAGAGGAATTTTTACCAATAGTCGGTAGTATGGCGCGATGGACTAAATGCCAGACTACATGCGGTATGTCCCAGCTGAGCCTGCGTCTGCTTACAGCTCGCGTTTCCGGTTTGGTTACGGCTTGCGTGGACCGCAACGACATGCATGGAATGGGGGACCGCTGACTTGAAGATCACAAAGTCACTTCGCAGTTTCCTAAACTCTCCGTTCATCCTGTGTTGACGAGTTAAATAAACCCTTATCCAACGATTTTTAGTTATACATAGACCAATTAGTGTTCCCACCAGTTTGGAGTTTTCCGTATTGTTGGCACCGAGATATTTTTGTTCAATACAGAAATCAAGCACGCAATGAACTGGAAACCCCACAGCATCTTACGGTGTGGAAAAACAGTGCTTAAAAAAGTGAAGCATTGGCCTAACAATTCGAGCTTAACTTGAAGTTGGTTTGGAAAAAACTATCCCAAATACACGTGAAAGCACAAGATCTTCAAACAGGCCAATTTGGTTGCTTTGACGCAAAGCAATATTATTGTCTATTTAAATTAAAGCCAACTTAACCTTACCGCTGAACTTCAAAATGTGCATGTCACTTTTCATAAGAGTCGCTAAATGAGCCTGATCGTTTGATTTCAAGAATTATTACCTAATCCATTTGTGTGACAATCTTGGGCGACCTTTTACAGTCTTCACCCAAACAGTTGGAAAATTTGAAATGGAAGCAAAATTTTGTGTAACCGCAGTTGCATCATCGAGATTTAAAACCAAATGCCACCAACCACCAGGGACAAACACCGTTTCACCTAAATGTAAATACTTGTGACATTGATCATTAGTAACTTTTCTTACAGTAGACTGAAGGCAGAATTACAAAACATTGACCTTTCAAGAACGTTACATCACGACCCCCCAAACTAAGACTGCCTTCCAAACGTCTTTACTATAAGCACTACCAGTTTTGTTCACAATACCACCACGTATCAAACCCAGTTTTTTACATACGTTTCCACTTAAGCCTAACTTTACCTTTGACCTAATTTTACTCATTCGCAGCAACGCAGTGTGAAAAAAATTCACCAAGATCGACTTATATCACCTATTGATAAAAATTTGATGTGAAAAAAATTAAGAGTTATGGTTTTGAATCCAGGTTTACAACACAAATACGATTTAAATTCGTTAACTCGCTCCATCCCATAAATGTCAGGTTTAAATCCGACCACAGGCTTATTGTCCCCAGTAATATACGGAATCAACATCTAATAATATTCTCTCACCAGGTTTTTGCAAAATCTCTAATGGCTTGTACTCCTGCGGCCAGTCTGATGATTGAGTTCTCGGATAGATTAATTTAAACCAAGTAATCGCTTCATTTTGTTGATGGTAATCTTCGTGCTTTTTTACCTGTCAAGACATTATAATCAGTACCATGGCAATTTAAAACAAAGAGGTCCCCTTGCACGGGTTCAGCAAAACGAAAATTATAAGGTTCATCGCCCGTCTAGGTTCTGTGTTGCGCTTTGGAAAAAGCACTTTTCAACATAATTTCCATAATATTGGTTGTAGAAATGCACTACGTTGGCAATAACTCTTAAAGCGAGTCTGCATTTGTAGTTCTGAATCAGAAAACGGAGTAACTGCATTAGTCAGGTGCAAAGCTGTAAAATGGAAGCGAAACCGTAAATTAATGCAATTACCTTTATGAGCTCTTTTGGAGTGTGATTTGGAAACAAACACCACCGCTTATGTCCATGCACGAGTGCATTCCAAGCACTGGTTCCGAGAGGATCGATGTGGATTCCTGTTCCTGAAAGCTTTGGACCCATCACAAACCATCGATACGGAGGACGTTTTTTTTCACCAGCATACCTATTAACATATGCTACGACATTACAAAACAATAGTATAGTAACAAGTTTACTAGTCAGCAATTTGCACTAACCATGGGCAACTAACGATACGGCACATTTGGTCACATTTTGCCGTACAATGCTGAAAGGCTTATTTCTGTCGACAATAAAGAAGTTTAATTTTAGCATTGTTCAGGCATGACGCAATCGCTGCACACAACCGCTATAGATTTGTTCAACATTCGCGTAAGGAAAACTGATTGCAAACTAGTTGTAATGTGATTAAACTGTCTACTTGAAAATGTTGGAGAAGTTTGATATTGTTGTTCTGATAACCTAGCGAGTAAAGTAAGGTATCTGAAAGAAACAGTAAATAAGGAATTATCACCCATACATACGCTGGAAGTCTTTGTAACGAATATTTAACGTTGAAATTACGCTATTTTGAATGCTTCAAAAAAGCATAAGTTTTGTTCAGAGGCGTTACCGTTCTTTTCCAGCGACCATCAAATTGTGCTGCAAGTTAAGCTTAAACCAGGTTTTTTTTAAGTAAAACGTTAGGTGCCCGATATGAACCTGCAAGGGCCCGAAAAATATTTGCCTAATGTAAAATGATTAGATGTGTTTTGCACCCTATTGCAGGGTTTCCCAAACTTTTTGCTCCGCGGACCCTAATATAAATAAATAGAACACGAATAGAATTTATCCGACAATGTGATGAATGGGCATCCTTCATTTTGTCAATTCATCAACTCTTGGGCTATTTGGAGGTGCCCTCTAAAAAAAGGTCAACGCCCGTTGTGTTGCCGTGATTATGCCACTCGTAACTTCACTGTACTTAATTTCCGGGATTTTGTATTCGGACTCCTTGTGCGGTCGATACTAACCCCAGTTTGGGAACCTCTGCTCTATCACACTGACATAATTTTCTCTGATTGTAGGGACCCGATTTTCATTTTTAGGGATCCGAATCGAGTACTATTATGTACATTGAAAAATACTGCTGCCAAAAATGAAAAAGTAACTTCTTTTACATCTTCTTTCAGTAAACCCAATCTACTAGTAGAGTGAACGAATTTGTTTAATCTTTCAAGCTGGATCCCAACACGTAATTTTATATTATACATGAAGCACGTCAATTATGAATGTATATCCAACGGAAAAAGACGCAAACCAAAATGGGGTTTAAAGTCAATACCCATCATTCATGGTTTATTTACAAAGACTATCGCGAGAAATTTGAAATTACTGTCAGCTCAAATAGACATTTTGTGGGCAAGCATTAGCGCTGCTTGAATATCATAATGACAAGCAAAAAATTCATTGTTACAGTCGTCCAACTGCTGCTCATTTTCCACATCAACATTCGCACAAACTCAAAAAGGTAGAGCTACGCAGTAACTGCTTCTCTGGAATCGTTTCATTAACTGCCCATATCACAATAAATAAAAAACATGTTTCTGGTAAAAGTGAAATGTTACTCGTGGATTCGTGGTAGATCAACATTTATCTTACAGCATTTGACATCTTTTCGAATCGAGTGTTTGTGGGGGTGACAGTGCAATTGGGTAATCTGTCATCAAACGCAGTTGTGAAACAATGTTACCTATTTGGCAGTGTTATAGGCTACTGTCCTAGACTGTATTAACTATCTAAACAGTGTTGCACTATCTAAAATTGCAGTTGTATCTGTTAATTACTGTAGATTGATTCGATATCGCAAAATGAAAATGCAGCCCACTTAAAAAGTACATACCACTACTATCTGGCCTGTATGATCTAAACGCTAAATATTGTACGTTTATTTTTAGAAATTTTTTATGTTTTTCAAAATTGGTAATGAAAACTGGATGTATTTTTATTAGTACAGTAAGCTATCGTAGAGAGTAGATGAATGAAAATCTGGTGTCGCACAAAAATTAACCACAAAAACGCTATTATGCAATAGGCCTTTTAGAAACAGGCAATAAAATGTAACATACCAGGCCGTTATCACGGACGTATGCGGAAATTGGTTGAGCGAAGCGCGAAAATGACTTACAGCAAATTTTATGGGACAGTTGCGGAGAAAATTAACGAAAGCAATTATTAAGGGTCGCAACTTAACTTATAAAAAGTAGTGTTAAGGCGCAAAAAATGCATTCCACAATACTATAGCTTTAAAATCTATAAAATAGAGGAAAAAGGTTGTAGTATCACAATAACATGTTTCTGACTAGTGTCAAGATATGGAAGTAGCAACTTAAAAAAACTCAAATAATGACGTAAGGTGGATGTACGCAGTAGCCTATGCAGTTATTTGGTTTTGTATATAATTTGCTCTCAAGCATATTTGTGTTGAAATTTGCGTCCGTTTGAATATTTATTCGATGTCACACAGTATACCTTCTCGTGCGAACATCCGGTTTTGTCAACAAAAATCTATCTCTACGTTTTTGTTTGCAAAAAAACTATACGCTTTTAACACGTGTTAGGACAAACTCAGATATTCGAACAACATAAACTGTAAATCATTCATCCTTTTAATATCAAAGCGGACGAAGATTTTCGTCCAAAAGTGCATGATAGTAAAAATCGAGCAAAACTGAACAAAAAACGTACAAAACTGGACAAAAACGTATACTGTGTACCGCGACCTATGGACCTATAGTTGATACTGCACCAATCAACAGCCGCCTCAACGTGGTCATGTGGATCCCACCACGTTTGGGTTGGGTCGAAATGGCTGTTGGACTTCCTAAGGGTCCCAGTTACCTCGGGCACTCCCCTTCATTTTTTTGCTATGCTGCCCTCTGAACGACCACAGAAGGGCAGCACACAGCTTCCTTAAAATCGGTCGCCTGTATTCTCTTTCTCTTTTCTCCTGCTCATCTTCGTCTCCTTGTTCTTCTTCTTCTCTTGATGAGCGGTAACGTTCATTCCAACCCTGGCCCCATCTTTCCCTGCTCTGTGTGCACTGGAAACGTGACCTGATTGGGCAACTCAGTGCAATGCTGCACCTGCTCCAAATGGATCCATCTAAGGTGCTCACAACTTTCCCTCTCCAAATTCCGAACTCTTGACAGCTCTCACTCTTGGAGCTGCCCCTCCTGCTGTGTCCCCACTCGTAACACTGTGACTCTCTCCTCGGACTTCTCCAACACATATACCTCCACTGTACAATCTAGCCCTTTGTCTGATAATGCTGCACTCCCGCCCCACCCTAGTCTTCAAACTTCTTATCCCCCGTCGACCCATTCTGTATCTTCTCCATCTGCCCCCTCACCACCGTCCCTTGCTCCTGGCTTTCCTTCTGTGCCACCTGCCTCCACTCCCCCTAACTCTCTCAGGCTTCTTCAATGGAATGCTGGAGGTCTTCGAGCCAGGAGCACTGAAATACTTCGCTTTCTTTCATCCCATCCTGTTGACCTTATCTGTATCTAGGAATCCAATCTTAACTCATCTTCCTCTTTCCGGATTCCTGGATTCTCTGCCCTGCGTTCTGATCGTACCCACCCCCATTCTGGCATTCTCTCTTCTGATGCCATGCACGCTAGTGACGGCATTGTCATTTTCGTCAGGCAGGGCCTATCTTTCTCTGAACTCTCCACCTCTTCTCTTTCTTCACTCGATCCCTACTCTGATTATGTAGGGGTCAACATCTCTCTTGACAACTCCTCCTTGCTCTCATTTCTTAATGTGTATGCCCCCTATTTGCTCCTCCCCGACAGATAGCAAAACTGACTCCTTTTCTCCCTCCATTCTTTCCTCCTCCAGAAATCTCTTCATTTTGGGGGACCTTAATTGCCATCACCCCCTCTGGGACTCAAGAGGTACTTCCGACCCCCATGGGAAGTATTTGACTGGGTCATCTCCTCTGACCTCCTCCACCTTAATGACCCTGACACACCCACCCTTCTCCATTGCTCCTCTCCTGACATCTCCTTTTCTCCCCCTTCTTGCTCCTGGGATGTGCTTCAGGACCTGGGTTCTGACCACTACCAATTCTTCTATCTATCCGTCTCTCTGGTCTTTTGCCCCAACGAGCATCCCCCTTCCTTCAATTTTCAGAAAGTTCACTGGGATGGCTTTGCCTCCTACTTTGACTCTCACTGTCCCTCTGCAGAGGAATACTCGTCTCTTTCTCCTTCCTCTGCTGCTGCTCTCTTTACCTCTCTGGCACTGAATGCAGCCAAATCTTTCATTCCTTTCAGCCGCATCAAACGCCCTCCTAAAGCCTGGTGGTCTGCTGAGGTGGAAAGTACAGTTAGTGAAAGACGCAAGGCTTTTGCTGCCGCTCACAGAAGTGATGAAGATCGACAGGCTTCCATCTCCGCTTCTCGAGGCACCTCGTCAGCATTCACCAAGGCCAAGGCTGAGGCATGGCAGACGACTTGCACTTCTCTTTCACCTAAATCTAATCCTAAACCTGTGCACTCTCTTCTTCGCTTTATTGCTGGCTCTCCTTCCTCGTCTTCCTCCTCTCCTAACTTTCCCAACTGTTCTTCTCCCAGGGAATCAGCTTTGGTTTATGTTGCTTACCTGAGGTCTGATTTTTCCGTTTCTCAGCCAAAGGCCCTGCGCAGCAAAGCCAGAGGCTACCTCACTGGGCTCCGCCGAGCCACGTGCCCGGAGGAGTCTCATTTGTCCTTCTGCTCTCCCTTCTTTTCCACTAAACTTCTTGCAGCTGCCTCCAACCTTTCACCCTCCACTGTCACTGGCCCAGACAAAGTTGCCTATCCCATGCTAAAGCATCTTTCTCGCTCTGGCATGGATTTTCTTCTTCACATCTTCAATCTTTCCTGGTCTTCACATTCCTTTCCTTCCATCTGGAAGACATCTTCCATTATTCCCATACACAAGATGGAAAACCTCACGACTCTCCTGTTCCTTCTGGCTTATATCTCTCACTTCCTGCATCTCAAAGCTTTTTGAATGCATCATTCTATCCCGTCTACTCTTCTTTCTGGAATCTAATTCCATTCTCTTTCCCCGCCAGGCTGGTTTCTGCCCTGGACAGTCTACATTTGATCAGATTCTGTTCCTTTCTCAGTCCATTTCAGATGAGTTTAACAAACCCAGGCCAGGCTCTCGGATAATCCTGTCTACTATTGATTTCTCGAAAGCTTTTGACTCTGTCTGGCATCCCGCCTTTTTCCACAAACTGATTTCGGCTGGCCTCTTTCCTTGCTTTGCTCCTTGGACACAATCTTTCCTTTATGATAGGTGCGCTTGCGTGGTTTATCAAAATCACAAAAGTTGTTCCTTTCGAGTTTGTTAAGGTGTTCCACAAGGATCCATTCTTGTCCCTGTACTTTTCTCTCTCTGCAGCTGTGATCTTCCTGCTTCTCTGCCTTCTTCTGATGGCTGCTATTTTATGCTGACTATCTGGCCATTTGGTCCTCCTCCCCCTCAGTTACCACTGCAGTGGAGGCCACATAAGGAACTCTGTTTCGATTGGAGCACTGGTGTCTTCCTCTCAACCCAAGCAAATGTGAGGCCTCCTTCTCAGTGAATTCCCACCAAGCTAACCTCCAACCCAACTCAGCTCCTGCCTCCGTTTCAATCCCACTCCAACCTTTCTTGGGGTCACCTTCGACTGCACTCTTTCCTTTTCTAAACATGTATCTTTACTGAAGGCCAAGTTCTTCCCATGTCTCAAGGCCTTACACTGTATCTGTGCTTCCTCATGGGGCCCCTCTAAGGAGTCTCTCTCTGTTCTGTATAAATCTTTTCTTTGGTCCCTTCTCACTTACGCTTTATCCGCATGGTTTCCTTTCCTAAGTGTTACCAATATCAGCAAATTGGAATGCCTCCACCGAGTGGCTAGTCGCACCATCACCAGCTGCCTCTTGTCCTCCCCTATCCCTCTTCTTTTCTCTGAGGCTTCTATACCTCCCCTACAAGTCACCCTGACTCGTTTCACTCTTTCGTCTTATGAGCAGACTCTTTGTCTCCCAACCTCCTTTCCTCTTTCAGGTTTATCCAGACATGGAGTGAAACCAAGACTCTACAGATCTTCCTGGAGAGCTTTTGTGTCCACTCACTCGCTCATGCTTCCTTCTACTTCTCTTAGGGAGGCTCTTCTTGCTTGCCCTCCCTTTCCTCCTTGGAATCTGCCATTGTTGACCATGGAGTCCACTCTTACCTCTCCATGCTCTCACTCTGATCATCCTCTCTCTCACCAAGGTGCAGCTCTCGCCCACCTTGACTCTCTCCCCCCTCATGACCTGGCACTCTGGACAGATGGTTCTGTTCTTTTTCCTTTTGGCAAGGGCAGCCCTGGCGTACTTGCCAACCACTCTCTCTGTGGCACTGAGGCCACTCTTTCCTTTTCAGCAGGCCCAGTATGTTCAAGCTTTTCTGCTGAAGCCTGCGCCATTCTGCACGCTCTTTGCTGGTCTCGGCAGCACCAACAAGTCTGCCATTTCTCTTCTTTTCTCCTACTATCTGACTCTTGTTCTGTCCTCTCCTACATCTTTCCTCTTATCTCAAACTCTGTGGCAGATCCGGCAGGAACTGTCTTCTCTCTCCTCCTGTTCTATCAGGCTACAATGGGTCCCCAGACACTCGTTTCTTCCGGGGAATGACACGGCTGATGAGCTAGCCAGACAGGGAGCACTACTTGCACCCTCCGCAACCCCTTGTAGTCTCTCTCCTCTTATCTCTCGTATCCACTCTTGTCTTATCTCGGACTGGAGGCATACTGTCTCATCTAAATTCTTTGACACACAGGTTCCCTCCATTTCCACTGAGGAACTTGTGCTCCCTCGTCATGCTCGCTGTGTCCTCTCTTGTTTTTGCTGCAACAGACACAGCCTTCTTTTATGTTTTTATCTCTCTTGATTGACAAAATCGAGAATCCTTCCTGCAGCACTTCAGAGTTCAGACACTTGTCTCAGGCCATTTCTCATCTCGTTCTGCACTGTCCAGCTACAGACTCTTTGGCGATTCTCTGTTTCTTTATGACCTCTGCTCCACACCCTAGGGAGTTGCCCAACTTCTGGGGCTCCATGGTCTTCCACCATGCCCCCATTCCTCGGAAGGGGTTGGGTAATCAACTACAACAACCTATGGTGACCAACAGAAGTGCAACTCGGAGAAGTTAATTAGTTGGCTTTCCCTTTGATATTTGCTACATGTGTAAGAGTGCACAAGCCATTTTGTAAAACGTGCAATTTTGTAGTTGCGATCAGGTGGAGGAGGTGTAATGACTAAAAATTTTTTCCCTGCAACATGTAAAGCTGAAACTCACAAATGCAATTTCAAAAATCCTTTTCCTTTTCTCAAAATAACTTAACTAAGTGTATTTACGCACTAGCATAAATCTTGCATATCATGATCAAAATGTCTTCCTGGTCCCTGAGTCACTCGCTTTTTCTGTACTTTAACAGCTAGTTTTATTATAACCAGTGGGGATGTAAAAAATATATTTTCCTAGCTACGATCTTCCACTTCATGCCACTTTTGATATTTTTGTTTGAGGAAGCTCTCGGAAAGATATGATGAGTTTTCTGGAGTTTAAGAAGAGTTTTAAGAGATTTTTAGAGTATTTTTGAAATTTGAGTGAAGAGTTAAAGTCAGTTTGCAGTAAAAGCCTTTGCCAGAACACAAAATACTAAACAATTTTGCATACATACAAATGCATTAAACAAAATAGCCCCCAAAGCTAGGAATTTGGGTTGCATGTAATATAAATAAAAGGGTGAGTAGTAACCCTAAAAGCCCATTTCAAGCAAACAAAAAGCTAATTTTGGAGCAAAAATACCCTTCAAAAGTGTCCTAGGCAGAAATTAAAACTATTTTAACTTGGTTTGAGCTGCCCTTTGTAAGAGAATTAACAGTTATTTTTTAGTTGTGATGTTGAAGTAAAGCTTCACTGAATTTTTATTGGTGTCCCAACAATTCAAAGTTACATTAGGGTTAGGGTTTAGATTTGACTTTGAATTTCCAACTTTGAATTGTCGCTAAACATTTTTATTTACAATCTTGAACTAACAATGCATCTATTGAGTAGAGGCATAAAAATGTTGGGCAAATGAGTTAAACAACCAACTGATTTTGTCCATACATTTTGCTTTGACCCAAACTCTCTTTGATTTTTTAGTTCCACTGCTCCCTACCAAATAATATTTTGATACTGCTTCTGGCAAGGTTAAGGAATTTTTGTTTTGGTACATACCTAGTTATAGGGAAAGTACTTGGTCACCCTGTATGGCTACTGTACTTGTCTAATTTTTTTTAGACAAGCTAAATCAACATTTTCCAGGGACTAAAGGATAATACCACAGATCTCTATTTCATACAGTTTTAAAAAGACTTTTTTCTAGCACTACTGGAAACTCTAAACAGGCCTGAAGACAAGTTAGCTTTTTACACATTGAACAATTTTTCAGTGACTAAAGTAGTGGTTCCCAAACTGTGATACATGAAAGCCTTCTAGGTGGTACGTGAGATATCGATCAACATCATTTTTTTTTGTACATTTTTGAGATTTTTTGGATATAGATAGTATATGGACACTGTATGAAACCTTTCAATGGTACAGAAGTACAAAAATTTGGGAATCACTAGACTAAAGGATAAAACCATACATCTCCATTTCAAACAATTCAATTTGTAAATAATATTGATAAATTCACATCATCAAAAATGATGGCAATGTTCAGCAATTGCAATAAACTGACCTGAAAAGATCATCTTTGAAGTACTTTGGTATTTCAAAATCTTGCAACAGTTTTTGTCGCTTTGGGTGTTCTCCATAGTTGCTGTCAAATATATACAATGGGCTGTCATCTTTTGTGGACTTCATATACTGGATGTAGTATTTCATCTTCATCTTCACTGAATAGCCATCATCATCTTCCCCGCATTTAAATTTCTGATTTCTGTACTTCTTTCTTAGCCTTTCCAAAGTCCATTTGTGATTAGCCATCCAGTTATCTTGGCAGTTTGTAATAACAACTGGCTTGTATGGCTTTTCATACCTGCAGACACATTTTACTCAAAAATCTTAACCTTACTAAGAAACCAAATAATATCCACCAAATTTTAAACCAAAACAAAACACCATAGCTGCCCTATACAGAAAACAAATTAGAGCATAGGGTGAAATGCAAAATTGACAATCACTTGTTTTCTCCCTTGAAGACCCATTGAAGACACAGATATAGTTTGGATTTAAGTTGGAATTAACTTGAGAAATTTTATTACTGATTTTAACCCTTGCCATAGACTAGACATAATACAGCATTGAAAACATTTTGACAGACGGAAAAATGATGATTCTACATTTCACAGAAAACGTTCAACTTACTCCATGAATAAAACCTTAGAATACAAACTTATTAACAATAATTTAGGTGACATACACTAGACCAATCAAATAAAATGGTTTATCTCGTTTCATCACCCATTGTACACATGAAAGTTATTTTATTCAGCTATAATGTATTTGAGCACAAGATTAGTTGAAAGTTTGAAAACCACAAAATCAGGCAGCCATCCATACACGTAGTTGCAGTCAGTAGATGCTTAGTTTGAAGCCAGAAGGAGCTTGAAAGCAAATGAGGCTCTGCTTGATCATGCATCATATTACTCTGAGCAGTGTACCAGTGTATTGTAGTTGAAAATGACTCTTCCCATCCTTCATACTGCTACTACTAGATAGCCTTCATGTGTTTTCAAGTGGTTCTTAAAATAATCTATTTTTTTTAATTGGTTCAGACTGCACGTTATGTTTAGATAATGGCTGATGGGTAATTAACATCACGGAAAATTTCATTAGATTATTTCAGTTATACCATAGTAGGCCTACATAATCTCATTAGGTTATTCAAGTAAGGCGGTACAAAAAAACTTACTTCTCAATAAATTCCTCACATGAAACTTTACGACAATCGATTCTTTCAACGTTGTCTTTTATTGAGTTGAAAGAAGTATCGAACCAGTCATAATAATTATGTTTGGTCCAACCATCTCCTTTCAACTCAGACCTGGCAGCTTTTTTAGCAGAGTGAAGTCGTTTTTTATATCTCTTTAATGACATTTTTAAATTTAACAAACTTTTGGTTAATTAAAACCCAAAATGGTTAAGCAAGAAAAGCAACTTTCACGCTTTTCAGTTTCTTGAAATCGTATTTTTTGGCTAGTTTTCGAAAGCTAGCCTAAACTTATACGGCTTTCCCAATCGTTTTCGCCAAACCCAATAGTCTAAAGGACAAATGATATCAACCTGTTGTTGCCAACCAGTAAATAAAAATTTAATTCGCTCAAACGCAGGAAATTCATTAATTATCCTGACCTAACTACATGCTTGCCCATTGCTCTGAAAAACTCAACGCTTCAAGTAAAAATCTATTGTCTTTCATGACATTACAGACCAATAAAATTAGGCAATTCCATGGTCACGTGAATAAAAGGTTTCCTTTTTTTTTACTCATATCAGTTAGCGCAAGTGCCTAACAATCTCATAGCCATTTAATTTTTTGTGATCAAACAAATACTTATTTATTAAGCAATAAATGAAAGTAATAACCAACAAGTGAAGTTTTGAGCTACAAACTAATCATTCCAATGTCAGAAAAAAGCTGCCAAAGACGAGCCCCTGTATTGCAGGAGACGAGAAAAAAGATGCCTAGATTTTGCAGGGAAAAAGGAAATGCTTTTTCAGATATTTATGTGGTATCAAAATTGTTTGAAAAAGCTTGTGACCAAGTGATTCCACTTTTGGGAATAGATCCGGGTTCCGATAGCGATTCGTATAGTTTTCTGGGCATCGGAGAATTTAAATTATTTAATTGCACTTCCTGCTGGTTTCAACTCGTCGTCCTATTGTCAGCTGTAACAGCAGCTTTTCTTTTTGGAATTTATTTCAGGTAGGCTTGTATTACTAAGCAGCAGAGGCTAAGTTTGAAACATAAGCTAGCTTAGCATACGGTTGCCATACATCAGAATTTTAGTGTTATAATCTGCGTCAGGGAGAAATGCCAAAAGGTGCTTAAATGTCAGGAATTTTAGTGTTTAGTTACCAAAAGTGAACCATGTGTTTGAACGGGCCGAATCAAGATTGCCGCGAGCAGCACAATTGGTGACAGCGAGACAGGTGACGCCCCCCTTTTTTGGAGAACACCATTATTTGGGGTGACACAACGCACACAGCTCCAACATTACCCACCGTTATTTCAGGGTATTATTTAGCCTACTTAAAATGGGCCCAAAATATTTGTTAATAAACAAATGCACTAGCAGCAACTTTTGGTAGCGTTGAAAGAAAAGTAACAAATTTCTAACATGCCAGCAAAAGATAACAACTTTCTTGCCAAAAGTTACAGCTCTGCCAACCCTTAAAACCGACGCGATGGCGTAGTGGTTAGAGCGTCCGCTTCGCAGTCGGTAGACCTGGGGTTCATTGCCCTTGTCGAGTCATACCAAAAGACTTTAAAAAATGGCATCCGCAGCTTCCCTGCTTGGCGCTTGGCATTTATGGCAGGTTGTGGAGAACAAGCCGGCAAGTTCGCTTGTTGTGTCCTTGGGCAAGGCACTTAACGGGACGCCCCCGCCTTTATGTGGAAGACAGGTGGCCCATAAACCTCAAAAAAGGCAACTCCCAAGCGAGTACGGACTTCCCGTCCAAAGTATAGCGATACAATTCGCTTTCTCGTGAATGGAGGATAAATATGGCAAATAAAACAAACAAAAAAAACAAAAGCTCTGCCAACCCTGCTTCCAATACTTAATAGAGTGAACATGACCGAAAAATGTGTCCGAGATTTTGCTTCATCAAATATGGTAACCCTAGTTTAGTATACCCTTAAAACTATCTATCATTTTACCTTAGGCCTACATAAGATAGAGAGGAAGCTAAATAAAATTTTATAAGTTGGCGTAACCTATCCTTCTCCCCCTCAACCGACGTAGCCTACAATAGTTGCGTTAGGTTTAAGAATGTTTAGGTTTAAGCTACATTTAGTTGCGTGAGTCATTTGTATTGGCGGATGAAGAAAAATTTGGGTTAACAAACCGACGCGATGGCGTAGTGGTTAGAACGGCAGTCGGTAGACCTGGAATTCATTGCCCTTTCGAGTCATACCAAAAGACTTTAAAAAATGGTATTTATAGCTTCCCTGCTTGGCGCTCGGCAACTATGGGAGGTTGTGGAGAGCAAGCCAGGAAGTTCGCTTGTTGTGTCCTTGGGCAAGGCACTTAACGGGACGCCCCCGCCTTTATGTGGAAGACAGGTGGCCCATAAACCTCGGAAATAGAAACTCCCAAGCGAGTGCCGACATACCGTCCAACACATAGGGATACAATTCGCTTTCTGGTGAATGGAGGATAAATATGGTAAATAAAAATAAAAATAAAAAAAATCTGTATAAGCTCTTTTAATGGCTTTGCAAAACGTAGAATAGGCCTCATAAAGTCAAAAACATATTTTTTGTTATTTAAAATAATGAATTTTGAAAAATGTGAGTGACCGTTATTTTCCTCTTTCTTTCAACTGTCTCAAAAATCTAAAGTCTTGTTCTGCATCCACACATCGTTTATTGCAATTTTTTTAGACGGCAAACGATAGTTGGTTTACTTCGCCAAAAAGAAGAATGGGTGGACAGAGAAAAGATGTTGCTTAATCAATTGTGGGCGGCCCTTGAAGAAAAGCTCGAGTTAAAGTCGATGTGGCAAGAATCAAAGACCGCATTGGATCAAACAAAAGGTGGAAAACATTATTTTAATTTCATCATCACTTGCACGAATTAATACGAGAGCGAAGTGCAGTGGGCCCGATTCGTGAGGTTTGACGTTTATTTGCCATGAAACTGGAGTAGTCTAAGCATTACGAGCTTTCGATCTTTAAATCAGTAGTTATTCCGATTTGCACCTATGGTCAGGATTTATAGATAGTGGCCGAAAAAGTGGCGATTTTGAGGGCAAACTGCGGAATGATTGTTTAGAACATGTAGAGGTACAGACATACAACGAATGGATAAAATCTGAAGGTCTAGCACTAAAACTTAAAAATCTCTCAACATCGAGCCGATGTTTCTTCGCAACAAGAGGTCTTTGCTGCCTTGGTTGGGTCAGGATAGTGAAATCTCTGGGATCTCTGGTCTCAAGAAAGATTGCTTCGTCCAATACTCTTTGCCATAGCAATAGGATAAGGACCGCTTGGTCGTATAAAAATTACGTTGATCAGTTACTGTACGTAAGAGGCTTGGCTAGAGGTCAATATTTGAAATTTAATCAATTGAGTCATCGGATATGGCTGACTAGCTGGAGATCTTCACTAGATCTATGTAGGGATGCTGGTTCGGCGGCTCTTCTAAGCAGAAAAGCTGGTCTATAAGATATAACATGTGCATGATATCATCATCATATGCCATCCGTCAAAACCGGTTTTTGTTGTCAAAATCGGCCAGATTGGTTATATTTAGCCTGGCTACTCGAAATCGCTTTTTACGCGCCTTCTTCTCAGAGGCTTAACCATAATTTTGATCGTGAGAAGAGGACTTACAATCATGTTCACTAGAATTTTAAAGAAATGGTTTGTAGTAATAGCCAACGGAAATTATTTGATGTGGGTAATCTCTGTCCCAGCTAAAAACTATAATATTAGGCTGCATTGGGTCACCACGTTGTTTACCTGGTTGCCGATATGACAATACAAGGACGATGCGTTGTGGATCGAAAACTGTTTGTAACAACTGACACCGTAATGTTATAAGTACCGGCAATGAATCCAGAAAAATGTAAATCAACCACTTAACACACAATTATTTTGCGTTGTAGCTGAACTAAACGCGGAAAGATCAGAGAAAGATACGATTCAAACAAAGCTGTGGGGAATGGAACGGAACATCAAAACAATGCAATCGGAACGGGATACCATGGCTGATAAGCTCAAAGACTGCATTGGTACATTTGGAGGCCTGCGGAACTCGTTAGGAAAAGTATGTAGCCTACAGTAGCCTATAGGCTTCGAAAGTTTTAGTATTAGCCTATATCGTAGAAAGTGATCTGTCTGTAGGAGTGAATTTTAAACTTTGTAAATTGATTGACTCCTTTTTTTCGTTTGAATTAAGAAAGGACCACCACCAAGGTTTATTTGATGCTCTTTACGAGGTAATGACCTTTTTGTAGGGTTCCATTGTGGTGTGGTGTAATACAAGTTTATTAACAATTTTTTCAAACTTTATTTATAACAGTCTACCGCGCAATATACAGATATTGACACAATATTTATGCTTGGCTTCGCAATGTACAAAATGGTTCTAGGAAAATTCGCCGTAAACAAGTTTGCCGTAGGAAAACTCGCCTCAGAAATTTTCGCCTCAGGAAATTTCGCCGCAGTCAAATTTTGCACCCCCAGTATCTACCCCCCTCCCCGTGCACTCCCTTCTACTGTACACTGCCCAGTACATTTACATACCGGGCCTGCCCCTTCGGTGTACACTGCCGTTCCTATTAGGCGAAATTTCCTGAATCGAAAATTCCTGAGGCGAGTTTTCCTACGCCAAACTTGTTTACGGCGAATTTTCCGGACACGATACAAAATAAACGTGTGGTGCAACTATTAACAACATCAAAGATAAATTTTCTGGAAAGTCAAAAATATATTTTTCGGTCTTGATGCTCATCAATTTTGTTAGTCTTCTTTTTTCTTGAGATCAATCTTTTCTGACCTCAATTTTTTCGATTTTTACCGTGAATTTATCGGTTGGCCTTTTCAGGTAGGGGCAGATCGACGATTTTAGTCGCTTCATTTGAAAACATCGATATTTCTTAATTGAATTAAAAAATTTGTTTAGGGTCATGTCTCCTATATCCCCTTTTCCCTTCCAACAACTCTTATAGGTGCGGCACAACTTGTATTGGTGCACAACACATGCCTTTGGTGCGGCTCGTCAAATGATTTAAAAAAATTGTTATAGTTTCAACAAAAGTATGCGTAGATCTATTCCTTGACATAAGCAGGCGCATACCAGGGGTAAGCTGAGGGCTGAAACCCCCATTAGCACTCCCTTTTTAAAAAAAAATGTCTCTTTTCTCAATATTAAACCTTGCTTCCTCCCTTGCAAAAATCCTGGTTACGTTACTGGGCGTGAGTAGTGTATAGTGATGGTAATTATGACCGCTTACATATCTAAAGCTAATAGCTATTGCAGAACTAATGCTTCTACTAGCAGAGCATATCAATGTGAATTCTATTCGTTTTATGTAAAATTTAATGTCGGCATTCAGCTCGCGGAAAGAATAATTGTCGGTTGTTGCTCTGTTTTTGTATTAAGTGATAGGCAACAGCCCTCCTTTGCACGCGTCTATAATTATGCTTACAACTGGGAGGCAATTTAATCTTTTAGCCTTGGGCATAACCACGATTTTTGTAATGAAAACCAAGCCTCAATTATGACTCTGTTTTGGTGCCAAAGTTCAGAACTGTTTTTTGAAAAAAGTTTTCCCCTTTCCTAGGCGAAGTATTATAACTAAGGGAGTTATTTATTCCTCGTAGTTTTTCTGGATCCGATCTTGCTTTCCGCGCAGGTGTGGAAGCAAGAGCGAAAAAGCTGTATTTGAAGCCTTAGATAGAAGATTAAAATCCATAGATGTTTACCGTCATGGGACATACAAAAACCTTTAATTCAGTTTTTTCTTTTAGCATTGTGGACAAGGAGAAAACCCTGAGATTGCAAAATGCATGGAAAAAGTCAAATCATTGCAAGGGTTAATGCAAAAATTGATAGAGGCACATCGTCACGAACGGAAAAATTTTGTTTCGATTTTAGAACGCCAGTCTTGCTGCTAATTCATCTCAACTGCGTTTTCAAAAAAGCTGTGAAAGATGTTTTCAAAGACAAGCTAAATGCGATTTCCCACAACCCAGTCTAGAAACATTCGGCTCATGACAAACTTGAATCCCGTTATTAATTCACGATTACTTTGAATTTGTTCGCGTTCTTGGAATGTATGCAATGCTGGAGAGATTTTCTTTTGGTTTGCTTTACATTAGATTAAACTTTAACCACCGATTTTTTTGAACTTTAACTACCAATATCAATAAATAACGTAATTTGAATGGCTTGATAAATGACGAAGTTGAACCACTAAAACCAAGTTGACTGAATTTGGTAATGTTGGTGTTTGCTGCGGTAATTGTAGTGGTATGATGGTGATAAACTGCTTCTACAACATCGGTTGCCTGGGCATCCTAAAATCGCAACCAGTCTTTAAAGGCTCCTCCTGTTTGCCACAGTGCCATTTAAAGATGTAGGTATTCCGTATAATGCCAAGAACCCAACCAGCGAACTCGCCGGCTTTATCTCCGCGCTATATCTTTGGTGCTGAGCGTCAAGCAGGAAAGTAGTGAATAAAAACGGGAATGTAGTGAATCTTTAATTTTTTTTTACTCGACAAGGAAATTGAAACCAGGTCTACAGCCTCCAAGGCGGACGCTCTAACTACTACACCGTGCCGGTGAAAATGGCATATCAAATTAAATTTCAAAATTAGAAAATTTTCGGCTACGATTGCGTCAAAACTTTCCGAAAACATAACTGGGAGGTTCAAAAGGATAAAACAGCTTAATAATGCTAATCGTCTTCCACTTCTTACTTAAGATATTAAACTTCAAGCGCTCTGTTACGGAGATGATTTCCGCTCATCTTTCCCGAGTATATTGCCTCAGTGTTTAGCAGTGGCAGTAGCAGAGTAAGTGATTGAATACCTAGTAGATTATTTTGCCTCAACAAGAATAGAAAAGAAGTGACTACCGTTACATTCTATTGCAAACCACAAATTAAACATATCCTATCAAAACAATCACAGTAATAATAATTTCAAGTTTGCTTTGATCAATGCATCTATGCTGGTACATCTGCAGGATTCCTAGGCGATACGTGTAGAAATACATCATCACTTGGCTGTATGCTTGAAAGAAAGACCATTTTCAACGGTGGTGCCTAAAATTATTTTGATTTAGTACAATCAGAAATCACAACTGTGCTTTCATGCTTAACAAAGTAAAACAACGCTCTTAGCAACCCCCAGCCCAGTTTTTGCACCAGGGCAAAGAATTTCACGCTGAGTTGTATGAAAAACTTTAAAAACTGATAGGATATTTACAAACTTTCTGCTTGGCGTTCAGAAATACGGGTAATGTTAATACGTCAAACAGAAATCTCAATAAAAATTGAGAATTAGTTTCCGCCGTTGGACACTAGACGAAAAAAGGACATGGGAGACTGCGGAATGACTTTACGGTGTTCCGGTTGGCAACTACAAAAAGATGTCATTGAGTTCCTTTAACCGTTTAAAAGCCGATTGCGTTATAACTGTTTTAACCACATAGTGCTATTTCGCTTTTACCTGAACACAAAAGCGAATGCATTGCTGTGACCTATTTTCTAAATTTATATCTTAAACTCAAAAGGTAACAATCCATTCATGAACTCGACTTGACTAACGATATTACAGAAATCAAACACAAAAGTCAATGCTGATATTTGGGGAAGATAAACCCAGGTAAAGCAGGAAAAAGAAAAGAAAAAATGCTCTTTAACATAATTTGAGATTGAAGTTACGTAATGTATTACCATACTAAAGCATTCAACAACCCAATTTACTGATCTGAAACTGAACCTTCCAAGTTAATTTGGCTACGCAAAGAATAAGGAAAACGCTTTAGCATAAAATGGTGCATTGCAGCAAAAGCAAAACCTTGTCGTTGCGGATCGAGACGTTGTGACTTGTGCACAACAGAAAAGCCACATATTGCAATGGCTAACCCAACAACCCACATCAACAAACGAGATGAAATAATATCAAAGTGACCGATATCGAAGAAAAGACAAACTTAGCAATATCAAGACCTAATTAACCGGAACGTTACCGTTGCTAACTAACTAATTAATGAATATATCAATTCGTTTCGCGTTTGTTTTTCTTGCGCTTTTTGTCATCTTTACTTTTATATACAGAGTGTCACAGAAAAATGCCAAAAAATAAAATTCCATAAATTTCGCAACACATGTTTTTAATAAGTCATCTTCAATCCCACATTAAGGAATTTTATTTGCTGTGTTCAATTCCACGTTCCACTCATGTTTGCGCAAGCTTTGGCGATTTCAAAAACATCATCAATTTTCATAACGTTAATTATTCACAATACGTGCTTAGTGTGTTTGCTTCTGCGGTTGAGACATTCATTCACCCTGACTGCAAAGTTTCCAATAACTCCTTGCCCATAACTACAGGAATTGCTTTAACAAATCTTGTAATGCCTGACTTTAGCTCCTAAAGTGTCCTTGGTTTGTCAGCACACACATGATCTTTGGCGTATCCCCAAAGAAAGAGTTTAAGGGGATTAAGATCAGGAGAATAAGCTGCACATAGATAATTCGTACTCCGGGAAATCTTTCCGTTGCCAAATTTTTATTTTCAACAATTCGTGGGTTGCATTGGCTGTGTAAGGAGTAGCACCGTCTTGCATAAACCATTGCTGGTTCATAGTAATCCCTCGGCGGCGTTTGAGAGATGAGCAGAACTTGCGGATGATGCTGCGGTAATTTTCTTGATTTACTGTTACTGATTTGCCACTTTCATCTTCACACCAGTATGAACCAATTATGGTTTTTGAGTTCATGGCACATCATGCAGTAACCTTAAAGGAGTGCAAATGCCTTTGCAACACTTTCTGTGGTGGTGCAGTTTCCCACAATCGTTGTTCTTTAAGTTAACGTAACCATCAAGATCAAAGTGGGCTTCATCGCTGAACCAGACTTTGCCTATCCAGTCCTGGTTTTTCTCCATTTTGTCGTTAAACTAATTGCACATGTCAACTACTGTCTTTTCATCATTTGCTGTTCGTTGGCGTTTCACCTGAATGCGGTATGGAAAGAGTTTCAAATCCAGTTTCAGAATAGGGCAATGTTCATTCGATTTCTGCCCGACTCTTGAGATCGCCGCCGAAGACTCTTTGGACTTTGAATGCCAGAGCAACGGACAGCATTAATGTTCTCCGGAGTTCTGACATCTCTTCATCGATCAGATCTTTTCCTGTTCGGATTATGAACAGTTTCATTTGCTTGAAACTTCTTTACAATCGTCCACACTGCCTCTCGGTCAGGAGCTGCTTTCAGCCAAAATAACGCTAATTACCTCGTTGAGCTTTTACAATAGATTTGGAATTAATGTAGATTTCTATCAATTTTGCTTTTTCCTCATTTGTAAGCCCCATACTCAGTGGATTGCTTCCAAATTACATCAAAAGATATTCTTAGCTTAGGTCTGCAATATTTGCAAAACTGAAATAATTGAGGTAATACATAACAGAATGAGAGCCAATTTTTACTGTTGCATTTTTTTGTGACACGTTTTATATAATTTTTTTTGGCTTTCATTGGTTCACATATTTATATTTTTGTACTCCGATTTATTTAAGATATCACTTGCTGTGTTACGACATTACAATGCATTTATTTGCCTTACCTGGAAACTAAGCTCATTAACCCAGTAAATAACCAAAAAGAACTTTCAGTTTTTTAACCCACTTCGATTTTAGTTCTAAATGGATTCGGTAGGTCAAACAATTAGGATATGTAGTCTCTTTGCGAGTTTTGTAAGATTTTTTACTGTGTGTTATTTTTCTAGACATAAATAAAGTGGTTGATGATTGTTTATACATGAACCGTAAGGTTTGTTTGTTTGTTTGTGGTTACCCTCTTCTTCCCCGGGATGGAGGTACGGCATGACATCAACCTAATTGAAATTAGGCTAGGGGAAAGATGGCAATCCATTTCGAACCAGTCATGAGAGACTGGTAGCCCCACCACCAACAGGGCGGACTGCCACTGGTGGGTACCCAAGAGTCGCCTCTTACGACATGCTGGGTTAGCAACTTCACAATTGTAACCCGGTGAAGTACGGGTAGGCCACCTGTCTGCCGTAAAGGTGGAGGCGTCCCGTTAAGTGCCTTGCCCAAGGACACAACAAGCAAGCTTGTCGTCTTGTTTTCCACACTATCCCTTTTTATGCTGATCGCCAAGCAGGGAAGCTGTGAATACCAGTTTTTAAAGTCTTTTGGTATGGCTCGACTTAGGGAATGAACCCCATGCCTACCGACTGCGATGCGGACGCTCGCTTACACTCGCTCGCTCGAAGGTTGCACATTAGGTCTCCATATTGTTATAATATCATACTTGAACTCAATATATTTCAAATTAGAACTTGAATTCGGATTTGTAAACCCTTTGTGCAATCGACCAACATTCAATCGAGTTCAAAGCCCTCATAAAACCTGTTCGCACTTACGGGTGTGTCAGCACAGACGCCCAGCTTGAAATTGGAGATTATTTTACAGATCGCCATTTTCACTTCCAAGATCGCAAATCTCATTCCAATACAGTTGCGCGGTCCTGCGCCGAATGGCTGGTAAACTATCGGATCGATCTTACTCATGTCTTCGAACCTGGAATGGCACAAAATAAACTAATGAAACCAAATTTCCAATTGAGGTCACAAATTGATTTCTGCGGAAAAGGGTCAGATTTCTATTCATTTTGAGAAAGGTAATTCCGATGTTTTCCTTATATTGAAAAACATCCTTACAGCATAGGCAGCTTGTCAATGTTTTGTGGTTTTGTGATGATAACCACGATAAAAAAAGTGATCAGTCAACGTTTTATTAATGTTGTTGTTGTTGTTGTTTAGCATACCTTTTTGTGAGACAAAAACATGGCTTGAAAAGGATATCAGGGTTAAGCCGTAAATTCAATCAAGATTAACATAGGAGATAACGGCATTCCGTTTTGCTTTAGTCACGATACAAAGAGTAGACTAGCAGCCTTGCCGCCAACCGGAGTTGGTAAGACTTGAGTCCAGATCCAATCCCTAGTCTACTTCTTGTGTACACAACCTCGGACTTGGATTTGTCCCTCGTGGACTCGTAACTTTTAATTTAGAAAGTCATACTTGAGCTCATGGCCCAAGAACTGGCACTAGGACTTAAACTCGTAAAAATGGTACAGTTTACGGCATTGCCACCAACCAAGCCACTGATAGGGGTGCATTAGTTGTCACTTACAATATGCAATGTGAGCAAATTCAAAGTTGCGGTTACCGTGACAAAATCGATTCTATAACGGCGCGGCTCCTCACGAAAACACTCTGAAAATCTTGTCGATTAAAGTATTGGTATAGTCCTCGGTTGTCATACTTGTAACATTCAGATTACTAAGTGAGTAGTTTAACAACTTACCGGCAAATAATGCTTCTGGGCAAATAGACAATAATGCCAATTGGCGTGTAACATCGTTAAAAAAGGACTAGTGAATATCCCATGTCCTGCCTAGAAACTAATCGTAGGAGATAGGTCATCTCCGTGCATACTTCAAAAATCAAGCAACAAATCATTTTCCCTACCTTTCTGGAACGAATTTCTCCGGATCACTCCAGTACTCCTCCGAATGATGCAACGCATACACTGGGATGTCAACATACGTTCCTGCAGGAATAGTGATTCCTTTTACAGTAATCTCAACATCGGTGTAACGAGAGTTCCTAAAAGAAAAAAAATTGATGAAATTCCTTGCCCATTGCTATGATGTCCAGCGTAATCACAAGTACGGTTTGTTTGTTTGTTTACACTATTATATTGGAGGAGTCTCTGCTTGCAAACGTTACAATGAAGTAACAAAACGTTAATAATATTAATTCATAAGCTAATGATGCCCATGAATTATCCAATAGGCTTTCAAGCCTGACCAAATAGTGAGGTCAAAGTTAAAAAATCATCTTTATATAGCGCGCAGTACCTTAAAGTTGCTTTACAAACACATATCATGGACATATTGCAGTAACTGTTTTACAGTATTCTGTATCAATGGAACATTTTGCATTTGCTTGCACAAAGCCTTTGCAGACCTTGCTATGCATTTGCAAAAGCGACTGAAAAAGTTTATTAACTGGCTTTACGTTACTATGATTAGCTTATGCAAAAGGAATTGAAATCGTAACAATAGGGTAATTGCCGTTGTCTGGGCTGTATCAGCCAGTTTAAACATACTTTGCTATCAAGGATAGTTTGACAATACAAAGGTCAATAAAAAAAGACTTGATTGACTTAACGGTTTGCTCTTTGCTCCTAACGGTTTGCTCTTTCCACAGACACTTAGTTAATATTTAACTTCTTGTGTACTTTACGCGTCTACTTTTATGTCGGTTGAAGTCCAATTTAATTGAAAAAACTAAGCACAGAGTATTTTGTCATTTTTGAACCTTGCTGGCTATTATGTTTTTCTCTGGTTTATTATGTTTTGTTTTGATGTGTTGATTTGATATGCTTTTTTTACGCACAAGCAAGCAAAAACTATTCTCTTAAAATATCATTTCTAAGTTTGGTTTCCATAAACAAGTAGCATACTTTTTCAAGCAATAACCCAACATACACTTTAATTTTCTGTACAATAACTTATATGGACCAGTAAATACATTAGATGAACAAAGTTAGTTTTGAACGTGTAGGGTTAGGACATGCAGAGTTGGGATTTTGCTGATCTGAATCATGCTCAAGCAGGCTAGGAGTTTGTGATTAAGCTGCGTTTGATTTTGTTGTTTCAACAAACTTAAAATCTGAGGCACCAAAACTCACTTTCAAAGTTAGCATTTGCATAATCTTATTTAGGCCTTCAGTTACCTAATGCCTACAACTAAGGATGCAAACGGTTCTGGAACAGCAAACATAATCATAATGCAAGCCTGTTATTTATTATTTTTTGGAGGAAAAAAACGGTACAGTTTTTTCGTGCGGAAATGCGCAAAAAGAAAGCCGGTTTTTTTTCTCGGATCTTTTCAGATACGGGAAATTTTAATATTTGATAATTTTTTTACACAAGTATAAATGTCCATTTGTTCTTTGAAATCACCTTTGCAATAGATCATAGCACTATTTGTTAATGGTACAATTTGCAGGCAAAAGGTTTAAATAAAACACATAAAAAATGTAGAGTAAAACTGCAAAAGTTTTGGGGGGACCTGCTATGAGTTGGATTACTTGTTCTTGTCTTCCATCAATGTCACACACAAGCGGCTAGGTGGATGGTAGCTAGAGCGTCATAAAACAAATTTTAAAAATGGTATTCACAAATCTTTTGCTTAGCGACCAGCAATTGAAGTGATGAGGAGTACCAAGCATCAAATTGAGATTACTTGGTCATGCAAAAACCATGGAGTTGACTTCTATGGTCTGAGTTCGAATCTACTGTTGAGGCCACAACAACAATTTCAAACATAAGGCCGTATGAGAATTAATTATGAGGACTGCTCGAAACGCTTGCTGGAAGAAAAAATTCTCCAAGATTGAATGCTGACACAGCGCTAATCGTTTAGAAAATAAATTTTTTAGGTAATTTTGGAGGGTAATGTTGTGATCTTATTAAATTTCCTTTAGATATGACCTTGCTTGTACACAATATGGTGGCTACGTTAATCTTACCTTGGAGCAGCTCCGTATATTCTCAAAGACTCTTTGAAGCACATGTCCAAATATTTCATATCGTTGATGGCTTCATAAGTGAGGCCACCCTGTCGAAATACTTTGGTTGATATTCCAAATTAAATGTACAACTGGCTCATTGAAAACTGTAAGAGTAAATATCTACCTCGAGATGGCTAAACTTTCAGCGGATATAGCATCTAAACCGTTACGCTTAATAAATTATAACATTAATTCAAGAATTATAATAAAGGCTTCATCAAAAATAAGGTTGGAGATCATTCGTACTACCATCTAAAATCACTATCACTATGGCATCACTATACTCATTTTTGGCATAGTTCTCCTTTCTCTTTCCCATCTACGTGTGATCGTGTTGATGACATATCAACGTAATTTCTTACCTGTTTTTCTTTCGTTTCATTAATTTCCTTCAGCAGATTTTCCTGCACCTCAGGTTCTTGGGCAATGCAATAAGCAAGGAACACCATAGTGTTTGCGGTTGTTTCGTAACCTGCCATCAGCATTAAAAGGGCATTGCCCAAAATCTCTGTTCGTGTTATGCCTGTGAATAAGAAAACTCCGTGAATCCAATGTTGCGATGACGTAAATAATTTCCATATCTTTCCTGATTACAGGAAAATCATTACTGTAATCGGATTGGACAATCTGTCAGTGAAACTGCTCGAAGGTGACTCCTACTGTGATTTTGGTAAATTAGATCCAGACAGGTTAGAAAACAGGCCGTAGGCTATTTCAGAAACCGATTACCAATACACTGAAAATGCTACTTCACGCCTTTACGCTGTGTTGCCACACAAACTTCTCCGTGTTGTTTTATATTTTAGGGCCGTTTCAAAATGCAGTTTTGAAATACAGTGTATAAAGTCCTTAAAAACGCAATCTTCGTCATTATTTAAAAAGGAAAAGCGGTAAGGGTATGAAAATTCCACTCTTAACAGTTGCAACGTGAGGGTGGACCAATTATAAGATTCTGTTATTCAGAGCAGAAACTTTCATCTAATACCATACGCTGAACCACATCCAATCACGTTTGGCTGAGGTTCCTAGTTATACTCGAGGAATGAATTTTGATCTCAGGTCATAGCTACGCCACAAAAAGGTGGGTTTAGACAACGCACATATGAAGAAACTACATTATATGCGAGCACATCGATTAACGGATCGGTTATTTTTTACACTGATTTCAGATTATTTTACCTTTTTGAGGTCCTTTTGCTGCTTCATCTTCAGTTATTTCAGCAGTTAGCATTGTTTGCATGATATCAACTCTCTGTAAAGAAGCAACGCAATAACTAGATGTAATATATTTTGTGAGGTGAACTTTCCTTTTAACGATACCTTACTAGGGTTAATGAAATGAAGCGGAAACGTTGTCTTTACACTTTAATGGCCTGGAAAACGTTTCCCTAGTTTTTGTCAAGAGCTGTTCACTCAAACGAATTACAGGCAGCGATTTTTGGGTGAGTGAAGACCACCTTATGTATAGGGAGACCGCGTTACTTTTGTCAACAGCGTTGTCACATCACGACAATTGGACTTACATACCGAAGTTATGAACGATCACACTTACTACCGGCGCGATGGTGCAGTGGTTAGAGCGTCCACATTGTAGTCGGTAGACCTGGGGTTCATTCCCTAAATCGAGTCATACCAAAAGACTTTAAAAAATGGTATTCACAGCTTCCCTGCTTGGCGCTCAGCATAAAAAAGGGATAGTGTGGAGAACAAGCCGGCAAGCTTGCTTGTTGTGTCCTTGGGCAAGGCACTTAACGGGACGCCTCCACCTTTATGTGGCAGACAGGTGGCCCCACCCGTACTTCACCGGATTTTAATTGTGAAGTTGCTAACCCAGCATGTCAAACGACTCTTGGGTACCCACCAGTGGCAGTCCGCCCTGTTGGTGGTGGGGCTACCAGTCACTCATGACTGGTTCGAAATGGGCTGCCGTCTTCCCCTAGCTTAATATCAATTAGGTTGACGGCATGAACCTGAATTACCGTTCATGCCGTACCTCCATCCCAAGGAAGAGGAGGGGTAAACACACACACACATCAAACTTACTGCTTTGTCTCCAGCAGCCTTCTTGCCTTCGATCACGGAATCAAATAGGCGTTTGTAATATGCAAGTGTTGCCTTATCAAACAAAGAGACGTTGAACTTCGCGAGAATGGATTCGAGCCAAGGAAACAATGCTAATAAAGAAGGTTATTACGTGTTGAGTATATGAGTGTTAAACAGAATTTAAATTCGAAAAGATTTATCTTCGTTATCGATTTGTAATCACAAAGCTACGACATCAGCAAACGATGTAAGTTGAACGTTTTATATTGAGTTTGAAAGTTTTTGATAATCATATGACCCTTTCATCAGAGAATCAAATTGGCAGGGGGTAAAGGCACCACGGCACCCCAGTTTTTTGAATATAAGATAAAATCGTTCGTTTTGACACTAATGGAAACAAATTGTCTTTCTTTAAGAAAAGGGCCGTCAATCAAAATAGAGGTAAAAAAAGCTCACATGTATATTTTGATTTTTTTCCATAATTGGTTTCTGGCTACGCAAACGATTTCAGCCATGGCAGCAGGCAATTAAAAATGGATGTTTGAGAATTTTAGTCAGCTTTCAGATTAAGCTAGTTTCTTGTTCGTTGTTTTGCAGCAGTTAAAACGATTTCATAAAACTAAGATTTTGTGTGATGAAGCTAGATAGCTTGATGCAGTGAACATTCATTGAAGAAAGCTTGCATTAATAAAAAGCATACATTTACTGCACGTGTAAATTTCATAATTTTATGCCTTAAGTTGATCCAAGAGTGTTTGCATTATTTTTGCAGAAGCATCTGATGAAGGATTCACAGTGAGACACACTCTGAGTTTTTGTAAATAAAATAATTAGACTCGTTCACACGAAAATATATTGTTCACAGCATTGCATTAATAACTTACTGACAAGGAATGCGATGATACCGAAAAAGCTTTGAGAGAAAAGTTTTTTTGTTTTGGTCACCAATTCGGTTTCTTTTTCCTACAAAATATATCGATAATAGTCTATGAGTATCGCACACTGTTTCAGGCTTTAAATAAACTGCTTCGCTTCAGAATTTCGCTTTGCATTTCTGTAACGAAAATCCTTTCACAATGAACAGATTTTTGTTGTTCGATGCGACAAAGCTGCTACTGCGTCATAAATGGTTTGCAAAACGTCATCAACGTAGGTACAAGTAGTTATTAACCTACTCGAAGTGCAGTTGACAGGATTAACTAAAGAGAAGAAGGGTCAAACACGGCCCTATTGAGCATTGTATTGAGGCGGGGGTGTACCTTCATCGAAAGGGTATCAAACTTAAGTGCGTCCCATAAATACAGAATTTTTCTCAAATCTTTAGGTGTTTTCTAAAAAACTTTCAAAAGCCTCTATTTTCCACATTCCTAATGCAAGTTCACCCTCACGTCACTCCTCTATAACTCCAGTAATGGGAGCAAGAATATTTCAATAGTCCAGGGGCATGTTCCCGTTTTAATTTTTTTTACTTCAACGGTTGTTTACCCAATTCGATAAAACCGTAACATCGAAGAAGAGATTGGGCAGAAAAGATAAATAGAGAGGAACGCCCTAATTGCTAGGAAGGAGAAATATTTTCAAAACCAGTATCATTGACGGAATAGTTCAGGAGGTGCTTACAAGTCAGAGTCTCGGAGGTTTTGGAAAGACCGAGTTGGGTCTGCCGATGTGTCCCCCGCAAAGATGTACAAAATTCAATTTTAAGAACTTGAAGTTGAAAAAATATCTAACTCGAAAAAGGCCACAGGTTCTAGTCCCCAAAAACTTTGCAACCGGACGCTGATCATCTTTTCAAAGACGTCTGTTTGAACGTAGATTTTGTGCGCATTTTGAAAAAGGCAAGCTCTCTGCCCCTCAGAGCTGGTCGCGGATCTACTCGATACAATGAAAACAGCAGAGACAAAAAAGGCTCGCGTTTCCGCGTGTTGCATGGTTCTTCATTATGATTCACCTTACCTGGCTGTTGACGTTAACACCAAATGCGGATGAACACACAATATCCATTGATAACTTGCCAAATAAACTGAAAAATGAGATTGCATGAGTCGAAGCGGTCAAAATAGCATAAAATCCACTTGAATAAAAGTATTGTTCCTTACTCAAAAAAATATTCAAGTAAGTAACATTCGATATTTTAATTGGAAAAAAAGTAAAATAGTAGTGGAGAATTAAGCTACTTTGGTAATCAAAATAGGAAGTACCGGTAGTTTCTTTTATTTTAGCAGTTTCGTTTTAGATTTCTCTAAAATAGTGGTTTTCAATTGTGGGTGTTGGCACTACATAAGATAAGGGAAGGGATTTCTAAAAATGCAAACTTTTCTTCGAATTTATAACTTAAATAACATTGTCGACTAAGTCAGTGGTTCTCAACCTGTGGTACGCGTACCACTAGTGGCACGCGAAGCTATTTTTGGTGGTACGCGAGACATTTGTTCAACTCTTAATTTTTAAAATATTATAATTAAGCTTAGCTCCGCAATTGAAATCATTTAACAAAAACTTAATTTCAAAATTGGCATAATTAAAAATTTAATTTTGAAATCAGAGTATAATTATTCCCGTTAACTTATTACGTCATAATCGGGGCATATATTCTTTTGTAATGCTGAAAATTTTGTTAGCATAGCAAGCCTAGCCCTGTAATACTGAAAAGTTAATTATTGCTTGATATGTATTTCGTCTGATGAGGGCTTATGTTAGCCGAAAACGTTCACTTTAATGAATTTTTGGTAATAAAAAAGTTTTGCTAAATGAATGCAGTTGTGCTGCTAAGCTTAATTACAATACAGATAAAAAAGTTACTCCTCTACCTAAATTGTAATTTTTAAAATGTATTTTACTATTTTCCTAAAAGCATTTTTTAAAAATTTGTATAAATTTTATCTGTGTAAACATGTCGAAGAGAAAGCATAATACAGAATACATAAAATGTGGTTTCGTTTCTGTACAAAACAGAAGCGAATGCCTTCCTCAGTGTGTGATCTGCATGAAAACTCTGTGTAATTCAGCAATGAAACCCAGTGTTCTCAAGCGTCCCCTTGAATCAAACCATTCAAACAAGAAAGATCGAGATAAGAGGTACTTTCAAAAATTAGGTGAAAACGTAAAGAGACAGCGTTTTGACCAGACTGGTCAGAGCTACGAAAAGATTGCTGGGATTCTCCATGCTTCTGATGAAGTATCTTTACTAATTGCCAAAAACATGAAAGCTCACACTATTGCCGAAAATCTTGTTCCACCAGGAGCAAACATACTGGTTCGGAACTTAATTGGAGAAAAGAGGCTGAAAAGTTGAATTCTGTGCCTCGTTTTAATTACACGGTAAGACGTCGGATCCATGACATGTCCGACGACATTTCTGATCAAGTGATTGCTGCGGTAAGAGCTTCAAAATATGGGTTTGCCATGCAACTCGATGAGTCAACCGATGTTAGTTAGTAGTTGGCAATTTATTTCGCTTCTGTTTTCTCAACAAAAAAACTCGACGATAAGATAAAAACAATGAGCGAAAAAGGAATGCAGGTGACAAAACAAATTGACGTTACACATACCCAAATTTTTTAAGATTACATTAAAAAGATTGTAGAAAGGGGCATGGTCACCGCACCTGACAAAAACATCGAGCAAAAAAATTTGAATAAAAAAAAAACACAAAAAAGAAACTAAAAAAGCAGTCAGCCAAATAAACAAAATTTTACCCTATGTAAAAAAACCCAATAGCTAAAAGAAATACATTCCTCTCAGTGCCAAACTGTTGTTACCTTAACGAGGGGGGCTAGCAGGTACTACACCTTGCTCAAGGGTGACCTGGGAGCAACGATAGTTAAAGAGTTAGCTCCATTACATTCTAGGCAGGACCCTGTCGCAGGATGCAGTTATAGTGTTACTGCGTAGGACTAGGCAATTTGCAGATAAATGTCACCAACTACGGTCAATTGCTTGTTTATGTCAGGTTCACAGAAAATGACAGAGTTAAAACTGAACTCAGTATTGAGTAAGGAGGTGTCTGTACAACAAAGGGCAAAGATATTTTTAACATCGTGGATGAATTCCTAAAGAAAAATGATTTAGACTGGTCAAAATTGGTTGGCTGTACAAGCGATGGTGCTCCAGCTATGCTTGAGAGAAAATCAGGATTTCAGTCCTACAAAAAGGCTGTTTCACCCGACATCATTTTCATTCACTGTTTCATTCACTGATTCGCACTTTGTGCCAAGGTGTTACCTCCTGAACTACTTTCATGCTTACAGCAAATCGTCAAGATTGTTAATTTTGTGAAAACGTCAGCGTTGAATACAAAACTTTTCGCTAACCTTTCTGCTGATCTTGGTTCTGATCACAAATGTCTGCTTTTTTGTACAGAGGTGCTGTCACGCGGAAATATGACAAGAAGGGTTTTTGAACTGAGGAATGAGTTACTCGAATTTTATGAACAAAGAAATCATCGATTTGGCGAGTACGGAGTTTCTCTCGAGGCTGGCTTATGTATCGGATATTTTTGACTCCCTCAACCACATGTACATGTTTTTTCAAGGTCCAAACAGCACCATTTCAGATTTTGTTTCCAAATTGCCAGCGTATTTACGGAAACTAGATTTGTGGACATCGAGAATTGAGGCCAAGCAGAATCACATGTTCAAAGATCTTTCTTCGCTTCAACATCAACACAGCGAAAAGTTATTTCAAGAAATTTGCTGCCATCTAAAACTGCTAAAACGCATTATTTTCCGAACAAAGATAGTAGTCCGTATGTTTCAAATTCGTTCTTTGTGGATCCATCCATTCTACTTGTTGGAACAGGAGAACAAGAGGAAATTATTGCCATTCAGTCTGACGACGCAGCTAAAATAAAACATAAAGAATGCTGTCCTATAAATTTCTGGCTAACGGTGTCCTCTACATACCCTACTCTGGCTCACAAAGCTATTCCTCAGTTGCTAGTATTCCCCAGTACATAGGATTGTGAGCACGGCTTCTCTGCCATGATTAGTAACAAAAGTAAAAGCAGGAATCGTTTTACTTCGACCTCTCATGACTTCCGATGTGCAGTGAGCACGGTGGCTTCCCGCATAAATCAGCTTGTGCAAGAAAAACAGATGCAACCACCACATTAAATAATACTGTCATTTTTATTGAAGTTAATTTGAATAAATACATTTCTTATTGAACTCAGTGGTACGCAGGTGTAACAAAAAATCGCCAGGTGGTACGCGGTAGCGAAAAGGTTGAGAATCATTGGACTAAGTATCAGGTTTATGAGTATGATGCCTTCTATAGAGCCACTACGAAAGAGGGTCGGCCTCAGGAGACACTATTTTAGAAAATGGCACTATCCTTAGAAGACTTTCGTAAAGGACTATCTCAGTTTAGGTTGATGGTGCTTTTCTTCTAGAGGGTACTATGTAAATTTTGGTTGAAAACCTTCTTTTTGAGAAACTTTTTTATTTTTGAGCAACACTTTGGAAGCCGTCATGAGGAACACAAATAATGATAGGAAGAAGAGGAAAAATTGATTTTTTTCCCTTAGAAAGTGTGAGATGCAGCATAAATTGAGAACTGCAGATTGGATGTAAGTGCAAGCACAAATATCAAGTTATTCTAGTAGTTAGGCCTACTACTGCTTATAGACCGAAGACTATTTGATTGTAGTTTTCAGTGGTTGTCTTGTGCTTTCGATCGAACTTTCGTTAATGTTCTAAGTCTCTGAAAAGTGGAGCGATTTGATGAGACAATGTCTTAATTACAGTGTACTTCTAAATAAAAAAAGTGGATCTTGTTGACATTTAAAGTTTAACCCACAAAAATCATTGTGAAATAGCGTGGTCAGCTAAAAGTTTCTGCGGGAGGAGGGGGAAAATTTTTATATTTTGTTTTACAGTTTGAGCGATGACCTTCTTTATAACGTTTTTGAAGAGCCTACAGAGTTTTGGTTAAAATCGGTGGTACATAACAACTTTTAAAGATACTTGCTGAGGTTTAGATAATATGATCAACTTTTTGTAGAGGACAATAAAGAATTTAGTTAAAAACGAAATTTTAAAAATTGTATAGGAGGGCAATTACCCTCTTTGTAAGTCATGGCTATTTCCTTGACACCAGCAGTAGCTGGTTTATGAACAAATTAATATCTGCTTGCGAACGTGAAATTTACAACAAAAAATTAAATAGTGGAGAATAAGTAAATTTACTTTTGGTACTAAAAACTTTTCAAAATTAAAAGGTATCAACACACGCCCCACTGGTAATAGGATAACTTACCGCACCTTACCTAAATAGCATTACAACAATAGCAGCCGTACCAGTGGGTTTTCAAAATTCGAACCAAAAGTGGCCCACTTCAATGCTATATTTATGCCAGCATATCGCATTTTAATTCAATAGACATCAAATTTCTTACATCTGCTGGGACTGGGACTACTTCGCTACTGACCAACTATGTGTAGGAGTAGGAAAAGAATCCGTTAAAAAATGAGAACTGGATCATAAATGAGGATTTTCAGGTTTAGAGAAGAGGCGCAATCGGGGCCTAGGGCCTCTACACCAATAACTGAGAGCAACTGCAAGCTACAGGTGAGCTTGAAAGTTTTATTACCACTTTCAAGCTGCTTTTTCATAGTCAGTCTTGTTAAAGAATTGAACAAACATTGACTTCACGGCAAACAATTATACGACTGTGAGCTATTTATGTTTCGAGAATGACTAATCGCGATGACCGTTAAACATGATACAGGATTGCTGCTGCTTGCTAATAATTAAATAAATTGTCTGTACAAAATCACCATCGAAATTTGTTTAAGAAGGAATGCACCAGGGCGTACACTTCTCGACAACAGACATAACACGAATCTTGCATTTGTGGAGGCGCTGCACCAGATTTAAACGGAGATTGGAGAACGGATATTGGAGATTGGAGATGGAGAAGCAATTGCCTTCCACTTTTTCTCTCATCAGCATTAGTGATAGCAGATTGAATTATTTATTGGTAGTCTACCCAATAACAGGACTATGCCCAGTTTTTGTTTTGATCTCCAACTACAAAATAATTTTTACCTGTACGAAGGACGCTCAAAGGCATTACTAAGGGCTAGGGTTCACCCAGGCGACAGTATTTCAAGGGGTGACTCTATTTTAGGGTGTGACACTTGTTTTCTAGTAACATCTTTTTTATTTTTGGTACCCAGTCTCGACAAAAATACAATAAATAGAGAATGAAGACTTTTTAGAGAACATTCTCGCATTAGGAGAAAATTTTTGACATGTTTTGACACAGTCTCTGACATCACAACTTCAGGGACGCCACTGCGTACCGGAATCTTTTTTCCCGGTACTCTGTATCTCCTCTACCGAGAGCCTCAAGCTTTTCAAATATGGCCCTTTTCAATAACTGTCGTTTTCATTAAGTCAAAGACTTTTATCAAAAAGATTTGAGCAAAATTGATTTTCACCCTCTAACAAGTGTTGAGTGAAAGTTTGAGAAATTTTGATGACAATAATATCTTTGCTTTTAAGAGCCTTGTAAGGTTTAACTACAGCTCTGTAAAATCGCAACTAACTTTGTTTAGTGCTTTATTTCTCCCCCAACTCAACAACGAGCCTTCAAGCCCGGTTTGCGGCAAGGTGAAAACACAAGAAAGTAATGAGTAATATTTTGCTTTTGTCACCAGACATCTTCTAATTTCTGAATATAGCAATAGCTAATAGCTAATCAATAACTAATTTCTCAATATAGATTTTGAATCTGAATAAAGATCATTTTAACGTTTAATTACACCAGAAGAGCTATATCGAGAAATTGAAGTAATGAGTCGTTTCTTACTCTCTAGCGTCAAATCTTCCGTTGTTCTCCTTGCTTGCTTTGTAAAGAACTTCAACGGTTTTATCAGTGCATTCTTCGAATAACGGTATCATGTCCTTCAGTTTTGAAGTCGAAAATGTTGGAGTAAGAGTGTGTCTAAACACACGTAAACTTAAACAAATCCAACGTTTGTATCTATAACTCGTTGTAAGGATCAACCGTTGGCAATGTAGATAAACAAAGAAAGTAAGGTACAGTCATACCTCACCTTTACGAACTAATTTGGTCATACCTCACCTTTACGAACTTTACGACAGTGAGACAAGACCGCAGAAAATATTGCACAACGATTGTAATTAATATAATACTTCAGTTGTTTGATAAATTACAAAATTTGTTGGTTCTTTGTTGAAGCTGTTACTTCTAAAAATCTATTTCGTAATTCCGAGGTTTCGTAAAGCGGGAGTTCGTAAAATGAGGTATGACTGTATTTCACTAAGTCACAAATATAAGAACACGAACTATCTGGACCAAACGTTTTCGGCCCATCATGTGGCTCTCGCTAATCCAGCGGTGTTGTCCGCTTCGCAATCTCTAGACCCAGCTTCGATTCTCGTATTAACCACTTAAGAAATTATCCCGAGTTATTACGGGATAGCCTATAGGGTCTTCAAAAAATTATCCTGAGTTATTACGGGCTGCCGATTTTTTATATGTATTTGTCCACAATTCGTTTTATTACCTTTTTTCAACGTGAACGAGTTAACTCGGGATAATTTTTTAGGATTTTTTCAAAAATTTTTTTTGGAAAAAATAATAAAAATTTGCTTCCAAACATTGTGCCTTCATTTCAGCTACTAATACAAATTTCATAACAAGAAAAAAAAATGGATTTTTTTCGACCGGTTTTCTGAAAAAAAAGTTTCGTAAGTGGTTAAGTCATGACAAAGACTTTAAAAAATAGTGTTTACGGACCTCCTGCTTGGCTCTCAGCAGTAGGAGTGTGGAAAATGAAATATAGAGTTAAATTTATCCAGCCACGATGAAAATATTTCCTGGCCCTAAAAAACTGCTACTAAAATTTTTCAAAATGTTACATACCACATCGTTTCATAAAAAGAATCACTAATGTAGCATATTCCCAAATCTTTTAATAGCATCCTCTGAAGCTATTTAGGATAAACCGACACGAATATAAAAACTTATACAAAACTTTGTTTTCTTCAATCAATTTTTTTCTGGCTTCATCCACGGTCGGATTGAAGTAAAGCCAAGTCTGATACAGGGTCGCAAAACAGCTGTACTCGACTTTTGTAGTTCGAATTCACTGTATGTGCAGCGGTAACGTATAATGTGAATTTAAATTTGAGGCTGCCATCGGCGCTTATTCAGGCTGATTTTAAGAGAGGTGTAACGCTGCAGCAATAATGATATTTACTTTATTACCGTTCTGGCTGCCTCCTGGCAGTCTACACTTGAGCAGCATGCAATAAGCATGCAAATCGAAAGTAAATCTTATTGATAAATGATGATTAAAAGCAACCACATTGATTTAATTAGATTACCAGAAACTAACACTACCTACCGAATCCTCTTCCACTGTTCTCCACTTACAGTCGTCAGTGATGTATTCATTTCTTTGCCGTTAAGTTTACTAAAAGCTCTCTGCAACGAACAATGATGATGTTACCAGAAACAGAAACAATGATGTTGTTACCAAAAACTAGCCGGTTTTGTCGGCATCGCCAGGCAAAGCAACCACTCAGTTATGTCGGGTTAGAAATACCGATTTGGTTATGCCTTTACTCAAAGATCTTTTTTATGAGCAATTTGTTGAGTATGCCTTACTCAACAAGTTGCTATGAATGGAGGCATCACTCATACGGCTCTAGTTCCGATCACAACGTTATTGAAGTAAGGCTGGTTTTACTTACAAACTCTCAATCATTTTACAAATTTTATCGGTTCCTTTTAAAAAATATGGGGGGCAAAAAGTCAAGTTGGGGTGAGCGCTTTAAAGGCGGTTCTATTGTGATTTCAGAAATAGGTTTATCTAACGGAAAGCTTTTTTGACGATTTGGAGCGACCCCCTTGTAATAATATTGGTGACCTCAAGTTTCTTGGCTGCCCCTTTGCGCCTTGGTACCGACGTTCAACAAAAAGAGGGTTATCTGTTTCCAAATGCCTTGTATTTGATCATTCTGTTGGCCTAATAGCCTAATTTCGAACAAAAAGTACCCCTTATAAATGCAATTTCACACTGCAGTGCATATCTACCAACCTACTTTTTTAAACCTTTTTCCTCAAACTTTGAATTTCATAAACTATGCCACACCTCCTCGCTAATTAAGAGATTGAGACGCGCGCTTACAATTAAGACCAATTCCTACGGCACTCTACCTGGGCGCGATTGGGTTATTCAAGCTTTCTGAACACCAAATAAAAACAATGTTGTTTGACTTTACTGGTCATATCTATCAGATCATGCAAATCGAGGCTTCGAGGTACTTGCGAAGCCGAAAACTCCTAATGGAGAGAGTGAGTTTAACAACGTCATTCGGAGTTTGAGCTTGATACCTCACTGTCTCCTTCATTCCTCATTGGAAAAAAAAGTGATTTCTAACGTTGCAACGCACCTGTCTATCTCTGAAGGTCGACGCTTCTTTGATCATAACTTGTTTCAATATTTCGGGATCAGCGATGCATATTCGTGGTTGCAGCCACATGTAAGATCTAAACAGAAATGTTAATTCTGCACCGTAGCCTGATTCGCTTACCAAACCATGATAAATATTCGTTTATATTAGCGAGCAAAGCTTTTTTCCCACTGTTCTGTTAAAGTATACCGTAATTTAGAACATTACTGCTACTTCATGATTGCAAGTCCGCAGAAGCACGAGAACGATCTTTTTTCAAGCCTGACGCGTCTTCTCAGGAAACGCCAATTAAAAAGCAGTTTTCAAAAATGCAACTCTTCTCCATAACCGTTTAAAAACCCTTGTTGGTTAAGATCAGCTTATTTTTTGGCAAGTGGTAATGGAAAGGTGATGACTGTTTAAAAATCTCGTTAAATGTTGCGAATTAAACTGCCAACAAGATACGAGCAAATTTCTTTTTTGGCCAAAAATTTTTTTGCCTCAAACCCTTAAATTTCCCTTTTGGTTTATGAATGACGAAAATTTTTCTTGAAGAATTGTTTAATCCATTGCTTCAAGCTTTTTCTACCCTCGCTCCAACCTATTTCCTAAATGACTTGTTAGGCGCACGGTGGTTTGTGACGTCACAGGAGCGCAATTGCATAATTTAAAATTGATAGTTTTTTTGAAGGTGCAAAGCTTATGAGCGCTCCTTTGCAATTTTGTCGTTTAAATTGCCGCAAAGTGCATTTCTGAGGAGGCGAGAAAAATATTGATATGAGTAATAGGCCACCCGATGGCCAGGTGAGCAAACTGCGGCCCGCAACGCAAAATTGTGCGGCCCGAAAGGGTTTGACTTGCGGTCTGCATCCACAGATTGATCACCCAAATGAACTAAGATGTTTTCTGTTTAAAAAGTCCCACATCTGTAGTGTGAGATCAAGAAACAGTCTTTCATTAAAAAATTTCGCCGTTTTGAGATTGATCTTTGAAAAATATAAAAAGGTCTTACGCAGAAAAACTACGTCCTTCAGGGATCTATATCCAAAACGAGTTTTTAATGGAAAAATTTTATTGTTGTTAAATCGGTTTAAAATAATGTTCTTTTGGTTTGAAACTGTGGCAATTTGAGGTTGATATCGATAAAACAAAGGTCTTTGCCAACCTTGTCATCCAGTTAAGAGAAATTGATCAGCTGGAGAAAACGTTTGCACAAACTCTGGCGCTACCATATGACTAGCATTCACGCAAAAGCTATAACCTATTCAACAATTTTACCCGTAAACTGGACCATATTTCTTTATTCTCTTCACATCTATCTCTGAAAACTAAAAGAACAAAAATAGATATTCATCGTTTGAAACATCACAATCGCTTCTCTCCGTTAGGACCAAGCAGTATATAATACGATCTTTTCATGTGTGGCGCAATTACGCCTAGGGAAATATACCTGAAGGTCTGCCCCAAATAGTCAACTGTGCATTCATTCATTCACGCGTATGAGCTAATGCTCGGTTTGCATGTCTTTCGTTAGACTGGGCCACCGCGACGGGTAGACTGCTTGGCCCCACCATCTGTCTGCCACATAAAGACGGAAGCATCCCGTTAAGTTCCTTGCCCAAGGACACAACAAGCGAACTTGCCGGCTTGTTCTCCACACTATCCCTTATGTGCTGAGCGCCAAGCAGGGAAGCTGTGAATACCATTTTTTAAAGTCTTTTGGTATGACTCGACAAGGGAAATGAACCCCAGGTCTACCGACTGCGATGCGGACGCTCTAACCACTACACCATCGCGCCGGTAACTGTGCATTAACCACTAAAGTTAAGAAAATGCGATGAGAAATGGTCACAAAAGAAATCACGCTATCAAAGCAAAGTTTTACTTCAATCGAGGTTAGTTTAGATGATCGGGAAATTGTTTATGAATGAACTGAAGATTTGAGAAATCATCTCAGAGCGAAGAATGAATTCATTACCTGTTATCTTGGTTGAATCAAATGGTGCAAATAGTAACCCATGAAAGTTCTTAGATATTTCCCCCCGTCATATTTCAAAAAAAATTTTCAAATTTAATTTCACTTAAACATGGAAATGAGAAAACTTACCCATTGGGGGTTTTGAAAAAATTCTTTCAAATTTCCCATTCCAAGAATCGAAGGTGGATCGTGTTGAATCCCAAGGTTTTTCAAAACTTGCCATCTTCTATGAATGTACCAGCTGAAATTAACCAAAGTGCTATAAATGTTGACTTAAATTTAGATGCGCACTACCTAAGATACCTGACGCTCCATTTTTTAAAGCTTTTTTTTCAGTTGCTGTAACTTTACGCAGCCATTTTAAGAAAGTCATTGGAGATGAATTTGGTATATAGAAGCCTAAACAAGGAGGAAGCTTCCAAAGAAACATAGAAAAAAACTCTCCAAGTTTTATGAGGTAGCTAGCATCTTCAAGAATGATGAATCTTCCAATATCCCTCCACATCCTGCATCACCCATCATCTACTCCAAAAAAAGGAGTTTGTTGAAGGCTAGTAACTTTTGAGCTATTGACGGGCTGTGTTGGAACAGGCTTTAACGCTTTGTCACAATTATGAAAACTTATTGAAACTGTCTTTGTCATAAATGCAGCTATGAGAAAATAAATAGCTGAAATCTCCAAAGCAAAACAATCTCTGAAAACGATCATGATCTGCAAAAAGAGATTGAATGCATTATGCTTTGCCGCTTTACAGAATTTTCGACCGAAGTATGCAAAAGCAGTCAAGCGTGTTTAAACATTATAGAATTACAGATGGATTTCATTATCAAGTCTTCATAAGTTTTAGGCCCATCCCCAGAAACAATATTTTGATTGCGTTCCAAGTTGAGCAGACATACACGCAAATCATGTAGATACAGGTTTCCACACAGCACCTAAAGGTGTAATCAGGAGCAAACCATTTTTTGAAAGAGGAAGGGCAAATTGTTGAATAACCATTGTTTTGCAGGCCATATTAGTACTCCTAATTTCATCTATTCCTACCTCAAATTTGTAAGATGACGTTTATTGAAAATTGATGTTTTGCAACTGAAATAACTAAAAGCATCTTCATTCCTTGATCAAATTCAAAAAATTTAATGGGACATGAAAAATGTGCCCCCTATTTACGCCATAGACAGCACCCGTTCTTTTCACTCCGTTAGGATATCATTAGTTTTGTGACCGACTTTACTTACCGCGCCAAAACTATGACCGAAACTAACAGGATCCATGTCTCCAGCGATAATATATCCAAAAGTGTAATCATTTTCAATAATGTGCTATACAAAATCTTAAAAACACTTAATATAACGCAATTAATAAGTACAAAAGCTGCAATATATGTAATAATGATCAAAAAATTTTAAATTGCAGGTTTCTCTGGAATCAAGACCCGGGAAGGCCATGCGATAGCAACAACAATTTTCAAGTAACTGCGGTGAACAATCGACGAAGTGTTTTTTGCAAAATATCATTTTTGCAATTCATAAAAATAAAAAACAATTTTACCAAAAAAGCATCACGTCGGTTTTGGAGCAATTTTTTCAGTGTAATTGTTTTACATAACTCATAATGTCTATCAAAGCAAAATCAATAATATTGTAAGGACATACTACTTAACTGATTTTATTGGTTTTTAAATATCTCTTTATCAATACAGGAATAGCTGCCAAAAACGACCTAATTAGATCAAGCCATCTCGTTGCTCAATGATAATTTATTGGATAGATTATTCACAACTCACCTAAATGTTGATATTATCAGACTACTTAGCTTTACTCACTCCACTGTGTTTCAAGAAATGGCGTATACTCGGAGATTTGGGGTCAAAACCCACCATGAATATTGACGGTATGCAACTTTTTAACTCAATAAAAACTCCATGCAAGCAATAGCTTAAAACTTGTTCCAGAAAGCGAGAAAATGCTTATTTTTTAGAGTCATTTTCTAAATGTTTCCGGGGAGCATGTCCCGGACTTCACTATAATAATCATGTCTTAGGTTTTCTTAATAAGAGTAACTTGCCCCCTTCCCCATAACAAATTCCTGTGTAAGCCACTAGTTTCAGATGCTGTTATTCGCAATCTTGATTAGCCAATGGATTTTCGTCAATTACAATAGAATCCATTTAGTCTAACTTTCGAAACTTTTTGAACGTTTACCAGTCAGCTTATTTGTAGACACTGCAAAACAGGAATTTCTGCAGACTAATCTTAATCCTAATTCTCAGTCTAATGCTATTCCTAACTTTTGTTCTAACGCTGTTCTGCAATTCTAGGGATTTTCAGTGTTTCAGTCGTATTCCTGTTTTTTTTGGGCGCTTTCCACCTTCACTACATTGCCTTATTTCTTACAATTACATTACCGGTGTGTTCTTCAAGAAGCAATCACTTTTCATTTGTTTCGTCATTATTGCAAACAATATAACGGTTTACACGTAAAAAACTTGAAGACTAATAAAATCAAATAAAATAGACTAAGTCTGCACTTCAACAGTTGAATGTGACAGTGACTTAAACCAAATTTGATTAGACCTACAAAAATAACCAACAAAATTCTTCATCATGCAAAACACTCCCACACACAAATCCAACATTATGTTCACTGCTACATGTCTACATGCTCTGCCCTGGTTTACACAATGACCATCATTGTAACTCGTAGCCCGAAGGAGAAGAGAGGGCGAAACCTTAAGCAGTTTTTTTGAGTTACCAAAGATTTTCACAGTTCACCCGCATGCCTTGATCATAACACTCCTCATTCCAAATCAATTTAATCTCGAATAACATTTTATTGATTTTTGTTCCCCACGAATATCGATTAATTTTCGATGCTTAAACAGTGTGGCGCACATTAATTTATTTAAGCCTTACTATTTCTCCAACACAACCTACTGGCTTTATATCTACACTGGCGCAAGGGCGTAGCCAGAAAAAAATTGAGAGGGAGGCCAATTTTTGCAACATTTAATGTGACGTCATTTACTTATAACGGCATTTTGCCTTTCGTGAATTACGCTCGTCGCTACTATAAAAATTGCTGTCCAAAACTGAGAAAGTGCGAATGCGATTTTACTGATCGAATGTAGTTTTATCAAGAACGGCTTTAATAGTTCAATTTCGATTGTGTCGTATAACGCACTATTCAAGGAATTTCAAGGAAACCACTCCCTCTGGTAGGTTAAACGTTCTGATAAAAGAAGCGACGTCTTTGTAGTATTCCGCATCACAATAAAACAAGAAAGCGCTCTGCGGAACGCTTATTTCTTGCAATTACCATAGCTTGGAATATCAATTCGTCACTCGGCTGCGACATAGAAGAAAAACTTCGGCGATATTTAGTGGGTAAAACGTATGTACCAGCAGAGGCGCAAAAAAATTTATGTTTTTTTTTTTTGATACTGTTTTGTGATTTGACTTAAAATTCAGGGGGGCATGGCCCTTTTTGGCCCCCCTGGCTACGCCTATGCACCTGCGACCTCTACTTACAGCTTACTTTCGGAAATTTTACTTTACACCTTTCTGCTGTCAAATCGACTGACTACGTACACCTTACTTACTATACTTTAGCTTACCCTGCAGTGATATTGCTTTTATATACTTTCAAGTTTCAATGACATGCCTTTTTTAGATTGGTCTTAGCTACATGTTGTTTGGATTTGATCAGAACGATTTCAATTGGTTGATCGAGCAAATACATATCGCTTGTGCAATCTCTGCTATAAAAGAGAAAAGCATCACGTGCTTTTTGGTGAACGTCATTGGACAAGAGTGTTTACCACGCGATGAAGAACCAATAAAATTTTTCTAAAGCGCAGACCAGAGCGTACCTGTGCCATATAAGGCAAACCAACGTGATACGCTTTCACATCGATAGTCACTAGATCGTGGCACAAAGTTGTTTGCCTGTTGACTTGTTTCAAGTCAGTTATTGTGATTTACTTTGTTTTTACACGAGATTAAATTGTTTTAACCTTTATTTGGAAATTTCAAAGTTGCTCTGAATAAACAAATAGCTAGCAAAAGAGTGGTTCGGGGAGGTTGTGAAAGAACACGTCTTCTAAGAACACTAGTGGATCCAGGGTTACCGCAGTATCTTTAGTCAGATATGTGAACAAACGATACTGTGTCCTACCCTCAATATTTGAGAAACACGTTCAAAATTGGGTGGAAGCAAGGGCGCACCCAAGTAGGTGGCAAAAAGGTATTGTTTTTCTTTAAAAGATTTATCGAAGACCTGTCTTTGATGAATTTCTAAGTTTCTTCAAAGGTATTAATTCAAGCTCAACCCCAGACATCACTTCTGAAATTTGCTAAGTATGAATGGTTTTTATCAAAATCGTGTAAGTTCTTTTAAAGATGTCATTTGCAAATACGGTATAGCTTTAAATAATCTTGCCTCTTCCAAAAGTTTTGGCTATCTTGCCTCTGAGTGAAAGATGTTTTTGAACAAGATTCACCGCTTCCATCCTCTCCCGAATAAATATAGACCAGTATCTATGGAAACCACAGACAACATTGAAACCTAATGTTTTTGATCTCCTCATCCAAGTACTAACCTTATGTCAAATTTCAGATCTGTAAGACTTGCAGTACCGTCATGAACAAAAGTTTAAGAATTAATAAGACCACTTGAAATTATTACGAGTTTCCAAGCACAAGGTAGTATAACACTTTATTTACATTTGGCAAATTATTTTATTTCGCACCTAATCAATCATAAGCACATGGAAGACAGTTCGATACAGTCTAAACAATCATATAAAAAAAATGTTCCGATTCTCAATATTTTGTGTGGCCTCCTCTGTTTTTGATTACAGCTTTGATTCTTCTTGGCATACTTTCGATCAAACTTTGGCAGTATTCCTCGGATATTTCTTTTTACCCAGACTTCCTTTATCGCTTTTACCAACTCTGCGCCACTTAATGGTTGTTTTTCCGACCCTTTATTTTTCATGTTGGTCACATATTCTCGATGGGATTTAAATCCGGACTGTTTCCTGGCCACTGGTGAAGGTCGATGTTGTTGCTATCCAGAAAATTTTTGGCAACTTTCGAACGGTGGCAAGGGGCGCCATCCTGCATAAATATTTGACAATTGTGAACTTGCAGGTGAAGTTTTAGCTTCTCTGAGAGCATTTGCACGTATTTTGCCCCATTAATAGTTGTTCCTGGAGGCAGGAAACTGAGAGCAGCGACACCTTTTCTGGACATAGCCTCCCAAACCATCTCAATAGGAGTGTGTTTCACTGTTGGTATGGGGTATCTCTCATCAAAACGTTTTCCAGTTGGTCTACGGACGTGCCTCTTTTGAACTACAAACTGTTGGAAGGTTGATTCATCGGAAAAAAGCACTTTTCCCCATTGCTCGGCGGTCCAATGTTGATGATTATTAGCAGTCTGTAGACGCTTGGCTTTCATAGCCGCAGTAAGCCTTGTTTTTTTGGCCGGTTTGTATGACTTCATATTAAATTCTTTGGATAAACGCCTGGAAACGGTCATATGACTAATTCGACGACCTCTGCGCAACAATTCGGCCCTAATTTTCTTTATTGAACTAGTTGGTGACCTCACAACTATTCTCCTCATCGCGTTGTCTTCTTGTGGTGACACGCGGTCTTCCAGTCCTTTTCTTATCGGCATAGGAGCCATCCTGTTGATACTTCGCAATCGCTTGATGCACTGCTGTCTTGCTGCACCCCATTTGAGCAGATATTTGCCTTTCAGATAAATTTTGGCCGTGTAAGGCAACTATCTGAGCCCTCTGAACCTCGTTTAGAGACTTTTTCTTGCCCACTTTAGGCACCAAAAAATCAGTAAATAGCAAAAAAATCAACCAGGAAATGTGGACAGAAGTAAGAATTGGCACGAAACGAAATACAACGAAGAAAGCAAACTTATGATGTAACAATAAAATATGGCTGATGCAATCACATGCTAAATGTTGAAAATCGTCACTTTTGCATAGTGGTCTTATACTTTTGTTCATGACAGTAAATACACTGAGCCTTGACGTGTGAGAACATATTTATTAGAAAACATCGGACAAGCTTAGAAAATAGCTCATTCGTGTGAACTGAGACTTTCCATACAAGAACTGAACTCAGGTCTGGTAGTCTGATTGCGGTAGGCTTGATAAAGATGTTCCCTTATTGTTCAATTTCGCAACTTCGGCCTATATCCCCCACCATTCCCAAAAAACTTTTCTTCAAGTCGTGGTGTGATGATTAAAAATATTTTTACTGGTGGTCTTTGACAGATATAAAATATCGTTTTCAAGCTAAGAAGTTTCTGTGTGATACTCAAACCATCAAAGTCGAACATTTGCTTCTATTATTCATAAAGCGTAAACAAGAAGGAAGCTTTCAAAAAACATAGGAAAAAATCTTCAAGTTATATAAGGTAGCATCTTCAAGAATGAGGAATCTCCCAAGATCCTTTTGAATCATGGACGGGTTGCGTAGGAACAGACTTTAACACTTCGTTATAAGTCTATGAAAACTCATTGAAATAGACTTTGTCATAAACGCATTTATGGGAAGATAAACAGCTAAAATCTCCAAAACAAAGCAATCTCTCAAAAAGGTCGTGATATGCAATAAAAAGGTTGAATGCATCATGCTTCTCCACTCCACAAAATTTTCCGCCGAAACGAGCAAAAGTAATCAGGTGTGTCCCGTACTATCTAACTAGATGGATTTTGCTTTTACGCCTAGATAAGTTTTAGTCCCATCCCCCAGTAACAACAACTTGGTTGCATCCCTAAGTTGAGTACATTGAAATAAAGTAGATTCAGATTTCTTCACAGCACCAGCCCTTTTCACTCTGGTTCAGTTACTATTGAACAGATTTTATATACCGCGCCAAAACCATGACCGAAGTTGTCAGAATCCATGTGTCCAGTGATAGTATATTCAAAAATGAAATCATTTTTGTCGCGTTTAAATAGTTTTGAATCTATTTCAATCTTTAAAGAGTTTTGAATCTATTTCAATCTTAATTTACTTCTTAAAATTGACGCGACTTGCAGTATCGATCAAATAATTAAGTTTGGTTGCAACTTAATAGCTAGGAAAAGATAGGCTTCCACTAAAATAATTTAACCCACGCACTTTTCGGTCAAGAACAGAACAATATATTCACAAATCACTTTACAACTTCGAATTCCTTCGCTTGCCAAGATACAGGACTAAGGCACTTCAATAAATAAATATCAGGCTAATAAAGATTAAATAAACTAAAAACCACCAAAATAATCGCTTAATTCCTGTCACAACAATCACCAAAGAACAACGCCTTGTTACCACACTCTACTATCTTTCTATGAACTACACTTTCTCAGAATGAATAGAATTTCGCCGCCTTATATGTACGACGGAAAATAATCTAGCAATTGCTTGAACATCACATGGCACAAAAAACAAGGTTAATAAATTACGTAATCGGTAATAATTTGGGCCCGCTAAAGTCAATAAAGTCAAAATTTTTTCACGACCTTGTTACATGATCAAACATGTACTAACCTTCGTTTCAGGTGTTCAGGAGTCTGTTTTGCTAGATTTTATAAGTCAAAATAAAGTCAAAATTTTGCATAAAGTCAAAACTTGTCAAAATTGTCTTCATCAAAAATCGAACAAATTTATGTTTTTTTGAATTTTTGAGCTGCTATTAAAATTTTATGCGCAGTTTTGTTTCATTTTCAACGTCTCAAATAGTTGCAATGGCAAAAATGCGTGCGGTAATTGAAAAGAAAATAACACTTATTATGCATCGAATCGTCATTGTTGATGCATAAACACATAATTGTTAGACAGTTAATCCATTCCTACAAAACCTTTGCGCTCTTTACGCGTGGTCTTTTTAAGTCGTAGCTTGCAAAGCAAAGAATGCCTAAACAAGCCAAATCTTCTACAGCGACAGTTAGGCAAATTTGCCACGAACATCCGGATAAGTTTTCGGCAACTCCTGCCCGCGACTTGCGATGCAACCTTTGCGACGTGTTAGTCAAATGCGACAAAAAGTTTTTTGTGGAAAGCCACCGAAAATGTAAGCAACACCCCAAAAAGTGGAGACGAAGAGCAAATCCCAAAGTAAGCAAACCTTTTTACAACTCGATTAAGTAAACTTCAAGGAACAGGTTGTCTCTTCATTCTTAGCTGCAGATATCCCACTTCATAAACTGAACTATTCTTCTGTTTGCTACAATGGGAAAAGTATTGCCTTCGGAGACTGCAGCCCGGGCATGTGTTGCTAAATTAGTATCCCAAAAAGAACAAATTCAAGAATTACTTCGTGATAAATAAATTTTTTAAATTGTGGATGAAGCAGAGATTGTTAAACAAAAGTATATTAGTGTGCTTTTGGGCAGCTTAGATGCCCCATTTTAGACATTCCTCGTTGATTGCCATCCACTTAACAGCGGTAGCAATGTTAATAGCAGTATTATTCTGCACACTGTAGATGACATATTGCGACAACTTGAAATAAAACGCAAGAATTTTTCATTGTTCTTGACTGATGCTGCTCAGTACATGTCTTTGGCTGGAAAGACATTAAAGGAATTATTCCCTTCTTTGATGCATGTCACCTGCGTTGCACACTTACAACATAACTGCGCTATGCGTGTGCGTGCTCATTTTAAAAATATTGATAAAATAATAGCAATGATCAAGGCAGCAAGAATCAAAAACAAAGATCGCAAGAAAGATTTTCATGATGCTGGTCTGCCATCTCTTCCTGACCCTGTAATTACAAGATGGGCAACTTGGCTTACAGTGAGAACCTGCCAGCTGTTCGTACCATTGTCAACAATTGGACAAGTGCAGTCCTCTTAGTCAGCAGAGCAAAAGACGCTATCAATGTGGAAGATTTGGTGCAGGACTTGGTTAAAATAAATCAATACCGGACTCTAGCAGCCAACGTAGAGTTCTTAGAAGGAAGTGCCTGCACGATAACCGAAGCATACGGACTGCTGAAGAATATGCAATTCGATGATGATCCGTGCGCAATTAAACATTACATTAAAAAACGACTATCCAACTCTGATTTAGAAACAGTAATAAACTGTACCAACTTGACAATTGACCCAACAAGCTACGCACCATTACAAAAAGCCCAGCCAACCTCTGCTGCTGTTAAGAGGTCGTTTTCTATGCTTAGTAAATAACTGAGAAAAGACAGAAATTTTGATGTTAAGAACGTAAAAAAATATATGATGCTGTATTACAATAAAAAGTCCTGGTAATTACACTGTGTGGCTTTCGTTAAAAACATCATTTACAGATTGTTAAAGTACAGTACAGTTGCGATAACAACGCATTTTTTGTATTCCACACTAATTGATACCGGTACACACAATGGCTCGTTATCCTAGGTTTTGACGTCATGCGTCGCTGTGTTGCATTAGCTTCAAAACTGAGTGATTGAGAAAATGTTTAAAGTAGGCTATCTTCTTCTTTAAAAACTTATGTAAATTGCAGATTATAAAACATTTTCAATCAAAAAAGTGCAACAAGACATAGATAATAGGCGAAAGCGGTTAGGTCGAAATAAAGTCAAAATTTTGCTAAAATAAAGTCAAAAATATATTTTTTAGGTCAAATAAAAAATGGCCCTAGTAATAATTAAAAAAAAGAAGAAATCTTCGAGAAGAAACAAGAACCACTAGAATACACCGGAAAACTAAGCCACGTAGACAGCCATTGTGACGTCAGAAAGGCGTGTGAGTTACAAATCTATTTATAAATCCGAACGAAAAAAGGTCTTTCTTTGAAAACAGTTTAGCAAGTTTAGGGCTTCTGACAATTTAGATTTGCAATTAAAAATGATCACTGCAAAATAAAACAATGGATTACAATAACTACTATTTTAACGCAAATTTACTTATTCGTGACAATTTTCAATAATGTGCTATACAAAATCTCAAAACACTCGATATGATATAATTAACAGCTGCAAAAATCAGCAGTAAAAGAAATTAAACAAATCTTGAATTGTAGAATAAAACGTCAATTTTATCCTAAATGCATAAACTCAGTTATAGAACAATGTTTTTCAGGTTAGTTATTTTACATAACCGACGATGTTCATCAAAGCAAAATCAATATCATTTTGTGGTATACTGCACAACTGGTTTTTATTGGTTTTTAAATATTTTCAATCAATATAGAGATGGTTGCTCAAACCAACTAAGTAGAGTGAAGTTCACTCCTTGCTAGTTTCGGATCCACGAAGAAGTGTAGGTGATACGTCCCCCTCACCAGCATTTTTGATTCATGTTTCGTAGATCGGAAAAGTCTATGTTGTTTAGTTTGTAGTAGTTTAGATCAGGATGGTCCAAGACTATGAGCACGAAGGGCCACGATGGAGATTGAGGAAAACTTTGCGGGCCGCAAAAATAAACACTTTACAGTGATCAAACAACTTAGTTTGCTGTTTAATCGATTTAATGTTTTACTGCACCACAAAAGCACTTTTGATGTTTTGCCCTTGCATGTCGCGTTAAAAAAACTAGCTAAACAATATATTGTGTGTTGTTTTTGGTTATTATGTTGATCCTCGTTCTTGCTATGGTGCTGCTCTTGCCCAACTTCACTTTCTCGCAAATTACGAGACCAATGGCCTTGTCTGTTTTCGTTTCGGCAAAGAAGACTTCCGAGTCATTATCTACTACTCGCTTTGTGGCGCTGAAGCCTGCGCCATTCTGAAAGCTATTTGCTTGTCTCGGTCACATCAACAAGTGTGTTTCTTTTCCTTCGCTCAAAATCACGTTCCGCTCTTGCTGCATTTTTCTCTGCATTTCCTTGTTTTTCACGCTCTCTGACACATCTGGTGGTAACTATCCATACTCTTCATTTTTTATCAGGCTACAATGAGCTCCCGGTTACTCCGCATAACGACACGGTCGATGAGCTGGTCATACGAGATGCACTGTTTTAGCCACCTACAGTCCTTGCAATTTCTCTACTCCTCCTCTCGCATCCACTCATGAACGACACGGTCGATGAGCTGGTCATACGAGATGCACTGTTTTAGCCACCTACAGTCCTTGCAATTTCTCTACTCCTCCTCTCGCATCCACTCATGATTTCTTTCGGACTGGAGACGCAGTGTCTCATCAAAGTTTTCGATTCAGAAGTTCCCTCAGTAGCCTATCTACTAAAACACTTGTGCTTTTTTGTCACGCTCGATGTGTCCTCTATCATCTTCGCTGCAGTGGACACTGGCTTCTTTTCAACACTTATCTCACAAGAATCGGTAAAATTGTGAATCCTTCATGCAGCGCAGGAATCAGCTAACAACAACAACAAAAGCAACAAAACAATAAGCGACAACAGCATAATAAGTTTAAATCTATGAAAAACGTTGGAGTTTTTCAACATCTGAGTATTTTGCATTCCCTAAAAAATGCGACATACAGAGAGCGTTCAAAAGCCTCACTAAAGCTCTTTGCGGGCTGCATGCCTCCCGCGTGCCAGAGTTTGGACCACTCTGGTTCAGACCACAGGCCTTACTTTTAACATCAATCCAGAGCGAATTCCGTGTTACATTAATCCAGGGCGGACCCTGCGTGAATGAAGAGTGAAGCTCATTAACACTAGAATTACCGAAGAGGTCATTTTGACCTTTTTTGATTTTTGATTGTTTATATCTCTGATTTGGTACGTGCAATAACACTGAAACTTCCTGACTTTTCTTAAATCTTGGATAACTTTTAGCATGTCAATTTTCTTTGCAAAAGTCTTTTGATGTGCTATTGTATCAAAACAACTTTGCAACAATTACTGCATTAACAGGTAAAAATTACCTACCAGTGCGAAAGGTAAATATATTTATCGACATGGGGGTAAAAGTACGGGGACTAGTGGCTGAAGCCTCCACACTGTTTTCAGCCCCGTAATAAAAATTTCAAAACCGGGCAAAATACTCACTTTTGAAAAATGTATTTCCGAAAACGCCACTCTGAAAATATTGATCTTCAAAAAAAGCATTGGTCCGCAATCTTTCCTTGAGACAGAAATGCTTTCAGCTCTCTACCCATGCAAAAGAAAGTCTTACGCTTATGTTTTTATGTTACGCTTTGAACAGGGGTTGACACATTCAGACTCGGTTCAACTTTAGGCCTACATGGAAAACGCTAGGTGATAGTTATTAGGCATTTTACATCTAACACAGCGGAATTTGATTTGTATTGGTTGCCAATGGCGAAGAATGAATGACGAAGCAAAATTGAAATGTATCAATCTTTCTTCAAAATCGAGAAGTGGATTTCAAGCTCCGAACGTAGTAAAAAATGATTGATGGCCTACGATTCATTTCGTAGATTAGGACCTATGCAGTTTATTCCAACACAAAATCGAGCTTACAACTCCTTGAACTCCCACTTACAATGTTTCAAGCCATTACTAGTTCCAACACAATAGTTAAAAGTAACTCATGACACAAAATAATGCCTAATTATCAAGCATTTTTTAGTAATTAAGCAAACTGTCACTTTGCCCGCTCGCGGTAATTGTATGTAAGTTGAAACGGCGGTATTTATAATGTTAATAAGCAGTTTAAACATCGGTTTTTGCTTGACTTTAGAACTATTTTATAAGTTTAGATTCTTTTCTAGTCCTCCAGTTTGCACGTGCCCCCCCACAAAATCGAATCGAAAATTGGCATACTTCCCTCTCCTTATACGCATACGTCTTTGGAGCACATGGTTTTGTTTTATTTAGAAGCAACGAATAACTAGCAGCTTCCCCAAGAGCTGTATTTTTGTAATGTCGTATCTTAACTTTGATAAGTTTGCAAATTGTCTGATTATAAAATTACATTCCCCATTCAACGCAACAACCTTGCGAACATGTTTTGTGTTTTTATTTAATTTGATTAGTTTTCAAATGATAAAGTCCACTTGCTCGTATGCGCTCTTTCCTCCCGCTCACAAATAGATTGTAACTTTTTCCACGCATTCCTCCTCTAACAGATCGCAAGTCTGCAAGCATCTATCTCCCCCATGAATGTAACCTAATGCTCTGTCAACCTACAATAATTTTTCTTGAGCTACATCTAACTGATAAACCTGGCTATAGCCTTTAGTCTGTACTTCTCTTTCGTTCCATCATAATAAGTAAAGCTGACTGTAATTTGAGTCTTTATGGATAGGTCTATTTGTACAACAATCGTTGTCGTCTAGATCATGTCTTCTTAAAAATGAACAAATTATAAGAGTACGGCCCTATTCAATTTTGCTTTGATTTTGAAAAGTTTACAGTCTAGAAAGACAAGTTTCAAAACAAGTAAACAAGTATATTTCGTGTATTTTTGTGCTTTGCCACAAAAACTCACAGTGTTGCAATTTTTCTTTATATGCCTTCACAACCCAAAGACTGTGGAATTAACGTTACTGCGTTGAGTTGTTTTTGGCTTCAAATCGAGGAAATGAAAAACAATAAAGCTTTAGTTATCTACCATTTTATTGTACTCTTTTACAAAGAATAGGTGAAAACTCTAACGTTTTCGTCTAGCTCTCTTCAGGAGTTATCGCTAGAATGAAGCCTGGTGTTGACAGCCTGGTTCAACACCAGGCTTCATTCTAGCGATAACTCCTGAAGAGAGCTAGACAAAAACGTTAGAGTTTTCACTCATTCTTTGTAAAAGAGTACAATGAAATGGTCGATAACTAAAGCTTTATTAAAATATTGTACCACTTCTCATCTTTTCAAATGAAAAACAGCACAACACGATGCAAACTTCGATTTCAAAAATTCCTCAAATAGAATCTACATTGAAAAATTCTTGTAAATTTTCAAACGTTTATCTCTTTGCTTCTTTCTTACACTTACGTTGCTGGTATGTTTCCCTACGTTCATTTGTTTTGTCATCATTACAAAAATATAACGGTTTTCACGATAAAAAAATTGAAAACTTGTAAAATCGAATGAAATAGGTCAAATAAGCAGTTAATGGGACTTGACTTAAACCCAAATTGCTGGCAATAGAAACTGTGTATCAAGGTTCGGCCTGACGCAAAACACTTTCGCCCACAAATCCAAGGCCCCGCCTACTGCAACATGTTTACATGCTCTGCCCTAATCTTCATAATGCAAATCACAGTAACTCGTAGCCAGAAGGACAAGAGAGGGCAAAGCCTTAAGCAAATTTTTTTGAGTTACCTCTGATGTGGCCAAACAAGATTTTCACATTTCACCCGCATGTCTTGACCAATACATCCTTATTCCCATCAATTCAATTTCGTCTTAATCGAATAACACATTATTAGTTTTCGTTCCACATGGACATCGGATTAATTTTTGATGCTTAAACAGTGTGACCTACTACCATTTTTTAAGTTCTTTTTTTTCTCCAAAATAACAGAGTAGCTTTGAGTCTACAGGTCAACCCCTACTTTGATATGTTTATGTATATTTTTTTCTCTCAGATTTTTTAAATGTGTATTCTTCTTCTTGTATCAATTACTAGATTAAAAGTTATAATGGTTCAAAGAGTGTATACATTTTTTCGGGACACCCTGTAGTTTTACTACTATACTCTGGCTTACGCCGCAGCGATATTGCTTTTATATACTTTTATCGACATGCCTTTTTTAGATTGGTCTTGGCTTCATGTTCTTTGGAATCCATGAGAACAATATCGATTTGCTGGTTGCTCCAGCAAATACATAACGCTTGCGCAATCTCTGTTGGGAAAGGGAAAAGCTTTAGGTGCGTTTGCTTGCATGTCGGAAAAAGCTGATGGTAATTGAAGAATTGGCACTTTTCCAAGCAGTGCTTACAAATGTGGATTCTGTATGTTTTGTATCATCTGTAAGAGCTGATGCCGATTTGTGGCGTGCGGAAAATATATTTGGTTGTTGCTGCCCTTATACTGCTCCGAGTTTCACAGGCTTGCTTTACACATAAAATAATTCTCTTAGCCGGTGTTAATGTAATTACTTTTCCAAGCGCGTAACCACTATTCTTTGTAAGGGGCGCGGACCAAAAAATTTTAACTCGATGTTCGGGCGACGATCTTGCTGTTAGTTTACCTCAACTGCATTTTCAAAAACTAGCTGAGCAAGATATTTTCGAACACAACCAAAAAACGACTTCCTGCAAACCGGTCCATAAATATTTGACTCCTTGTAGACTTGCATTCCTTTATACCTACACGGTCACTTTGAATTCTTTTGCGTTTTTGGAGTGTACTAATAAACTATGATAAAGATTTTCATTTGGTTTGTTCATTTTAAACTTCAGTTTCCGATTTTTATGTAGGCTATGCCGATACCCGCAAAAAACGTAGTTTTAATCGAGAGATAATTTACGAAGTTGCACAGATACAGGTAGCCTTTGGTGTTGACTTTGGCATTCTTCGCATTTGGTAATAAGTATGTTGGGAATTATCACAATCTACCAAAATCCAGTGACGGGGAAACTCGAGTCTGTGCAAAAAAAGACTCGAGTCATTTGTACAAAATAACTCGACTCGACAGCAGTAACTCGAGACTCGAGTCAAGACTCGACTGGTCTACTGAAATATAAAAATTGAAATCTTTGTTTTGATGAACTTTGTTATCCAAATTAGGCTTTTGATTAAATTTTGATCAATTTATTTGATTTATTCCGTCACAATCTATTGTATTTGCGGCTATATCGTTAATTGATTCGTCTAATACATGATGTTATAGATGCTTTGACAAGGGCTTGTGATAAGCCGAAAACGTTCGGCAAAGAGTGAAGGTAAATAAATTATCAAAAATGAAAAATAATTTAGGGTTGCTATGCAATGATGTTTTACTCACTGACTACCATTGGCGTACGGAGGAGGCTCCTAAGCACGCACTCCTTTCAGAAAAACGTTAAATACTATTTGCAGTCATCATGCTTGTAACGGTAACAAACAACCTGTAATACATAAGTAGTTACAGAATTAGTTTAAATGTCTAATGCCTCGGAAAGCAATATTTGTTTCATGTTGTTGGTAGTTTTGTTTGATAAATCCCTCCACGTCTACTGATAAAAATATAACTTTTCTCAGCTTTGATTAAGTGATTGTTAACGTATTAAATTATACGAGATGCAAGTTAATGTGGAAATAATACAGGGCGGAATAGTATAAATTTCAAGTAGGATCTTTTTAGGTTATAAAATTTGATTGATGTGCTCTTTGACAATCTTGTTGAGCAGCTGCAGCATATTTGTCAAACATGTAAAAATGCAAGCAGTTGATAATTTGTAGGAGTGACAAAAGTTAACAAATTTCAAACACAAATGACCTTTACAGTAGTTTCAGAAAGCACTAAAATCGCGTATTTTTGAGTGTAATTTGGCAAGATATTTCCGGGGGCACATGCTCCCTGACCGATCTTAGGATAATCGTGCCTTCGCCACTCACAAAGCAAAAATATGCCAAAGGGACATTTTTGCGCCCCCTAGAAAAATTTCTGCATACGTCTCTGCTGAAAACTCTGGTACTGCGTCAAAATCTTGCAAATCAATTTTATTATTTTGTACTGCAAGCGTTTAAGGTCTTTTTTTTCGAGATTTTGTATCAAGCACGTTGTATATCTAGCCTCAAAAGCGCGTTTCCAATTTTTCTTGAAATTCACTTTCAAACTCCAAATCTGTAAGCTCAACTTTTTTGTCAGATGCAGTTAGCAAAGCAGTAGAATTAGTTTTACTAATACCGGTATATTGTTTAAAAGTAGCGATAAAGTGTCAAAAAGGCTCAGCGATAAAGATGAGAGCTAAAGTAAAACTAGCTTAGGAGCCAAAAATTTCAATTGGTCATACAATGTTAAAAGATTCGATTGCAATTACAATCACAGCAAACTAAACATTGGCTATGAATGCAGGAAAGACTCGAGTCGTAGTAAAAAAAAGACTCGACTTGACTCGAGTCGTTTGGACAAAATAACTCGACTCGACTTGAGACTCGACATCAATGACTCGTGACTCGACTTGAGACTCGAACTCAAAAGACTTTACTTCTCTGACACTGAATGCGGCCAAATTTTCCATTCCCTTCGGCAGTATCAAACGCAATCCTAAAACCTGGTGGCCCACTAAAGTGGAAGAAGCAGTTAGTGTAAGACGTAAGGCTTTCGCTGCAGCTGCAGAAGTGATGAAGATCGTCAGGCTTACATCTCCGCTTCCCGACGTGCTTCTTCCGTCATCGCCAAGGCCAACGCTGAGGCATGGCAGGCGACTTGCTCTTCTCTCTCGCCCAAATCTAACCCTAAATCTGTGCACTCTCTCCTTCGTTCGGTCGCTGGGTCTTCTTCCTCATCTACCTCCTCCCCTGACTTCCCCAATTGTTCGTCTCCCAGAGAGTCGGCTTTGGTCTTCGCCGATTACCTGAGATCCCAGTTTTCAGTCTCCCACCAAAAGCCTTATGTAGCAGAGCCAGAAGCTACCCTTTCCGAGCTCGGCCGAGCTACGTGCCTTGATGAGTCTCATTCATTCTTTTGCTTTCTTCTCCCTTGCTGAATTTCTTGCGGCTGCCTCTAACCTCTCCCCGTCCACTGCTATTCGCCTAGACGACAAAGTTGCCTATTCCATGCTAAAGCCCTTTCCTCGCTCTGGCATAGATTTTCTTCTTCACGCTTTTAATCATTCCTGGTCTATGCATTCCTTTCCTTCCATGGGGAAGACATTTTCTATTATTCCCGTCCATAAGATGGAAAAAGCCTCTCGACTCTCCAGCTTCCTTCAGGCCTATCTCTCTCTCACTTCCTGCCTCTCAAAGCTTTTTGAACGTATCATTTTATCGCGTCTATTCTTCTTTGTGGAGTCTAATTCCATTCTCTCTCCCCGCCAAGTCAGTTTCCGCCCTGAACGGTCTACTCTAGATCAAATTCTCTTCCTTGCTTAGTCCATCTCGGATGGGTATAACAAACTCAGGCCGGGATCTCGGATGATTCTGTCTATTATTGATTTCTCGAAAGTATTTGACTTTGTCTTGCACTTGGCCCTTTTCCACAAACTCATTTCGGATGGCCTCTCTTTTTACTTTGCTCGTTGGACTCAATCTTTTTTTCTGATAGGCGCGCTTGCGTGGTTTCTCAAAATCACAAGTATCGCTTGCTTCGAGTCCGTCGATGTGTTCCGCAAGGATCCGTTCTTGACCCTGTAGTTTTTTTTCTTTTTATCAATGATCTTCCTGCTTCTCTGCCTTCTTCCGTCCGCTGCCCTCTTCATGCTGACGATCTGGCCATTTGATCCTCCTCCCCCTCGGTTCCCACTGCGTGGAGGCCACACAAGGAGCTCTGATTCAATTGGAGCACTGGTGTCTTCCTCTCAATCCGAGCAAATGTGAGGCCTCCTTCTTCTCAGTGGATTCCCACCAAGCTAATTTTTATCTCCTCTTATTCAATTCCCGTCTCCGTTTCAATCCCACTTCAACTTTTCTTGGGATCACCTTCGACCGCACCATTTCTTTTTCAAACATGTATTTTCGCTAAAGCCAAGTTTTTCCCTCGTCTCAAGGCCTTACGCTGTATCTCTGCTTCCTCACGGGGCCTCTCTGGGGAGTCCCTCTTTGTTCTGTAAAACGTTTTTCTTCGGCTCCTTCTCATTTATGCTTCACCCGGATGGTTTCCTTTCCCAAGTGTTAGCAATATCACCAAATTGGAACGCCCTTCACCGAGCGGTTAGTTGCGCCATCTCTGGCTGCCTCTCGTCTTTCCCTATCCCACTTCTTCTCTCCGAGGCTTCTCTACCTCCCTTACGAGTGACTCATTTTGCTCTGTCATCTTATGAGCAGGTTCTTCGTCTCGCAATCTCCTTTCCCATTTCCGGTTTGGCCAGACATGAAGTAAAACCAAGACTCTGTAGATCGTCCTGGAGAGTTTTTGCGTCCACTCACCCGCTCATACTTTCTTATACTTCCCCTATGGAAGTTCTTCTTGCTTGCCCTCTCTCACCTCTTTGGAACCTGCCTTCCTTTACTGTAAAGTCCACTCTTTCTTCTCCATGCTCCGATAGTGATTCCCCCTTTTTCGCCAAGGTGCGGCTCTCGCTCACTTTGACTCTCTCCCATCTTATGATCTGATACTTTGGACAGACGGCTCTGTTCCTTTTCTTTTTGGAAAAAAAAGGCTCTGGCGTGCTTGCCAACTGCTCTCTCTGTGGCACTGAGGCTACTCTTTCCTTTTCAGCAAACCTAGTAAGCTCAAGTTTTTTTGCTGAAACCTGGACCATTCTGCAAGCCCTTTGTTGTTTTTGGCAGCACCAACAGGTCTGCCACTTCTCATTTCATGTACCTCTATCTGACTCTTGCTCTGTCCTGGCCGCCTGTCCTCCCCTTTATCTTTCCTTTCATCTCAATCTTTCTGACAGATCTGGCAGGACCGGTCTTCTCTTTCCTCCTGCTCTATCAGGCAACAATGGGTCCCCAGACACTCGTTTCTCCCGGGGAACAACACGGCTGATGAGCTGGCCAGATGGTGAGCGCTACTCGTGCCCTCTGCAATCCCATATACAGTTTCTCTCCTCTTATCTTATACAGTGTAGTTTCTCTCCTATCTATCTTATACAGCGTAGTTTCTCTCCTTTTATCTCTCGTATCAACTCTTCTCTTTTCTCGGAATGGAGACGTGCTGTCTAATTGAAATTCTTCGACCCATAGGTTCACTCAATTTTCACGGAGGAACTTGTGCTATCCCTCGTCACGCTCGCTGTGCTCTCTCTCGTCTTCGCTGCAACGGACACAGCCCACTGTTAAGCTCTTATCTTTCTAGGATTGGCAGAATCGAGAATCCTTCCTGCAGCGTCTGCGAATACTTGTCCCAGGACGTCTCTCATCTCATTCTGCACTATCCAGCCACGGACTCTTTGCGCCGCTCACTCTTGGGCGACTCTCTGCAATCTCTGGTCCAGGCCCTGGGAAGTTGTCCGGTTTCTAGAGCTCCATGGTCTTTTTTATTTAGAAATTTTTGATAAGCTATGTTATCAAAAATTTCTAAATAAAAAAAGACGGTCAAAAATGAAAAGTTTCTGATAAATTGTTCTTTATTTTTTCTCAAAATAATGAGTTCAAGCCGTGTTTTACGCTGATGATCACCGCATATCTTTCCCCAAGTAGGTAATCTCAGTGCTTAGCAACAACACTAAAGCAAGCAATGACCAACTTCATTGGTTACTTTGCACCAACCAGACAAGAAATTTAGTGACTGCTTTACTTTTTTGTAAACTACGAAGTAAACACATTCTTTTAAAACGATCATTACAGTTATAGTAACAATCATAATTCAATTTTGCTTTGGTCAGTAAATCTATGCTGGTTCATCAACAGGACTTCTGGGTGATACGTGTAGAAATACATCATCTTTTGGTTGTGTGCTAGCTAGAAAGATCATTTCCAATGGCGGTGTCTAAAAATATTTCAGTTTATTACAGTCAGAAATCATAACTACGTTTTCATGCTTAACAAGGGGGAAGAATGCTCATTTTAGCATCCCCCAAACACAGTGTTTGTACCAAAGTAAACAGCTTCATGTCGAGTCGTATGAAAAGCTCTGACAGCTGTTACCTGTACTTACAGATTTTTTCCTTGGCGTTTATAAATGCAGTTAATGTGGATAAGTCAAGCAATTAATAATAAAAAATTATTCACCTCATTGAACACAAGACCAAAGGAGTGTGTGTGGGCGACTGCGAAAGAAACTTATAACGTTTTGAGCCAGCAGTCTGCCACACGTGCAACGCAATCAGCACTAGCCACAGTGTGAACTCAAAGACGTGATTAAAGTGTCCTGCCTATGGGAAGCCGTCTAGAAAAAAATTATTTACTTTGTGCGAGTTTTTTTGCGTATTTATCACAAACTAGTAAATAAAAGCAGCTGCAAAATACATCGTAAATTTCTGATATATACAGTAGGCGCCGCTTAATATGACCACCTTGGGACCAGACCATTTTGGTCATAATATCCGAATGGTCATAAAAACCGAAATCGCCATAACAGCTCCTGAATCGACGCCGTAAGCCACAAGAAGTCCAAATACCGTCAAATTCATCGTTTAACCAAAGTAACAGTGTGACGTTGGCAGTAAAACAAAGTACAGTACTGTAACAGCACAAGTGACGGTAAAACTAAATACGGTATGTAACAATATGTACAAGCGGTGGTACATCATAACAAAGTAAATAACAGTTCAGGTAACGTTTAATCAAAGTAACATATCAAAGCACCGCAAAACAAATTCAAAATGTTACGCACGTACGTTAGTTAGTTTTAGGAGTAAAAATACTGTACTGTAATAAGAGAGATGGAGAAAATGTTGGTCATATTATCCGAAGTTTGGTCATATTAAACGGAAAATTTCAAATGGAGAAATTCCGGACGGTATCAAATTGGTCATAATAAGCGGCTGGTCATATTATCCGTGGTCATAACAAGCGGCGCCTACTGTATATCGAAAATTTACGATATATATTGTTCAAAATCCACCATAAATCTGACAAAAAATAAAAATTAAGTCGGAAATTTCCGATATATAAATTGGACAAAACCCACCTTAAAGAAGACATAAAACAGCAGCAAAATACATTGGAAATCTAGAACTAATTTCACGTGATTTCGTGATTTCAGTGCAGCAAGTAAAGAACGAGAAAATACTTGAAACTTCAGCTACCCAGGCACTGATTTTGACAAATATGGCGCAACCTGACATCACCATGGAAATACTGACAAAAAGGGAGAGAACATCGATCAAATTAAGCTATTTATTACGAACGAAATACAAAACTGCCACACCACAACATGCTTTTGGGGGAACGCCACAAGTTCAACCCACAAATACTAGCAAAATCTCTCTTCCAATTTATAGCAGGCAAAAACAACTTCAGCTAAATGTCTAATCATGTAGCTTATTACAAATTCTGTCGGCCACGAGAACAAAATTTCAGAAGCACTGGTTTAGGGCTTGAGTAGGTGATTTTTGGCAGTTGTCGGCTAGTGTTTATAATGCAGAGTAGGCATAGGCATTGGTAGGTGATTTTTGGCACAGTCGGTTGTGTTTTTAGTGTGGCTCACAATGCCTTCTGGATTACAATAATACCATAAATGCACTAAGGTCACAAAATCGCATAAAATTACTTCTACATTTTCAATATAGCTCATGTGATGTATATTAGAAATTTTAGATTTATGTTGCAGCCGTTTTTTGTTTTATTTAAGGCAGATTTTGTCCGATATATGTATCAAAAATTTTCGATATATTTTTCAGCTGTTATTTGTCTGATATACAGAGTGAGTCAGAAGTAACCAGGCAGTCATTCATAACTTGTGTAGTTTTGACTGCCCAATTACTTTTGACTCACACTGCTACTTTGCCACTGTTTTTTGTCCAATATACATATCAGAAATTTACAACGTATAGGTCAGAAATTTCAGATATATTTTGCAGCTGATTCTACTGACTTAATTGCAATAAATGCGCAAAAAAAGACACTCACAAAATAAGAAATTTTTTCCAAACGGCGACCTATACCTGCCGCTTAACTGCCGACGAGGTAAAAAAGCACTAAAATCAGTACAACGCTTTTCTCATTTTACGTCAACATACAAGGGGCATAGGCCTGCACTACTGAGATCTATCTTCTAAATTTATATCATATCAAATTCATATTTGTGATCAGAGACCTGAGATTCATAAGCTGCTACTTGGTTTCATACTAGCAGTTCAAACAATTAATTACCGTGCTAATTTAAAGTTTTGTTGTTTAGAATAATGGTAGTAACACAAAGATTTAAAGAATGTCAAAGACATAGCAGTGAGGAAGAACAGAACGAAATCGCACCAATAGTATGTATAGAAATGTATTCTTGCCAAAAACATGCACAAATTTAAAGTAATATTGCATATTTTGTTCTTCCTGCAATAATACATTTGCTTGTCTTAATTTCATTGGGTAAAAAAACTAAAACCGAAATAGAGCTGCAAGCTTGATCTGCAAACTAGAATGAACTCGATTGTTTTCCTGATTCTCGAACTGAAACTCAAAAAATGATTATCCATATGTTCGGTGTCGCAAAAGTCAAACACAAAAGTTAATACATGTACTGATATTTGGGCGATAAACGCAGGCGAAACAATAAAATGTCTTCAACCTGATGCGGGATTGAAAGTACTGAATATTTTGTCATACTCGAACATTACACATTCCACATGCAGAATTTGAACTCGTATTTGTAAATCTTTTGTGCGCTCGAACTGAAATAACATTCAATCGAGTTCACAGCCCTCATAAAACCTGTTCGCACTTACCGGTGTGTCAGTACAGACGCCCAGCTTGAAATTGGAGATTATTTTACAGATCGCCATTTTCACTTCCAAGATCGCAAATCTCATTCCAATACAGTTGCGCGGTCCTGCGCCGAATGGCTGGTAAACTATCGGATCGATCTTACTCATGTCCACGAACCTGGAATGTTAAAAAAATAAACTAATAAAACCAAATTTCTAGTTTAGTGCCACGTATCAATTTCTGTGGAGGAAATCAGATTTGACTGATTTTGAGGGAGGAGAACCCCTGGTGTTCTTCCTATATCAAAATGACAAATAATTTAAAATGCTTACAACATAGGCAGTTTGCCATTGCTTTAAAGTTTCATTATGACAACTACGATACACGCAACTTATCGTGTGAGTCGGAGATAACGACACTCCGTTTCGCACCAGAATATAAAAATTGACTTGTTACCTTACCACCAAAAAAGCTATTAACGGAAACCCAGAAATTGTGACTTAAAATATCCAGAGTAAACAAAGTCAAAGTTGCTTTAATTCAATCAATTTTTAGAACACCCTGGACCCTCATGAAAACCTACTGAGTATCTTGTCGATTATAGTGTAGGTTCAGCCTTGGTTGTCATACATGTGGCATTTAGTTGATCAAATGATCAAGTTTAACAGCTTATCGACAGGTAGGGGCATTGGGTTGACGGCTAATGATGGCAATCGGTCTTTAATAAGAGCAAAAATAAAGCAACAGTAATAGTTAACGACCTTTCTGGAACGAATTTCCATGGATCACTCCAGTATTCCTCAGAATGATGCAACGCATACACTGGGATGTCAACATGCATTCCTGCAGGAATAGTGATTCCTTTTACAGTGATCTCAACATCGGTGTAACGAGAGTTCCTAAAAGAAAAAAATTAATAAAATTCCTTATCCATTGCAATGATGTTCAAACGTAATCGGAATAAGCGATTGGTTTGCTTTATTGATTTGAAAGTGCTTCAGATTGTGAAAGTTGCTTTGACAAAATAAAAACAAAGTGAAATGTTATTATAACTAATTCGTAATGTCAATACAGTGCCAAACAATCTTTTCACAGTCAGCTAAATAATATGGTTTATGGTCAAGTACAAAAAATGGCTTAACATAGCATATTTTGTCTTGAGATTACTTCCCAAATGCAAGTCTGGGACAGCTTTTTCAATATCATCAGTTTCACAATAACATCTATTGATGGCACATTTCAACATTCATATCGATGATCATTTTTACTAAGTTTTAAATCATTATATAGTGCTTTGAACAATTAGTGCAAAAATCGTTGAAATCATCGTTGCCGTAACAGGTGCGCAATGGCAAGAGACTGAAACAGTTTACTGTCTAGTTTTGTGTTTGCCACTATCAATCAACTCAAAAAGTCATTGAAATAGTCACCCTATTGTATTTGGCAGCAATCTGGGCTAGGTCAGCTAGTTTAAACATACTCTCTTAAAATCGATATTTTGACATGCAAAGGTCAATGGAAAACTACACAGTTAATTGAGCCCATTTTTCAAAACAAATGTAAAAAAGGTGTCCGAAAACGTGCAGTGAATACGTTACTTCTTGCTTACTCAACAGGTCCACAGCTTTAAGCAATTCGATTCAGTCGAAAAAACTAAGTAAGGAGTATCTTGCCTTTGATATCCTACAGGGATATCAATCCTTTCTCGCTGTTTCATATTTCTCAGAATATTTATTTTGTTTTGATATATTTGTTACTTCACGCAAAAGCAAATCAAAAGTAATCACACAAATATCATTTCTATGACTGGTTTCCACAAAACAAACTAATAAAAAATGATGTAAATAGTATCATAAATTTTCAATTTCTGGTAAAAACAATTTCGATATATCAAGACATATTTAAGATAACACATTTTTGTTTTAAACATGCAGTGGGCTTTAGACACGCGGGCTTGGAATTTGGCTAATCTAAACTATGTTTACGCTGGCCATGAGTTTGTAATTAAGTAGTTTTTGATTTTATCGACTGAACGAACTCCGAAACTAAAGTACTAAAACTCATGTTCACAGTCGATATAGCATGATTAAATATTCATCGACCAAATACCTACAATCAAAGGCGTCCCCCGATCAAGAGCAGCAAACATAAACACCATGGCAGCCTAATATTTAATGTTTTTAGAGGGAAAAATTGGTTCGATTTCTGCCTGCAGAAATGTGAAATACCGAAGGACCAAATTTGTTTTTTCTTGGACAATTTCAGACCCAAGATCGTATGAGCATAATGTGCGAAGATGGTGGGAGGTGCTTGCTAAAAGGAAAGTATTCCAAGATCAAATACGGACACGGCACTAATCGTATCAAAAAAGTTTTTAAGTATTTTTGGAGTGTAATAGAGTCATCATTTTAGATTTCTAATAAATATGACCTTGCTCAAACACACTAGAGTGGCTACGTCAGTCTCACCTTGGAACAGCTCCGTACATTCTCAAAGACTCTTTGAAGCACATGTCCAAATATTTCATGTCGTTGATGGCTTCATATGTGAGGCCACCCTGTCGAAATACTTTGGTTGATACTCCACATTAAATGTGCTGCTAGTTTAATGAAAATTATCAGAATAAATTACTATCTCGAGATGGTTAAACCTTCAGCAGCATCTAAACCGTTCTGTATAATAAATTACTACATTTTTTTGAGGAGTTATGATAAAGGCATTAGCAGAAAAGAGGGTGGAGATCATTCACACTAATATTTTAAAGTCATTATAACTACGGCATTTGAATATATGTTTTTTGAAAACCATTTTTGTCATGGCTGACTTTTTTCCTTCCTCGAAGTCTGATCTTCAATCTGATGACATGCAACCCAATTTCTTACATGCTTGTTTTTCGTTTCATTAATTTCCTTCAGCAGATTTTCCTGCACCTCAGGTTCTTGGGCAATGCAGTAAGACAAGAACACCATAGTGTTTGCTGTTGTGTCGTAGCCTGCCATCAGCATTATAAGAGCATTGCCCAAAATCTCAGTTCGTGTTATCCCTGTGAATAAAAACTTCGTGAATCCAATTTTGAGATGATGTAAACAATTTGCCTTCTCTGATTACACGAAAACCACTGTGGTCGCATTGGACAATCTGTAAGCGAACCTCTATTCGATGTGACTTCTATTATATGATTTCAGTAATTGAAATTCAGACAAGTTTAAAAATAGGCCGTAGGTTATTCAAGGAAACCGATGGCCAATATCTTGAAAATGCTACTTCAGACCCTTAGCTGGTGTTGCTATTCAAAATTGTTTTTTGTTTATGTCATTCCTATTTCAATGGTGTTCAAAAGTTTAATTCTGAAATCCATCGCATAAAGTCCTTCAAAACGCAATCTTCGGTTGATGCTTCGCGATCCTTTCAAAAGGTAAAGCGGCAGGGGTATGAAAACTCTCCTTGCACTCACAGTGTGAGGTTAGAGAAACCGTAGAAGGGTCACGTTCACAGCGGTAACTTCCATCAAATACTATGCATTGAACCACATCCAATTACGTATTAGTGGCAAGGTTCTCAGTTATACTTGACAAAAGAACTTTGATCTCAAAGCTTATAGCTACGCCATTAAAATGTTGGTTCAAAAAACGTATGTCTGAAGGAACCTTATTACGTGCGAGTAGATATATAAATGGATCGGTTATTTTTCACATTGATTTTTCAGTACATTACCTTTTTGAGGTCCTTTTGCTGCTTCATCTTCAGTTACTTCAGCAGTTAGCATTGTTTGCATGATATCAACTCTCTATAAATAAAAGTATTACAATGAATAGATGTAATAAATTTCGTGAGGTGAACTTCTTTTTCACGGAGTATTTATATGTCATCACAGTTGTAATGAAGCGGTAACGTTGTTACTATCCTTGTTTCTGGCCTGGAAATGCGTTTTTATGATTTTGTCAAGACTGTTAACCAAATGGACATACATACCAAAGTTATCTAATCACACTTACTGCTTTGTCTCCGGCAGCCTTCTTGCTTTTGATCACGGAATCAAATAGTCGTTTGTAATAAGCAAGTGTATCTTTATCGAACATGGTGATATTAAGTTTCTCTGCAATTGATTCAATCCAGGGAAACAACACTAACAAAGAAAATAATTATGAGTAATTCTATATATCGATGTTAAGCAGAATTCAATTTTGTATAGAATTGTCCTTACTGATTTGTAGTAACAAAGTTGCAAAAATCAGCATTAGATATACGTATATTTGATACAAAGTTTGAACGTTGAAAACGATCAAGTTTTCAAGTCTGATGAAGAACTTCAAGGTGAAACAGGCTCTTGCGTTTATGTAAGTAAATTAATTATTCTCTCAGAAAAAAATGTATATTTCATAGCAATACATTAATAACTTACTGACAAGAAGTGTGACAATGCCAAAAAAGCTTTGAGAGAAAAGTTTTTTTGTTCTGGTCACCAATTCGGTTTCTTTTTCCTACAAATTACATTGGTAATAGTTTATGGGAGTAATGCAATTTCAAAAACTTTTGTTACGTAAACTGACAAGCAGCATCATAGAAAGAACAAAATCCTGATTTTTAAGCAAGCGAATAGGGGCAGTTCACAATTCACTTATAACTAGCATTATCTAAGCCATGTTGCAGTATACATTAGCTTTGATAACTCATTAAGTACGGTACGCTTATTGAATGCTGCTCTGTACAAATGTGTAGATATAAAAATAGTAATATGATTCTTTGCATTTGTAGAAGTAAGATAAGCCGAATTTAACATCATAATCACTATCTCGCGCTTAGCCCTCCCCTCTGTTTGCCTTATGGCCCATGAAACGCGCGTTGTACTTGAAATCTGCGATAAATAAATGAAGTGCTTGATTATTGTTGGGCCATCAATTACCGGGAGATGAAAAGAGTGAAGTAAATATTCATATCCGCACTTCTTTACATGGGGTCACTTCGGTTCGTCATGGCGCTTGGAGAGATCGAAGGTTACAGCTTTTGATAAAGTGTTTCGCTAAAGCGTTTTGCTTCGCAATTCCGTAGTGGAAATGCTTTTACAATGAAGTCGTTTATTGTTTCAAGCAATAAAGCTTTGATGTGCCATGAACAGTTTGCAAAACGTTTTTTTCCAGTCATTATTACCGTTTTACCGTTACCGATGTATAGTTGACGATTGGGAACATTTACCGTGATCAATGCGGGTCGAAGTGGTTATTTATGTAGTTGGAAAGCCGTAGTCGGCAATCACCATAGAGAAAGAGAAACGTGCAAGACCACACTTGTTGTAGAGAATTGTGCTTTTATTGAAAAAATCTTAAGCTTAAGTGTTTTCGCAAATTTTTTCCTCAAATTGCTGCGTGTTTTTTTCAAAAAGCTTTAACCCCAATGACAAGCGTCAATGTTTTATCACAAGGCCCAAGTACATGTTCACCTGGTCTTTCCCTAAATCAACACTGGGATCAAGAAAACTGACGGCGGACTTGGGATATGCTGTCGTCTTATTTTTTTTCGACTCCATCCGAGATTTTACCTGAAATACTCTTAATCGATTCTTCATCCAAAATACTCGATGCAGACCCGAGACTTTTAGGCGGCCAAAATAGGGTCAATTGAGTGTTTTTCCTCTTACAAAAAAGCACAACATTTGATAAAAACTGTTCCTTCAAGAAGATCATTTAAAAAAGTCTAACTAAAAAAGGCCAACGGTTTTCAAATGCTTTGCTACCGGACCTGATTCAGCCTCTCAACGGCCTTTCTCATAGCTTCATGTTTTTACGCATTTTTAAAGAAATAAGTTTCCTGCATCTCAAGGCAGGCCCACCGTGGATCTACTCGATACGATGGAACAGCACACGCAACAAAAGTCAATTTGTTTAACGATTCGAAATTTCCGCATTTTCCGTTTTGGCGTGTAGTAGAAATTCATCTTCAAAGTTCCCCATACCTGACTGTTGACGTTAACACCGAACGCGGAAGAACATACAACATCCATCGATAACTTGCCAAATAAACTGAAAAATGGTCATGTATAAACATAAAAGAATTAATTAAAGTAACCTATTGTTTAATAGTCACAAGGCTCGAACAAAGCAAATTCAGATTTTCGTAAATGAAAATAGGAAGTGGATCACAACGTCCCTGGGCCATCAATGTCCCAGGCCTCATCAGAGCCTCGGGCCTTTAATCTGATAAATGAACAAAACCTGAACTGCTGGATAAGCCTAACAGTTTTGCAATGATTTTCGAGCTATTCTATTATACTAAGCCTTTATAATAGGATTAAATAAATATTGACTCTATGGCAAACAATCGCACGAGCTCGAGCTACTTTTGTATTGTGAATGATTAATGGCAATGCAAGTTAAATATAAGACTCAAGTGCTGTTGCGTAGTGAAAATAATTGTATTATTTGTACCAAACTACTATAACGTTTGCTTATGAAGAAATGATGCAGGGCTTACACTTCTTGATAACAGAAATAACACGTATAGCGCATTCGTAGAGGTGCTGGGCCAGATTTAAATAAAGATTAAAAATAGGGGTAATTGCTCCCAGTTTTTCTCACTCAAACAGTGGTAAAGTAGATTAAATTTCGCACTGGAACTCCATCAGAAAAAAGACCACCGGTCAATTTTTTCCTTGATTTCCAAATGCAAACAAAGTTTTTAGTCGTAAGCCGTACCGCTAATGGGCCACTAAAAAGCGGAGTTAGCGGTACGCTCCGATGATATTATTTCAGGAGGTGACATTTTTTGAGAACAACTCTTTCCTCTTTTCTTAAGGAAAATATTCGGCAAAACTGCGATTAATTTGGAATGAGCACTTTTTTTTTAAATAAAAGGCATTCGTGAATTCTGAACATTTTTGACAATTTCAAGACTGTCCCGGGCGTAACAACTCCAGCCACCCCACTGCGTACCGTAACCTATAGTTTTCCGGCCCTGCGTATCTCCGTTTCCCGACAGACTCAAGCTTTACGAATATGGTCATTTCAATACCTATTGATTCCATTACGCGAAAGTCTCTTAATCATAAAGGTATGAGCAAAATTAATTTCGAACTTCGTCAATTGTTGACCAAATGTATGAGAACTTTAGTGGAAGAATACTACACTCTTGCGTCAAGAGCATTGTAGGCTGGGCGTAGAATCATATGGGGGGTCAAAACTATGAAACTTGTTAGGTGACCTTTCCTTGGAGATCAACTTTCAGAAGAAAACTATTTTTGGGCTAAAACTAAGAAGATCATCTTTTATTTATTTTGTAAATCAATTTTTTTAAAAAGCTTTTTTTCAAATTTGAACCAAAATCCTCTCATTTTTTGATCGGACTTCAAACATTTTAGGAGTTCCGTGACTCCTGTGACCCCTTTATTTACGCCCATGCTGGTAGGGTGAAAAAACGGCACAGTAAAGAAGTAACAGCATTTGTTTAGCGTCTGTGTTTTGTTGCGCACCCGCTTTAAAAGTGTTTTGGGCCCTGTTTGGGGATGAACGAAAACACAACAAATATTGTTGAATTGTTTCTTACTCTCTAGCGTCAAATCTTCCGTTGTTTTCGTTACATGCTTTGTATAGAACTTCAACGGTTTTATCAGTGCATTCCTCGAACAATGGAACCATGTCCTTGAGTTTTGAAGTAGAAAATGTCGGAGTAAGAGTGTGCCTGAAAATATAGGAACTTAAACAAATCTGAGGTTAATATCAGAACGTCCGATTCGCAATCACCAGACTTGGGCAAGATTCTCTCGTCATGTCACAGCAAAAACTTGAAAACAGTATTCACCGACTTTCTTCTTGGCTCTCAACAGCAGGGGCAATATGGAGTATAGAATACGGAGCCAAGTTTACTTCATTGTAATTAAAGTATGTCCAGGTGCGAAAAAAAGTAGCACTTAAAACTCGCAAAAAACTACACAACATTTCACTTCATCGAAAAATCATAAATAGCGTATTTCTAAATCTTTTTACAACATCCTATTAAAGATATAGTTCTCTGCATTTTCAGTAAAAAGTGACAGAAAGGATAATCAATGCGAAAAATTCAAAAAAATATTTACTTCCTTAACCTTATTTAAAAAAATATCTTCAAGACTGGATCAACTTGTATTAAGATCTCATATTGCCTACCGAATTCTCTTCCATTGTTCTCCACTTGCAGCTGTCAGTGATGTATTCATTTCCTTGCCGTTAATTTTCCTGAAAGATTTCTGCAAAACGACATAAGCAATGATGACTTCATCGAAAACTAGCCGGCTCTGCCAGCGTCGCCCGCAAGGTCCCATGTAAAACGTCGGAGTTAACGATATCGGTTCAGCCGACTGAGCTGGTTTCACTCATTGACTAGTTGTGAGAGCCGTAATGAAATGTTAATGTTTTTCCTCTCATCCAACTCTCGTTCCTTAATCAAATGTGCTTCTAAAAGTGATAGAGTCGAAAAAATTATGAGAAAGATAGGCATAGACCTCATTTTCATGTTACCGATGTCTCAATTTTTTTAAATGAATGGTTAACGGGACAAGGGGACATAGTTTAAGCTGGGGTTATAATGATGTCAAAGTAGCAGTTGCTTTCGAAAATGCAATAATTGTATATTAAGAGATTGGTTTATTGACTTTGTGCTCTTCTTTTCGTAATCAAATTTGTGACTTCAAGGTCCTGGCTATGCCTTTGGTCTACTTGCTCTATTCAGTGCTTAGGCGTAGTCAAAGGAGCGAAGGGAGCCATGCGTTTACCTTAGTTTGCAAGAACAAAAGATATTCTTGCTAGTAAGTTATTTCCAAGCAAAATAGCGGAAATGTTCTCGATACAGTGCGATTTTATACCGGAGTATTGTTATCTTTTACTTCCACTTAAACTTTTTCAAGTCCTTACTGGCGAAGCTACATGTGCCCGACTCCCTGCTTAGACCAAACTAGAATAGTTAAAAAGAGCCTTGCATTTTTCCCAAATTTTTAGCTTTGATCCCGGTTGTCCTATGAAGCAAAAGAGCAAAACTTTTCTCCCAAATATGGTGCGATTTCAGCCAGGCAGGGTTTGCACTCAGCTATGTTGAGTTAAAAATGTTTTAGTTCAGGCAGCTGCACCGACTTCACCGCACATATGTGAGAGCAACAAGGAAAAGTTATAGTAAATAGAGGATAGAGTTTTCCTATTCGTGATGGTGATCATCTTACTCTATTAACCAAGACTAGCAGTACTCACAAGCAAAAATGCGATTTCACAAACTATTATTTGTTCCTTCCAGCAATAAGAAGCTGGGGTTAAAACAAATTCCAAAATAATGGTAACGCCAAAATTGTGGCCGTTTTCACGGTTAGAGAAATGAACCATTCAGTAATAGACTTATTTTGCGATTTGGAGCACCCCTTTTTTGTATTTGTATTTGTAAAATTAAGTTCTTTGGATGCGCTAGTCGTCTTGGTTTCGGTATAGCAAAAAAAGAGGCCATGTCATACCCTGTAGTCATTCAATCTGTTCCAGTGCGCCTATTAAAGCAATTTTTAAGCAAAATGTTCCCTCTGGGTCCAGTTTGGCAAAATGATTGCCTTATTGTTTTACTTTGGTTTTTTCTTAAACTTGAGATTTTATTACATGTAATTTTGCCCTTAATCCAGGCCTCCCTACTTTCAAATCAAAATTAGTCTTACTTACAAGTAACTAACTACTACATTACAAATATTCATCCATTGATTATATCTATTCGTCCACATGTGCGGAGATGAAAACTAATTTAAAATTGTACATGTGCCCCTGCATGCCCCAAATGTCGACTTCTCTATTTATGAATTTGAAGTCGTCTCATTCACAAACAGCGTGTGGTTTAACAGATGACTAGCTGCACTGGTAACCGATCGAGGAACTTCAATGATACTCAACAGAAATACATCTTTTTTTCACAAACAAAGACATCATAAAAAAACACTTGAAAACTCGTAACAAAATTTTTAAGGAATTTTCAGTTGTTACAAAGCTGAAGTTAGACTAAATGTAATGGTATTGGTATTCGTGATTTAATTTCATACAAAATTTTCGAGAATAAGTAGCAACGACAAAACTACTTTTGTTCATTGGTCTATGTGGCTTACTAAAGGAGCTCACATCGTAACTTCACTCTTTGTTTGTTTTTGCTACAAGTGATCAATGTGTCTTAAATGTTAAGGTTAATCAAAAGTGAGACACAACTAGACAAAGTTATTTTCAAGTGGAGTCTCCAACAGTTGGTTCAGTTCTTGCTATTTTCGTGCTAACCATTGCATTATCAAAAAAGTAGATTGATACCGAAATGTTAGTATTGTAATGTATCATTCTTTTTTAACGAACAGCAACTCAGCTATTTACATTTGCTTATAAGTATTTATGAGACGTCGAAGTCATTGGCATGTATTCACATGTATTCATATAGCTAATTTGCGTTCCAAAATCAAAAGTACCCTGTTTTTAATGTGAATTGAGCAGAAAAACACTAGGGGGTTGCGCAAAACCGCTGTATTTTTTCCAAAGTTTTTGAAGTCCCTAACACGTCTTGTTTGCCCAGCCTCCAGCATGCACTTCGAAACTCAACTCACTCATAATTGAAACAGTCAACAATTTCACAAACTCTTATCCGTTTAATTTCATCACTTATGTGGAAGCATAAATGTAACGTTGTCAAGGACAGCGGAAAAGTGATTGCTGATTAATTACAGACTAGCAATTACATATTAGACACACTACTCCCGATTGCATGCCTATTTGTATGACTTAACATCTCTGCCTGAGCGTATATTGGTAGGTCCTGGCATAATCGCAGCTAGGGTAAGTGCAAATTGACTCAAACTCTAGCACTTACGGTAAAGTTATTAAAATAGGTTAAGCTATGATTTATGAGCACAATTATTGACCATGGTTTTTTGAAAAAGATGGGGACAATTGTTGTGATTCATGTAAGATTTCATACAAAAAATTGTCAATTCGTTCAACTTTGCTACATTTGATTAATATGTTCCAGAGGTCAAGATCAACCAGGCTTACGACACGACCATTCAAAAGTATTGTAACTTGGCATTACATTCCTAAAAAGCAAAGTTTTTGGTCCACCGCTGTATCAATATTTTGCCGTAAGGGTTCCCAACTTGTATGAATTCCGAAGCACTAATTCAATCCATAAAATCAAACGATGCACTCCATAAGTTAACCTCAAACAAAAAGCTCCAAAAAGATCATCAAGTCCAAAATAGGGACAAGAAAGCTTTAACATAAGTTGACCTTCAAAACACAGAGGTCACCAAGTCAATGATGAAGACAAAAGGCACTCAACGCGGGTTAATTTTTAATAAAAGTCATCAGGTATGTAAACTTGCGACGCCCTTACATTCTCCAAAGGTCGCACCAGTTGGGTACCTCAGCTGTAACGTATTATTTTTCTTCAGCAGGCAGCATATGAGTTGTTTACTTGCAAAATAAGAGTGAATAAAACCTTTACGCGTAGCTGCTGCATGCGGCTGTTTTCACTGTTTCACTGTTTCACTGATACCACACAGCATTTATGACATCACAGAGCGACTTTAAAGTGAGCAAGAAAATAAGATAAAAGCATGTTTAGAATGCTTAAAAGTTGAAATACTTAAAAAAAGGAATCGATTGTTGCATTGCTAACTGAGCTTAAATTGTTGTAAAATTGTTTTTATCAAAGGTACGCTGCTAATACCTTCCGCAAAATCTTTTAATCGCTTTTCTATGGCCAGTAGCTTTTGAGAACACAGAGAAAACAAATTATACAACTAAGCGTAAACAGTGACATCATTTTACACTTTAAAGGGGTAAATCTTTGCAAGTTAGGGAGTTGGGGGCTGGTTTTCAATTGAGCGCAAATCCATTTCCTCTGGAAAAGAAATGCAAATCAAAAAATGTTTTAACCTATCAGTGTCTCTGTCTGCAGTTTGCTAAGTGCATCGCTAGCCTCTTGCATGCCTATGACCCCTGGGCTGTGACAGCACTATTGTTCTAGCAGTTGTTAGACGTAGTGCACCTGCAACAACCGCCACTCATTCACAAGTAATACTGCTTCCCAGAGCACTAACAAACCATTCACTACAGTGTGATGGTTTAAGCCAGGGTGGTCCAAGGCTGCAGGCATCTGGGGCCACAGTATTATTTTTGTATTGTTCGCGGGCCAAATTAGTGCTAAGAATAGGTAAACAGCTCAATGTAACACAAAAACTTTTATTGTACAGTACAAACACATTTGATCATTTTTTATCATTGATCAATCTTTCTATATCGACATTTATAGTAGTCGTTGACAGTCGCAAGCAGGCATCCAATGTTTCGTCTCCCAACCTGTTTCTTGTATGAGATTTCAGTCTTTTCATAACGGAGAAAGTACTTTCGCAGATGTAGGTGCTTCCAAACATCGATAACATTCTCAAAGCAAAATCCCTCAACTTTGGAAACTGCTCATTGCTTACAAGCTTCCAAAATGCTTCATTTCTCTCATTCTTTTTTGACTGGAGAAAGGGATCTGATTGCAAATCACATAATTCCAACTGAAATTTAGTTGCCTGAGTTTCGATTTCTATTTCCATGGGGTTAATAAAGAGTTCAATTTGTTCTTTCATCGCATTAAATTCAGCGAATCTGTCATCGAATTCATTGCTCACGTTATCAAGCATATCTGCAAAAGCAGAAAACTCTACAGTTTTTCCCTCTTCGAGTAATTCTTGACAAGATGCAAAGTGAGTAACAACATTTTTTTGTAAGTCAGCCTTAAGTAGCTTCAGCTTCCTTCGAAAAGCTTCAATATGTCCAAAAAGTATACATATGTTTTGATCTTTTTGTTGAAGCTTTTTGTTCAAAATATTTAGTTGACTTGTAAAATCTGTAACAAAGGCCAAGGAAGCAATAAACTTTTCATCGCTCAAAAGGATTTCATACTTTTCCATTCCTTCAACTTCATCTCGCAGAAAAAATAAGATTTCTTTACGCAAAGAGAAGAAATGCTGTAAAGCGTTTCCTGCACTCAGCCATCGAACTTTTGAATACAGTGGCACATCGTCATATTTCGCATCCACATCATTCAGAAACTGGACAAATTTTCTATGCCTTTGGGCTTTATTTCCATCTCTGATAATGTTCACTATTGCCATTACGCTACTCATGATGTCACTCATTTGCAAGGCCTTTGTGCACAATACTTCTTGGTGGATAATACAGTGCAATGTTGGGCAATTCACACCATTAGTTTTTAACAGACCAACCAGTCCAGTTTTTCGTCCAACCATCGCCGGAGCGCCATCTGTCACAACACTGGAGCACTTTTCAAAACCACCATATGCATTGGCGACAGATACAAGACTGTTATAAATGTCTGAATCTTTTGCTGTGCCATGAAGTGGAACTGCCTGAAGTAATTCTTCATGAATTGTAAAATTTTCATCGATAGTGCGGATAAAAATTAGAAGCTTATTGACATCACAAACCTTCGTGCTTTCGTGTAAAGCTAGCGAATAATATTTACACTGCTGAACAATACCTTTTACTTTTTCAGACACATGTTCACTTATTTCCATTACCCTTCTTGCAACGGTTTGATGGGAAAGAGGCACAGTTTCAAAATGTTTTGCCATTTTCTTGTCACCAAAGGCAAGGGCCATCTTCATTGAGCACTCCTTTACAATTTCTCCATCTCTGAAGGCTTTTCCATTTTTCGCTAGTATCAGAGCAACTTCATAAGACGCCTTCTGGTCAGAAAAAGTGGTTTTGGTGAAGTTAGTCATACAACTCATTTGTTTATCATATTTACTTTTCAGGTCTTTTACAACGGCTTCCCTTGCAGCTACCTCGTATTTTTCGTACTGATTTTTATGGTGTGTTTCGTAATGCCGTTTTACATTGTATTCTTTTGGTACCGACACCAATTGCAGACATACCAAGCATTGTGGCTTACTCTTGTTTTCCACAAACAAGTACTTTTCCTCCCATATAGAGTTAAAAAATCTGTTAGAATTTGTCAGCTTTCTTTTTGCGCTCATGTTTACAAAAGACTTACAGACCACTGCAGAAAGACAATTTAAATTTACTATATTTACAATCGAATAACTGACTTAAGTTACTTAACAATATAGGCTAGCGAAGCACACTATTCAACTAACCTACCAATCACTTCTGTCTACTGACTGTCTCGCCTTGCCTAGCCATAATGCTAGTCAATACAAAGACGTCAGTGATGTAACAATCGCCAATGTCAAAAGTGTTTTCTGTTTAGTTTTATGACAAAACATATCCGCAGTGTGATTTTTGGTTACCCTATACCAGCAATTGTTACCTATACTAGCAAATGTTCCACGGGCCACAGATAATGATGCCGCGGGCCAGAGACGTAGCAGCCGCTCCCCAAACCCCCCAATTGGGGGGCCCAGGCCAACTTTGGGGGCCCAAGTTAGTCTGAAATTGCTTTTTGGCTACGTGACTATTTTCAGTTCAGCAGACTTGTTTACAACCGATTTAAACTGTAGGAAGAAATTGGCTTGTGACATCATAAGTGAATGCAACGTCATTTTATCTCGCAGAATCTAGAATATTTCGATTGATTTTCTGGTAGAATCTTGAATATTCGATTGACGTAACAATGCCGTTGTTACGCAACAATCATAGAATGGTCTGGAATTCTGTTTGGCTAGAAATACCGGGACAATATATATACACTGCAGAGTGCAGATAAAGTATTTTATTGACATTGTATAGAATGAAACGTTCAAAAAGTGGTGCTCAAAAGAGAAAAGAAGCAGCCACTGCTCGAGATGCTGTAGCGAAATTGCCCAAGATGACAGATTTTTTCAAGATTACTGAGCAGAGTAGACCTGGCACTAGTACCGAGAGGGATGAAGAAAACTATAGTGTACAAGAAAAAGAAGACTATGACGATCAGCATCAAAGTGATTGTGAATTTCCAGAAAATGTAAGTTGTGATTTACCTGCCAATACGCAACCTTCAATATCAAAAATAACTGAATCTCAATTTACCCCTATCCCTGATGAACCATGTAAATGGCCTGAAAGTATTTCTGATGCTCAACGATGTGATATAGTAAAGCGTGGACCACATCAACTAATAATGAGATTTCCATATAATAACACAACTCCAAGGCGACGTTTTTCCTCCAACCATTATAAACGTGTGTTACCTAATGGTGAAAGTGTTTCACGGTCGTGGCTAGTTTATTCTGGGGAATCAGATCAAGTTTTTTGCTTTTGTTGTAAGCTATTTGGAAAAACACTAAGCCCCTTTTGTAGTGGTATAAATACATGGGAGGGTTTTTCGAAAAAACTGAAAGACCATGAAAACGGCATTTCCCACCAAGAATGCTGCAGTCAATGGATGTTGCTAGGTGAAGGGATAAGAAATTCATCCACTATCGACAAACGCGAGATGAATATTTTTTTCAATGAAAGACGTTTTTGGAGAAATGTTTTAGAGAGACTTATCGACATTGCCTTGTTTCTATCGGAAAGGAATCTTGCTTTTAGAGGATCTGAAGAAGTCTCAGGATCTCCTCACAATGGAAATTTTCTGGGTATATTTGAGCTTTTGGCAAGAAGAGATCCGATCCTAAAAGAGCTTCAAGACAGAATCAAGAATAAAAACACTAAAGATCACTATTTGAGTCCTACCATACAAAATGAACTAATTGAATTGCTAGCGACAGAAGTTGAAAAAGAAAATTTACAGCAATTGAAATTGGCAAAATATTTTTCTATAATTTTGGACTGCACTCCAGATATGTCACATCATGAACAAATGTCTGTCATTCTCCGTTATGTACTATGTAATGAAGAAGCTGCTGTTGTTAAAGAAACATTTATTTTTTGGCTACTTGAGAATAAGTGACAGTACTGGGAAAGGCTTGTTGGACGCTTTCTTAGAAAAAGCGACCGAACTGCAACTCGAATTGTCTGATTGTCGAGGTCAGTCATATGATAATGGTGCTAACATGAAAGGAAAACATTCTGGGGTCCAAGCAAGAATGCTAGACATCAATCCCAAAGCTGTTTACGTGCCCTGTGCAAACCATACCCTTAACTTAGTTGTTGTTGACAGTGCTAATTCATCGACGGAAGCATTGACATTTTTTGGAGTACTTACAAGGTTGTATGTGCTGTTTTCTTCCTCTGCTCAGCGTTGGGAAATTTTGAAGAAACATGTGGAGCTGTCCATAAAGTCACAATCTGATACTCGTTGGGAAAGCAGAATTAAATGCATCAAACCTCTTCGATACAATTTAAAAGAGGTGTTGCTGGCACTGAAAGACTTGGAAGCCATTTCCATAGAAAGAAAAGATGGAAGAGCTGCCTCAGAAACAAAATCGTTGATAGCTCATTTATCAAAATGGAGTTTTCTTTTGTCGGTGTTTATTTGGTATGATATCCTATTCCAAGTCAATAAAGCAAGCAAGATTCTTCAATCGTATGGAGTCTCCCTTCATACAATGGAAACGGAAATCCAGGCAACTGAAAAGTTTTTGCAAAACTATCGCACAACGGGTTATGACAGTGCCGCAACATCTGCTGTTGAAATAGCACAGGAATTGGATATTGATCCTTCTTTTCCTCCGTCAAGAAGTGGAAAGAAAAGAAGATTGTTTGATTACCAAGGTGAAGAGGAACAACGAGCTACTCCTGAACTGAAATTTCAAAGCAACTTTTTCTATCCATTAGTAGACCAGGCTATTATGTCAATAAAGGAGCGCTTTAATTTGTTACGTGAGGTTTCTTCCGCCTTTTCGTTTTTGTACACACGAGACAAACTTTTGCTTGTGCAACAAGAAAATGCTCTTCTTACTTGCTGTAAAGAGTTCCAAAAAAAGTTCGGTGACATTGATTCTGATGAAATGAGCGCTGAGCTACAGCGGTTTGTTTTAATTTTACAAAAAAAACGCAATCTCAATACGGCTCAAGACTTTCTGAACTATCTTCTAAAGACTCATTTATTTGAATTGTATCTGAATGTGTACATCGCACTTCGAATCTTACTAACTTGCCCAGTGACTGTTGCCAGCGCTGAAAGAAGCTTCAGCAAATTGAAACTGATCAAAACTTTTAATAGAACGTCTATGACAGACAGTAGACTATCTTCATTAGCCATGTTGTCAATCGAAAATGACTGCGCCCGATCTCTTGATTATGACAATGTCATAACAGCATTTGCGAACAAAAAGGTTCGCTCCAGACTATTTAAATGATACTGTGTTTTTATAACTTTTTCATGTTTTTCAGTGTCATTGCTTTCGTTTCGCAGTGTCTGCATAAATGTCCTACTGAACTCTGGCATCGGTGCCGAATTTTTTATGACTTGCACCTTCGGTATCGGCATGCTTTATTCTGACATTAGCCTGTTTACTTATGTACAAATTGTGGTGTATTTTCTTAATGCAGCTTTTCAATTTTACACCTCTAAAGTGATATGACCTGTGCGCAGGGGCTCTTGCGCTTACTTTGGGGGGGGCCCGAAGTTGGAGTGCTACGGGACTGCCGCGGGCCACAAGTGGCCCGAGGGCCTGGGTTTGGACCACCCTGGTCTAAGCTATGCTTTATTAAAAGCCTCTAGCTTCTTGTCGGTCACCAACTACACTGAAGAGACCTGATAGGTCGAAGCAGTGTCACTGTTTGCAGTTTGCTTAGTGCATCGCTAGCCACTTGCATTAATAAAAAATGTTTTGATTACGACGGCATCATGATGTCACAAAACCCCTTACAACACTTACCCAAGGGAAATGCTTAATCTTCCAAACGAAACTCTGTTTCATGTATTAGATTTTAGTGATATAGTGCAAACTGGCGATCAAGCTGCTAGATGACGGAATCATATCTATAAATTTTTTATAGGTCTAATATCTGTAATATAAAGCGCAATTCTGTCTGTGTGTTTGTGTGTCTATGTGTCTGAGCGTCTGTTTCAGCTCCTTTGAAACTGCTAGAGGTACAAGCATCAAACTTCGCGCGATTGATCACCACCCCGTGGTAGGTGTCATAAGGGGGGTTTGTGTCGTCATGATGACGTCATAATCAATTTCTTTTTTGATTTGCATTACTTGACTGAGGACAAACGCTTTTTGCTCAAACGAAAACCAGTTTCCGACTTACCACATTACAAAACTTTCCTGTGTTTGGGGTCTAAAATGACGTCACCTCAACGATTCATTGCACAATCTATTTTTTGTTTTTTCTTAAAAAGTGCTGATCGCACAAACGCGATTAAACGTTCTTTCAGGAGATATTAACAAGGTGCTTTCGATAAAAACAACTTTACAACAATTAAAGCTTATTTGATTATGCAACGAGCAATTCTTTATTTAAGCACTTTAAACCCTATAAGCATTTTTTTCTCTATTTCGCTTGCGCGCTTAAAACTGGCTCTATGATGTCATAATATGTCTCGTGCGATTAACACAAATTTTTCACGACCGCAGATCATAATATAAAGATGTTTTCAAAAATTGCAGCCTTTTTGAAAAATCGGTTTATTAAAAAACTGATTTGTGACCTCATTTCTCAAATTATTTTCAAACTTTATTCAACAAATTAAAGACTTAATGCGATTCCGATAGTGTATAATATGTACAATTAATATCGGTTTTTATACTAAAAAACTGAACTTTAAGACTGATAGTGTAACTTTCTATCTCTTCCGAAAAGTGGTAAGCTGAGTAAAAACAGGTAACTTTAATACAAAAACGTTATTGTAAGGTACTAACAATTAGGCCTACTTGTTATCGCACCAATGCCCATTTTTTTTAACTCACCGATAATCGAACTGCAGCCTTGAGAACAGGAGTCTTATTGCACGTATTGTTTTGTCGCGCTTCACTTTGTTACAATTATCTATTTCTACACTCTGACCTAAGCACACAAAACGCGTGGCTTCTGGCTCTTACTATTTATGTATATAAAGAAAAAGAAGTGATTTTAAATTCTATTTTTGGTTTTTGAATGTTGCTGGTTCAATCGTTGAGGATAAAAGTCTAGTCAATTTTCTCGCGCTGGCCTATTCGAAGTTTTATTGTTATTTTGCCAATAAAGCAATTGATTTTACTGCTTGATTTTAAACTGGTGGTTGGATAGAGAACGGTGCGAGGAAGGTCCTGGCCGTCCGCCTGTGACAACTATAATAGAAGATTCATCCCCTTTGAGTGTTGAATCCTTAACACTACTGTACTTTGAAACCTAAGGAAATTTGCTTTCCATCGATATGTGACTCCAATAACTTAAAGCTAAAGATTAGTTTATAATGACTAATCAAAAATTGGTTGCCATACATCATGTTTCAGTTTTAGTTGAACAATTATCCTATTTGACCTAACCAATTTGCAATGGTTAGTCAAAGTTAATTCTTTGGTACATTTTGACTACTATTCCTCACAAGCATGGTTCTTTTGCATTATTTGTCGACGTTTTTAAAAAGACCCATCAAAAACTGAAGTCTCTAACTAAATGTTTTTGAAATTTAGTCTACCGGTTGAAAACACACAAAATTTTAGTGCCTGCACTTCATAATATTGCAATTTCTAGAAGTAAGTCCTTTGGTACATTTTGGCTATTCTTTCTTGATAGCATGGATCTTTGGCATTATCAATCAAGCCATTGAAAAAGATTCATCGAAAAATGAAATCTACAAATTTTAATTAGTTGCATACTCCAAGCAAAACACCTGGTGATCACCCAAGAGACAAGATGATGCGGTAAAGATGGTCCTTTCCTATTTTTTGCAACAAAATGTATGTGTCGAGCTACATATGATCTAAATGTTGAAGCAATTTCCTTTGCAATTGAGCCAGGCTGTCGCAGCAGCCAGCTGATTTGATGTTTTTAACCTCGACATTATTAATGGGGGCACTACTATTGCTACAGCTGAACTGTGAGTGGTTTGTTTCTTTGCATGGCTGCGTTTGCTCTTTGCATGGCGGTATTTTTGCCAGGGTGAAGGAACATGCACACAGTCAGAAACGTTAGTTCATATTAAGTCGCCTACGTCCTACAGTAACGAAAACGTAGTAAGTAACAATCCTAATATTTAATGATCAAAAACCGACTGTTAGGTCATAATCTTAAGTGGCATCACAGTGCTTGCCACTATTTAGTGAAAGCAGCAGCAGGCAGCAAAATTATCCACTATTATTTTGATAGCGAACATAAATGGTAATGATCATTACTGATGTTTGTAATTGCAAAGATATCGGTACAAAACACTTATCTTCATTTAACAGTAGGGAGGTCTGGATTACGAGCAAAGCTAAATGTAATAAAATCCCAAATTTAAGAAAAGAACAAAATTTAACAATGATGGCATCAATTTGTGACGCTGGATTAAGAGGGAATAATTTTGATTGAAAAGAGCTTAATAGGCGCTTATTGCAATAGCTAATATAACTTAGGAGAAAGACATGGCCCCTTTTCATGCTATGGTCCGATTAAAGCAAACAGCGCAGGCAAAAATCTTAATGTCACCAATATTAATACGAAAGCGGGCCCACCAAATCCTGAAATAGGCCTATCACTAAATAGCTCATTTTTTTATGAGTCAAAATTACCATCATTTGGGCGACGCCATCAATTTTAAATATGTATCACTCTCTTCACACTTTTAAAAGTTACAAATGGTAGGTTGTGACATCATTCTTTCTTTTTGAATACTTCCAGTTTTGATTAATACGCCAACATGATCACCATTACATGTACAGGAACTATGGCTTACATTTACCAAAACATTTCGTTGTGGCTCAAACAAATATTTGTACGGCGAAGCTGGGGCCGCTGCATTAATTGAGACGTTTGGAATTGGCACAGATGATAGTATGCCTGCCGAGATAAAATCGCACCATACTTTGGAGAGACACGTTTTCTACTTTGCTTGATGATAGCTTTATAGAGCTACCGAAATCAAACCTGAAAATTTGGGAAAAGCAAGGACTCATTTAACTTCTATAAGCATATCTAAGCAAGGAAAAACGAATATGAATCATAATGCGTAGCCAGCAGAAAGTTTGAGGGGAAATCAAAATTAACAACATTACTGTGTCAGATCGCACCACATGAAAGATATTATTGATATTTTGCTTTATAATAGTAACTTTATAGAGCTATCAAGATCAAACCAAACATTTGGGCAAACGCAAGGAATCTTTTCACTCCCCAGCGCACGTCAAGCAAGGAGAAAAAAACATGCTATGTAATGCGTAGCCAGCGAGGACTTGAGAAAGTTTAAAGGGAAATCAAAAGAAAACAGCATCACTGTGTGAAATTGCACCACGCGAAAGACATTTTTGCTATTTTGTAATAGAATAGCTTAATATCAGAAATGTGTTCCCTATATTCAAACTACCGGAAACGCAAGGCTCCCTTGGGTTTGTGTCAGCAATGAACAGAGCACATAGACCTAAGGCATAGCCAGGATGTTGAAATGAGATATTCTATTAGGAAAGGGAATACAAAAAGTCGTAAAAATCTTATGTGCAGAAAACACATAAACATTTGGTGGTACTTACGTATTAACGGGAGGACCTTTAAAAACACGACTCAAAAATTGAAGTAAATTATTTATTGAAACGGTTAAAACAATAAAATACACCCTTCCAGTGTACACTGCCCCGTACATTTACATACCGGGCCTGCCCCTTCAGTGTACACTGCCTTTCTTTTAAATAAAATAACATTAAAAATCAAAGGTCCTCCCGATAATACGTAAGGACCCATTTGGTACCTGTTCACACAAGAGCGATTTATGTTCGCTATCAAAATAATAGTGGATAATATAGAACTAACTGGATTTAACAATTGCAAGTTGGTTAGGTCAAATAGGATAATTGTTCAAATAAAAATGAAACATGATGCATGGCAACCAATATTTAATCAGCCATTATAAACTAATCTTTAGCTTTAAGTTAATGGAGTTACATATTGCTCAAAAACCAATTTTCTAAGCTTTCAAAGACAGCAATTATCAATACCTTGCGACAACGTTTTTGTATTAAAGTTATCTGTATTAAATCATTCACAGTTCAGCTGTAGCAATAGTGGTGCCCCCATTAATAATGTCGAGGTTAAAAACATCAAATCAGCTGGCTGCTGCGACAGCCTGGCTCAATTGCAAAGGAAATTGCTTCAACATTTAGATCATATGTAGCTCGACACATACATTTTGTTGCAAAAAATAGGAAAGGACCATCTTTACCGCATCATCTTGTCTCTTGGGTGATCACCAGGTGTTTTGCTTGGAGTATGCAACTAATTAAAATTTGTAGATTTCATTTTTCGATGAATCTTTTTCAATGGCTTGATTGATAATGCCAAAGATCCATGCTATCAAGAAAGAATAGCCAAAATGTACCAAAGGACTTACTTCTAGAAATTGCAATATTATGAAGTGCAGGCACTAAAATTTTGTGTGTTTTCAACCGGTAGACTAAATTTCAAAAACATTTAGTTAGAGACTTCAGTTTTTGATGGGTCTTTTTAAAAACGTCGACAAATAATGCAAAAGAACCATGCTTGTGAGGAATAGTAGTCAAAATGTACCAAAGAATTAACTTTGACTAACCATTGCAAATTGGTTAGGTCAAATAGGATAATTGTTCAACTAAAACTGAAACATGATGTATGGCAACCAATTTTTGATTAGTCATTATAAACTAATCTTTAGCTTTAAGTTATTGGAGTCACATATCGATGGAAAGCAAATTTCCTTAGGTTTCAAAGGACAGTAGGCCTAATTGTTAGTACCTTACAATAACGTTTTTGTATTAAAGTTACCTGTTTTTACTCAGCTTACCACTTTTCGGAAGAGATAGAAAGTTACACTATCAGTCTTAAAGTTCAGTTTTTTAGTATAAAAACCGATATTAATTGTACATATTATACACTATCGGAATCGCATTAAGTCTTTAATTTGTTGAATAAAGTTTGAAAATAATTTGAGAAATGAGGTCACAAATCAGTTTTTTAATAAACTGATTTTTCAAAAAGGCTGCAATTTTTGAAAACATCTTTATATTATGATCTGCGGTCGTGAAAGATTTGTGTTAATCGCACGAGACATATTATGACATCATAGAGCCAGTTTTAAGCGCGCAAGCGAAATAGAGAAAAAAATGCTTATAGGGTTTAAAGTGCTTAAATAAAGAATTGCTCGTTGCATAATCAAATAAGCTTTAATTGTTGTAAAGTTGTTTTTATCGAAAGCACCTTGTTAATATCTCCTGAAAGAACGTTTAATCGCGTTTGTGCGATCAGCACTTTTTAAGAAAAAACAAAAAATAGATTGTGCAATGAATCGTTGAGGTGACGTCATTTTAGACCCCAAACACAGGAAAGTTTTGTAATGTGGTAAGTCGGAAACTGGTTTTCGTTTGAGCAAAAAGCGTTTGTCCTCAGTCAAGTAATGCAAATCAAAAAAGAAATTGATTATGACGTCATCATGACGACACAAACCCCCCTTATGACACCTACCACGGGGTGGTGATCAATCGCGCAAAGTTTGATGCTTGTACCTCTAGCAGTTTCAAAAGAGCTGAAACAGACACTCAGACACATAGACACACAAACACACAGACACACAAGCACACAGACAGAATTGCGCGTTATATATTAGATTCCAAGGAAACAAATTTGCTTATTCGTGACAAGTTCGGTAATTATGAATCTTAACACGTTAATTGTCATAATTATTTGCGGGCCAAAAAAATAATTGGCCCGCAAGCCTGCTGTTGGACCACGCTGCTCTACACCATTGTAATGAAATTCCAAGTTTAAGAAAAATTAGCATAAAACCATAATCATAACAATTTGTTAAAATATATTTAGAGAAAACATTTGTTTTAAAATAACTCGGCTGGATGTGCGCCTACTAAAATATGGTGAATGATTTTGGGGAAGCCATAGCCGCTTTTGGAGCTATGCCGAAATCAAAAGAAATAGCGCAACCAAAAGAACTTATCTATATACAGTATATAAAACTCAAAGTTTGTCTGTCTGTATGTCCGCTATAGAAATAAAACTGGAGACATTTAGATACAAACAAACATATGAATCTTATATAACTTTTTCCAGGGAAGCCAAGTACGGTATTTTGATTTCGATCAGAATCGTCTATGGGGGCTACGAGCCTATATTTATTCAACCTTTATTAAAATACTAGAGTTGTCTAAAGTTTTTGTTAGGTACCACAAACAGAAACAAATTTGTGACAAATAAAAATCCAAATTTGATGGTTATGAGCAAGACTGTACTTTTAGGGATCACTAGCAGGTTTACCCGTAGTTGATCGGGTAAAATGTAAAGACTGATTAAATTTTTACATTGAATAACCATATTTTACTGTGTTGTCATAATTTTTATTTTACGGTATTTTGATTTCGATCAGAATCGTCTATTGGGGGCTACGAGCTTATGGGGGTCTACTAGAGGCCTATTTGTACTGTTGTACGATGAAATAAAAATCATGAAAACACATTACAATATGGTTATTCAATGTAAAAATTTAATCAGTCTTTATATACGTCTATGGGGGGCTACGAGCCTATATTTATTCAACCTATATTAAAATATGGTTATTCAATGTAAAAATTCAATTACAAACCACAAACAGAATGTTAGAAAGGTTTATATATAAACGTTTTTGCTTGAACGAGATGTACGCAAACAATTGCGCGCATGTCCGCCATTTCTGTTATTGCCGGTATATATACGGTCGCGGGATCGCACGCATTAAGATCGCTTACCGGTAATTATAGCCGCGCGGGATCGAAAGAGTTAAAATATGGTTATATAAAACTCAAAGTTTGTCTGTCTGTATGTCCGCTATAGAAATAAAACTGGAGACATTTAGATACAAACAAACATATGAATCTTATAACTTTTTCCAGGGAAGCCAAGTACGGTATTTTGATTTCGATCAGAATCGTCTATGGGGGGCTACGAGCCTATATTTATTCAACCTATATTGTTATTCAATGTAAAAATTCAATTACAAACCACAAACAGAATGTTAGAAAGGTTTATATATAAACGTTTTTGCTTGAATGAGATGTACGCAAACAATTGCGCGCATGTCCGCCATTTCTGTTATTGCCAGTATATATACCGTCGCGGGAGCGAACGCATAAAGATCGCTTGCCGGTAATTATACCCGCGCGGGATCGAAAGAGTTAAAATATGGTTATTCAATGTAAAAATTTAATCAATCTTTACTTTTTACCCGATCAACGACGGGTAATTTAATCAGTCTTTACATTTTACCCGATCAACGACGGGGTAAATCTGCTAGTCACAAATAAAAATATAAGCACATATAGCCGGCCAATATAAATAGGAAAGGGGCACCACCATATCGAAAAATTGGCTTACCATTAAATAGTTTATTTCTGTAATTGCGAAAGCAACCACCATTTCTCCGCTACCATCAGTTTTGATTGCGATTCAATCTCTTCTCATTCACAAGTATTAACGATGATTTGTGGCAAAATTCTTCGTAGGCACTACCAGTCATGTTTAAGAGAATAAGATGATCACAATTTCGTGTGCAGGAATTGTGAAAGTGCATAAAGTTCATTTAACATTTCGCTACTGCTCACACAAGAGCTCGATGGGTGAAACCGGCGATGCCAGTTGAGCCGAAATACTAAACCCTGTCATCACTGATGGAGAGCCTCTGCCGGGCGACGCCAGCAAAGCCGCCTAGTCTCTTATATGTCTAGGTTGTTTATTGTAGTATATTTGATTATTTTTTCTGTCCACAAAGCAAGAACTATCTAAACTGAATTTAAATAGAAAATAGATAAAAATATTCTGCTTTTTGTGTGTAAAGAGGCACATCCAGGAAAAATTGACCATCCAAAACAATTCATTGCCAAAAAGTTCTTTATATCGCTCGGCCAAACACTCTTTTGGGTCGTCGCCTCCAACAAAAAAAAAGCATTTCCAAAAAGGATGAATTTTAGTTTATACTTTAGTTCCTCGGTTTAGCAAAATTCTGATTGTGTCTATCTTGCAAAGTATGACAGAGAAAAACATCACCTAATCAGCCAGTCTTAAACACCCAGTGCTCGAGTACGAGATGGATACGATACACTCTCACCAAAGCTCGTGATAAAAATGGGTGACATAGAAGTCGAAGCTTTGATTGTTTTTAAAAAACTACCAACAAATCGCGAAAAAACTGAGTCACACATTTAAAATTTAATCTTTTTTCTATAAAGATGTATTTGCGCCTTTCTGGGCTTATCACGCTTTGTGAACATTAAGTAGTAACAATATTGTTTGTTTTATATTTATTAGTTCATGTGAAATAGAGATTTAGTGGTATTTACGAAGCCAAAATCAGCTGATTCGGATTAGGAGTTTCAACATGCCATTTGCGACATGATTTTGGCTCTTCCACGCTACATTAAAATAAAAATCATTTGCAACATTGCAACCCACCTCTCTATCTCTGAAGGTCGACGCCTCTTTGATCATAACTTGTTTCAATACTTCAGGATCAGCTATGGTTATTCGTGGTTGCAGCCACATGTAAGATCTATACAAACAAATTTATCTTGCAGGGCAAACTGATTTTGCTAAGCAATGTGAAATACTGGCTTCTAATTACAAGCAATGCTTTCATTGACTATCTTGTTAAAGTATAAGATAATTTGGGACACTACTGTTGTGACAGACAAAATCCTTCCATAAAAATTTTTAATTAAAACTGTTTTCTCGCCCCGATTAAACTGCAGGGCCTCTTTCTGGTAGAATAAGCTGCTAGAGACCTACTGTTATAATTAGCGTCTTTTGTGTTGTAAACAATACTAAGAAAAAAGCTCTAGGACAGCTATTCTCAATGAAGTTTTCTTTTGTCTTTTTCCACGTGTTCGCGTGAGAATTTTGTAAATCAGCAGCACTATAAAACCGCGGCACTCTAGTCATTTGGCATTTTTCTCAAAAGCAAAATACGGATAAAATGTAATTTTTGCTATAAAGTTGAATCGTTTTGGAAAGTCGCATACAGTCAGTAAGCGTATATATCATAAGCCATTATAATTTATCGTAGTATCAACAACGAATGCTTCTTATAATTATAATAATTTATCGTTGTACTTTAATGCCGTCGCTATTCGCTATTTGCTATTCGATCTTTCTATTCTATGTTTTGTGCCCAATTTAAGTGTGAAGTTTGGCTGTTTGCTCATAATTGTTGAATTATTCCAGAAAACCTGTCGCAGTTTCGACGCCATTCATGTATGTTCGATCCGATTTTTTCGTCTCGGTATTACATTTGATTCAATCATCGAAAGTGCCCTTTGATACTGCAATAAAGTTTACGCTGTGCGCTAAGACCTTCCCCCAAACCGTGTGAATGGGATAGCAGCAGTTACAACTGTTACTTCATGGTTACAAGCCCCCAGAAGCATGAGGACCATCTTTATTTAAGCTGGATGAGTGGTCAAAATAAAGTCAAAATAAATAAAGAGATTGTGCGTACTGAAGAAGACTGCACATATGAACAGCTGCCTCAAAGTGATGTTGTGGTTCCCGACCCCGTTTGAATTGGGTCGAAATGGCTGTTGGCTTTCCCGAAAATCTCAGTTATCCCGTGCACTCCCCTCGCACAAACCATTTTTTTGCCACGTTGCCCCCTAAATGACCGCAGAAGGGCAGCACACAGCTTCTTTAAAATCGGTAGCCAGTCTTTGACTCCAAATTGTTCTCCTTCTCCTGATGAGAGGCAACGTTCATCCTAACCCTGGCCCCATCTTTTCCTGCTCAGTGTGCGGTGGAAATGTGACTTGGCGGGGTAGGTCAGTGCAATGCTGCACCTGCTCCAAATGGGTCCATTTAAGGTGCTCACTACTCTCCTTCTCTAAATTCAGAACTCTTGGCCAGCTCTCACTCATGGAGCTGCCCTCCCTTACTGCATCCCTACTTCTTCTGGAGATCCTACACCTACCAACACTGTGACTTCCTCCTCGGACTCCTTCAGCTTGTATATCTTCACTGTTCAATCTGTTCCTCTCTGCTGATGCAGCACTTTTACCCCACCCTCGCCATCAAACCTTTTATTTCTTTTCCGCCCACTTTGTATCTTCTTCTTCTGCACCCTCACCACCATGTCATGCTCCTGGCTGTCTCTATACACCTCTTGCTTTCTCTTTTTTTCTGACTCCTTCATGGTTCTGTAATGGACTGCTGGGCGTCTCTGAGCCTGGAGCACTGAACTTCTACACTTTCACCTTATTTGTATCCAGGAATCTAACCTTAATTGCTCTTCATCTTTCCGGATCCCTGAATTCTCAATTCTGATTGCACCCATTCCCGGTCTGGCATTCTCTCTCGTGATGCCACGCACGCTAGAGGCGGCGTTATCACTTTTGTCGGGCTGGGCTTGTACTTCTCTGAACTTTCTATCGCCTCTCTTTCTTCGTTTGACGCCTATTCTAATTATGTAGGGCGTCAACATCTCTCTAAACAACTCTCGCTCTTCTCCAACAGATAGTGGAACCGATTCCAGTATTTGATTGGGTCATCTCTTCTGACCTCCTACCCCTCAATGTCCCTGACATACCTACACTTCTCCATCGCTCCTCTGTCAGTCGTTCCTCCACTAACATCTCCTTTGCTCTCTTCTCTCTCGCTTTCTCTTGCTCTTGGGTGGTGCTTCACGACTTGAGTTCTGATCACCTACTCGCCATCCCTCTTTCTCCGGTCTTTCGCCTCAACGAACGTCCCTCTTACTTCAATTATCAGAAAGCTCTCTGAGATAACTTTGCTTTTTACTTTAACTCTCACTTTCCTTCTGCAGAGATATACTCGTCTCTTTCTCTTTCCTCTGCTGTTGCTCTTTTTACTTCTCTGACACTGAAAGTGGCCAAATTTTCCATTCCTTTTGGCCGTATCAAACGCCCTGTATCAAAATAATACAGGGCGGAATAGTATAAATTTCAAGTAGGATCTTTTTAGGTTATAAAATTTGATTGATGTGCTCTTTGACAATCTTGTTAAGCAGCTGCAGCATATTTGTCATACATGTAAAAATGCAAGCAGTTGATAATTTGTAGGAGTGACAAAAGTTAACAAATTTCAAACACAAATGACCTTAACAGTAGTTTCAGAAAGCACTAAAATCGCGTGTTTTTGAGTGTAATTTGGCAAAATATTTCCGGAGGCACATGCTCCCTGACCGATCTTAGGATAATCGTGCCTTCGCCACTCACAAAGCAAAAATATGCCAAAGGACATTTTTGCGCCCCCTTGAAAAATTTCTGCATACGTCTCTGCTGAAAACTCTGGTACTGCGTCAAAATCTTGCAAATCAATTTTATTATTTTGTACTGCAAGCGTTTAAGGTCTTTTTTTTCGAGATTTTGTATCAAGCACGTTGTATATCTAGCCTCAGAAGCGCGTTTCCAATTTTTCTTGAAATTCACTTTCAAACTCCAAATCTGTAAGCTTTACTTTTTTGCCAGATGCAGTTAGCAAAGCAGTAGAATTAGTTTTACTAATACCGGTATATTGTTTAAAAGTAGCGATAAAGTGTCAAAAAGGCTCAGCGATAAAGATGAGAACTAAAGTAAAACTAGCTTAGGAGCCAAAAATTTCAATTGGTCATACAATGTTAAAAGATTCGATTGCAATTACAATCACAGGAAACTAAACATTGGCTATGAATGCAGGAAAGACTCAAGTCGTAGTAAAAAAAAAGACTCGACTTGACTCGAGTCGTTTGGACAAAATAACTCGACTCTACTTGAGACTCGACATCAATGACTCGTGACTCGACTTGAGACTCGAACTCAAAAGACTTTACTTCTCTGACACTGAATGCGGCCAAATTTTCCATTCCTTTCGGCAGTATCAAACGCAATCCTAAAACCTGGTGGCCCACTAAAGTGGAAGAAGCAGTTAGTGTAAGACGTAAGGCTTTCGCTGCAGCTGCAGAAGTGATGAAGATCGTCAGGTTTACATCTCCGCTTCCCGACGTGCTTCTTCCGTCATCGCCAAGGCCAACGCTAAGGCATGGGAGGCGACTTGCTCTTCTCTCTCGCCCAAATCTAACCCTAAATCTGTGCACTCTCTCCTTCGTTCGGTCGCTGGGTCTTCTTCCTCATCTACCTCCTCCCCTGACTTCCCCAATTGTTCGTCTCCCAGGGAGTCGGCTTTGGTCTTCGCCGATTACCTGAGATCCCAGTTTTCAGTCTCCCACCAAAAGCCTTATGTAGCAGAGCCAGAAGCTACCCTTTCCGAGCTCGGCCGAGTCACGTGCCCTGATGAGTCTCATTCATTCTTTTGCTTTCTTCTCCCTTGCTGAATTTCTTGCGGCTGCCTCTAACCTCTCCCCGTCCACTGCTATTCGCCTAGACGACAAAGTTGCCTATTCCATGCTAAAGCCCTTTCCTCGCTCTGGCATAGATTTTCTTCTTCACGCTTTTAATCATTCCTGGTCTATGCATTCCTTTCCTTCTATAAGATGGAAAAAGCCTCTCGACTCTCCAGCTTCCTTCGGGCCTATCTCTCTCTCTCACCTCCTGCCTCTCAAAGCTTTTTGAACGTATCATTTTATCGCGTCTATTCTTCTTTGTGAAGTCTAATTCCATTCTCTCTCCCCGCCAGGCCGGTTTTCACCCTAAACGGTTTACTCTAGATCAAATTCTCTTCCTTGCTCAGTACATCTTGGATAGGTATAACAAACTCAGGCCGGGATCTCGGATGATTCTGTCTATTATTGATTTCTCGAAAGTATTTGACTTTTCCGGCACCCCAGAACCCATTTTCCACAAACTTATTTCGGATGGTCCCCTCCTTACTTTGCTCGTTGGACTCCATCTTTTTTCTGATAGGCACGCTTGCGTGGTTTCTCAAAATCACAAGTATCGCTTGCTTCGAGTCCGTCGATGTGTTCCGCAAGGATCCGTTCTTGACCCTGTAGTTTTTTCTCTTTTTATCAATGATCTTCCTGCTTCTCTGCCTTCTTCCGTCCGCTGCCCTCTTTATGCTGACGATCTGGCTATTTGATCCTCCTCCCCCTCGGTTCCCACTGCGTGGAGGCCACACAAGGAGCTCTGATTCAATTGGAGCACTGGTGTCTTCCTCTCAATCCGAGCAAATGTGAGGCCTCCTTCTTCTCAGTGGACCCCATCAAGCTAACTTTCATCTCCTCTTATTCAATTCCCGTCTCCGTTTCAATCCCACTTCAACTTTTCTTGGGATCACCTTCGACCGCACCATTTCTTTTTCAAACATGTATTTTCGCTAAAGCCAAGTTTTTCCCTCGTCTCAAGGCCTTACGCTGTATCTCTGCTTCCTCACAGGGCCTCTCTGGGGAGTCCCTCTTTGTTCTGTAAAAATTTTTTCTTCGGCTCCTTCTCACTTATGCTTCACGGCTCTGATCCCCCCTCTTTCGCCAAGGTTCGGCTCTCGCTCACTTTGACTCTCTCCCACCTTATGATCTGATACTTTGGACAGACGGCTCTGTTCCTTTTGGAAAAAAAGGCTCTGGCGTGCTTGCCAACTGCTCTCTCTGTGGCGCTGAGGCTACTCTTTCCTTTTCAGCAAACCTAGTAAGCTCAAGTTTTTTTGCTGAAACCTGGACCATTCTGCAAGCCCTTTGTTGTTTTCGGCAGCACCAACAGGTTTGCCACTTCTCATTTCATGTACCTCTATCTGACTCTTGCTCTGTCCTGGCCGCCTGTCCTCTCCTCCATCTTTCCTTTCATCTCAATCTTTCTGGCAGGACCGGTCTTTTCTTTCCTCCTGTTCTATCGGACAACAGTGGGTCTCCGGAGCTGGCCAGACGGGGACCGCTACTCATGCCCTCTGCAATCCCTTGTAGTCTCTCTCCTCTTATCTCTTGTATCAACTCTTCTCTTTTTCTAGGAATGGAGGCGTACTGTCTAATCGAAATTCTTCGACATACAGGTTCTTTCGATTTCCACCGAGAAACTTTTGCTCCCTCGTCACGCTCGCTATGTTCTTTCCCGTCTTCGCTGCAACGGACACAGCCCACTGTTAAGCTCTTATCTTTCTAGGATTGGCAGAATCGAGAATCCTTCCTGCAGAGCCTGCGGACACCCGTCCCAGGACATCTCTCATCTCATTTTGCACTATCCAGCCACGGATCGTTTGCACCACTAGCTGTTTTGCGACTCTCTCTCTCTACGACCTCAAGGCCAGGCCCTGGGGAGTTGCCCAGTTTCTGGGGCTGCATGGTCTTCCACCATGCCTCCTTTTTTTCAAAAGGTGCCAGGTAACAACACAAACAACTGAAAAAGAAAAGAAAATTCTTCCAAAAACATGTAAATAGCCTCACTTTTAGAAGCTTGCAGTATCTATCAAATGCACATTTAAGCAAGATGACGTTTCTAAAAATCACTTGAAATGTTGCTAATTGAACTGCCAACATGTTGTTAGCACAAGTAGCTTAGACCCTCAGAATTTCTTTTTGGCTCATTAAGTCAGTTGAGGACGTTTCTGGAAAAATTTTTAGCTAATGCTTTATTAACTCCACTTTTGTCGAAGTCATTTTTGAACTTTTTACGGTTATCGACTGCCTATGATTTCATACAAGAGCAATATCAAAATAGACAGCATTCTGAGGGGTCAAAACCTACAAAGCTTTTTTGTAGTAAGGTTACTTAAATTACTATGAAGCGATATTTTCTAAATGGCATGAGAGTTAATAGGCCGGTAATAGGTCGCCATATCATCAGGAGCAGTAAAATCCTATCAACAAATTTACCCATAAACTGGTCCATAATTCTTCATTGTCTCCATATCTATGGTGATAAACTGAAAAAAATACTTGTTTATAATTCATAACAGTAGCTGACACATCACAACCATGCCCCTGCATCTGCACCAGCCAGTATCTCCATAATCTTTTCATACATTTAGTTCAGACCCCTTCACTTGAAAACCTAAATAATTGACAGTGTAAATAAAATACTTGTAGCCAGCCCCGCCCCGCGAACTTCTCCGTGCAGGGCTACCTGGTAAATATTAATTTAGCCAGCTGTGTCGGCATCAGTCATAAAGCATTTCTGAAAGCTGCAAAAACAAAAGTTGTCGCAAGTGGGTGACATAGCTCATAAACTTATGCTGTAGTAGTGCCCTTGATTCCGATCATCATACTATTAAATCGAGAGTAGTCAAACTCACAAATATTCTATCATTTCATGAAGCAATTTTTGTGTTTTTCAATAAGTCCAGGGTTGGAGGGCACAAAGCCGAAGGTGGAAGTGGACAACAAAATAGTCAAAGTTTCCACGACGAACAGAAATAAACTATTCAATGGTAGGATTACAGGTTTTACAACTTGGTGCACCCATGTTGTGAGTATCTATGTGACGTAGCGCTTCTTAGCTGCGCCTATGAGCTTTGGTCCTCGCTTAGGAAGAAAAACGCCATATTTCCCCAAATGTCCTACACCCAATTCCACAAATTGTACTGAGCTACAGTATTTTCCAAAAAAGGATTTCCTCTAGGTGAAATATCGCACAGTGTTAGGTCTAATGTTTTACTTGATTTCCACTCAAACTTCAAATATTATTAACTGTGACCCGAATTCTGGTCTTCCTATTCCGAAACCAAAACTGGTGAAACTCACAAACAGTCATCAGTATTTTTTCCTGAGTGCCAAGAAAGGGAGGTTTAATTCAAGTTGTGGGAAGCGCCGAAATTGGATCTAGTCCCGATGATTCTATTCTTAAATCAAGGCTGTTTATACAAAAAAACGTTTAACTTCACAAATTGTTATTTTTTGCAATCAATATGTATGGAAGAAAGGGAAGCACAAATTCAAGGTTGGGGTAAACGCCAAAGTGGTTGATTTGTTTATCAAAACAAGCTATTTAGTGGTAAGCCTACTCACGATCATTTGTTGATACATCTGTCACCTCAAGTGCCTGATATTACTCACGTTATTGGTCCCGGCAAATATTTGCAGCAATATATTTGTCGCTACCCGCAACAAATATGTTTTAAGGGTTGATATTTGGCCGGCGCAAGATACGACTCTACAAAACTAGTCTTACTTGGGAGTCCACGGTATATTGTTCAACGGCGTTTGAACGGTATGTAGCTCAAAATTTTGAGAAAATAAGAGAAAAAATTTTTACAAGAAAACATTCACTACATCACGTCAACTTACTCCCTAAATGAGTACAATTTTGCAAGTTGATGAGTGGGTGCTCTCAATGTTGGATTGTGGATGATGATAATTTTTGCTAATTTAACAGCTCCTAACCCGGATAGGAAGCGGGTACGTTAATCTCGCACATATATTAGTAGACCATATCTATTTAAAGAACTAATCACTAATATAGTTAAGAATATGCGATGAGAAATGGTCACGAATGAAATCACAATATCAAAGTAAAGTTTTACTGTAATCAGTTTAAGTTCAGAGAACTGAGGGATTGTTTATGGGTGAACTGGAGATTCGAGGAGCTATTTAAAAAACGGAGAATAAATTCGTTATTTTTTGTTTTAGTTGAATCGAAATCTGCAACTAGTAACCCATCACAGTTCCTAGATATTTCCTCCTTCCATATTTCAAAAGTCATTTTCAAATTTAACTTTCATAGAATATGCAAACACTAGAAAACTTACCCATTGTGGGTTTCTAAAAAATTCCCTCATATTTCCCATTTCAAGAATCGAAGGTGGATCGTGAGGAATGCCAAGGTTTTTCAAAACTTGCCATCTTCTATGAATGTACCAACTGAAATTAACCAAAGGGCTGTAAATAGCAGATAAAAATTTAAATGCGCACCTCTTCCGACATCTGACATTCCATTTTTAAAAATTTTTTCTTCAATTGCTCTAACTCCAAGCCACCATCTTAGGAAAGTTATAAGAAATGGATTTTCTATGAAAGAAGCCTTTTGTATGAAAGAAGCTTTAACACAGAGGAAACTTCCTGAACAAAATTCGGAAAATCTCTAAGTTATGGAAATGAGCACCTTCAAGGATGATGGATCTTCCAATATTCGTTTTGATGCAACACTACCCTTCATCTACTCCAAAAAAAGAAATTTGTTGAGTGCTGGTAACGTTAGAGCTATAAACGTGCAGTGTTGGAACAGGCTTTAACGCTTTGTCATAATTTTATGAAAACTCATTGAAATTGCCTTTGTCATAAATGCAGCTATGAGATAATAAATAGCTGAAATCTCCAAAGCAAAACAATCTCTGAAAACGATCATGATCTGCAAAAAGAGATTGAATGCATCATGCTTTGCCGCTTCACAGAATTTTCGGCCGAAGTAGGCAAAAGCAGTCAAGCGTGTTTAAACATTATAGAATTACAGATGGATTTCATTATCAAGTCTTCATAAGTTTTAAGCCCATCTCCAGAAACAATATTTTGATTGTGCTCTGAGTTGAGTAGACATACATGCAAATCGTGTAGATACAGGTTTCCACCAGGGATGTGGAAGTGGAAGCGGAAGCTGGAAGAGGAAGCGGTACTTTTTCTGTGGAAGCGGTACTTTTTCTGTGGAAGCGGAAGCGGAAGCGCGAAAAATCCACCGCTTCCGCTTCCACATAGGAGGGAAGAATATAGAAAGAAAAGAAATTAATTCTGCTATCCTTTGGAAAAGAACGAATTGGGGGAACATAAACATTAAGAAATGAGAACGAGGAGGAGTTGTTTAGAGAGATGTTGACCTCTACATAATCAGAGGTGTAGATGGCCAAGCAAAGAAAGAGAGGAGGTAGAAAGCTCACAGAAGAATAGGTCCTGCTTGACGAAGATGATGACGCCGCCACTGGCGTCTGCGACATCAGTAGAAAAAATACCAGATCGGGAGTGGATGCCATTGGATTGTAGAGCAGAATATCCAGGGATCCGGAAAGAGGAAGATAAATTAAGGTTTGATTCCTGGATATAAATAAGGTCAACGGGATGAGACGAAATAAAGTGTAGTAGTTTAGTGCTCCTGGCTCGGAGACCCTCAGCATTCTATTGAAGAACCCTAAGAGAGTTATGGAGGGGAAGAGAAAGCAAAAGGTAAAGAGAAACAGCCAGGAGCATGAGGCGGTGGTGAGGGTGCAGAGGGAGAAGATACAAAGTGGGCTGAAAAAGGATAAGAAGTTTGAAAGTGAGGGTGGAGTGCGAGTGATGCATTAGCAGAAGGGGGCCAGATTGAGCAGTGGAGGTATACCAGCTAGAGGAGTTCGAGGAGGAAGTCACAGTGCTGGTAGGTGTAGAATCTCAAAAAAAAGTAGGGACGGCAGATCCAGAAGTGAGAGCTGCCAAGAATTCTGGAATCTAGAAAAGGAGAGTAGTGAGCACTTTAAATGTACCCAATTAGAGCATGTGCAGCATTGCACTGACCTACTCGCCAGGTCACATTTCCAGCGCACACTAAACAGGGAAAGACGGGACAAGGGTTAGGATGAACGTTGCCACGCATCAGGAGAAGGAGAAGAATGAGAAGACAGTCAAGAGAAAGGCAGGAGTAAAGAGAAGACAGGCCAATTTTAAAGAGACTGCGTGCTACTCTTCTGCGATCGTTCAGGGGGCTGCACGGCAAAAAAATGGTTTGTGTGAGGGGAGTGCCCGGGGTAACTGAAGCCTTCGGGAAGGCCAACAGCCTTTTTGACCCAACCCAAACGAGTCGGGGACCGCACGACCACGTTGAGGCGGCCGTTGATTGGTGTAGTTGAATTTTGCTTGCTTTACATGTACATACCATATATACGACAGAAATTTCGCACTTCACTATCCAAAAAGATCGGAGCCAATACGTGTTTTGAGGACGGACAGAAGGTCCGTAAGGATGATTAGAGTTAAAGTTAAATCAAAGTCACAGTTAGTTAAGAATAAAGAGGGAAAGTCAACGCTATACGGTGTAATTTGTTGTTGGGACGACAGGTTATTGTCGAGAGCTGTGATATGTGGTCATACGGTTTAGATCTGAGAAGCATTAAGTTAACTGTTGTAAAAGTAGTTGTAAGTAGTGAAAGAACTTGTAATAACTGTCTATTTGTTGAAAAGTTTAATTATTTTTTGAATTGTAGCAACGAAATATTTGATTTTCTTGCAAGCAATTCGTGATTTATAAAGTTTTGTTAGTGGGGGTTCTGTGACAAAAGGCAAAAGTACATTAGGGGCTCCGCGATGACAAAAAAAATTGAAAAGCACTGTTTTGCATTCAACACGAGTTTTGATATCTAAGAAAAACAAACACAGAGTAGTTCGGAACAATAAGCTCAAGCGAAGTAGGTAAAGTAATAGGAATAAATGAAGGTTTTTGTTTTCTCAAAATGATGAAGTGTAGGAGAAGGCAGGCTACAGACCCACAAAAGTTAAAAAAAATTGTCATCGGTCGTTTTTTCGTTTTTTGTTGGTGGAAGCAGAAGCGCTAGGTGTGAAGCGGAAGCGGAAGCGTTTGAAAAATAACCGCTTCCACATCCCTGGTTTCCACAAAGCACTTAAAAACGTAACCAGGAGAAAACCATTTTCTTTAGAGGAGCAGGACAAATTGTTGAATAACCATTGCTTTGCAGGTCATATTGGTACTCTTAATTTCATCAATTCTTACCTCACATTTGTAGGATCACCTTTATTGGAGATTGATGTTTTGTAGCCGAAATAACTAAAAACATCTTCATTCCTTGATCAAGTTCAAAAAATTTTAGGGGGTATGAAACATGTGCTGCCTAGCTACGCCTTAGAGAGCACCCGTTCTTTTTGCTACCTTAGGATATTATTAGTTTTGTGACCGACTTTACTTACCGTGCTAAAACTATGACCGAAATTATAAGAATCCATGTCTCCAGCGATAATATATCCAAAGGTGTAATCATTTTCAATAGTGTGCTACTAAAAATCTCAAAATCACTTAATATAATGCAATTAATTAGTGCAAAAGCTGCAGTATATGTAATAATGGTCAAAATATCTTATATTTCAGGTTTCTCTGGAATCAAGATCTCGGCAGGACATGCCATAGCAACAACAATTTTCGAGTAACTGCGGTGAACAATTGACGAAACATTTTTTTGGAAAATATCATTTTTCCAATTCATAAAAATAAAAATCGATTTTACCGAAAAAGAATAATGTCAGTTATGGAACAATCTTTTCCGCGTAATTGTTTTACATAACTGATGATGTCTATCAAAGCAAAGTTGATAGTATTGTAGAGCATACTGCACAACTGGATATAACTGATTTTATCGGCTTTTTAATATCTCTTTATCAATAAAAGAATAACTGCGGAAAACGACCTGATTAGATTAAGCCATCTCGTTGCTCAATGATATTTTTATAGGATAGATTATTCATAACTCACCTAAATGTTTTTATTATCAAACTATAGCTTTATGCACTCCACTGTGTTTCAAGAAATGGCGTATACTCGGAGATTTGGGGTCAAAACCCACCATGAATATTGACGATATGTAATTTTTTCACTCAATAAAAAATCCATGCAAGCAATAGCTTAAAACTTTCTCTAGAAAGCGAGAAAATGCTCATTTTTTAGTGTAATTTTCTAAAATGTTCCCGGGGAGCATGCCCAGGAATTCACTAAAATAATCATATCTTCGGTTTTCTTAATGAGAGCGACTGACCCCCTTCCCATCAAATTTCTGTGTTAGCCACTAGTTTCAGATGCTGTTATTCGCAATCTTAATTAGCCAATGGATTTTCGTCAATTACACTAGAATCCATTTAGTCTAACTTTCAAAACTTTTTGAACGTTTACCAGTCAGCTTATTTCTAGACACTGCAAAACAGGAATTTCTGCAGACTAATCCTAATTCTTAGTCTAATGCTATTCCTAACTTTAGTTCTAACGCTGTTCTGCAATTCCAGGGATTTTCAGTGTTTTAGTCGTACTCCTGTTTTTCTGAGACGCTTCCCACCTTCACTACATTGCCTTATTTGTTACAATTACATTAACGGTGTGTTCTTCAAGAAGCAATCACTTTTCATTTGTTTTGTCATTATTACAAACAATATAACGGATTACACGTAAAAAACTTGAAGATTGTAAAATCAAATAAAATAGACTAAATCTGCACTTCAATGTGACTTGATCTCAACCAAACTTGATTTGACCTACAAAAATAACTACCAAGGTTTGACGTCATGCAAAACACTCCCACCCACAAATACAACGTCTTGTTTACTGCTACATGTTACATGTTGTGCCCTGGTCTACACAATGACAATCATTGTAACTCGTACCCGAAGGAGAAGAGAGGGCAAAGGCTTGAGCAATTTTTTTGAGTTACCTGCGATGTAACCAAACAAGATTTTCACAGTTTACCCGCATGCCTTGATCCTAACACTCCTCATCCAAATTAATTTAATCTCGAATAACATTTTATTGATTTTTGTTCCCCACGAATATCGATTAATTTTCGATGCTTAAACAGCGTGGCCTACATTGATTTATTTAAGCTTCACTCTTTCTCTAACACAATCTACTGGCTTCGGGTCTACATTGGCGACCTTTGCTACAGCTTACTTACTATACATTAGCTTACCTTGCAGCAATATTGCTGTTGCATACTTTCAAGTTTCAATGATATGTCTTTTTTAGGTTGGTCTTGGCTTCATATTGTTTGGAATTGATCAGAACGATTTCAATTGGTTAATTGAGCAAACACATAACGTTTGCACAATATTTGTTATAAAACAGAAAAGTATCACGAGCTTTTTTGTGAACGTCATTAAGCATAGAGCGTCAACCTCGTGATGAAGATCAAATAAAATTTTACTAAAGCGCAGACCAGAGCGTACCTGTGCCATATATGGCAAACCTACGTGACATGCTTTCACATCGATAGTCATTAATTCCTGATACAAAGTTGTTTGCCTGTTGACCTGTTTCAAGTCAATTATAGTTTCAAAGTTGCTCTGAATAAACAAATACCTAGCAAAAGAGTGGTTCGGGATGTTGTGAAAGAATACGACTTCTAAGAACACTAGCGGATCCAGGATTACCGCTGTATCTTTAGCCAGATATGTGAACAAATGATGCTGTGTTCTCCCCTCAATACTTGAGAAACACGTTCAAGATTAGTAGGTGGCAAAAAGGCATTGTTTTTCTTTAAAAGATTTATCGAAGACCTGTCTTTGACTGAATTTCTAAGTTCCTTCAAAAAACATGCTATTAATTTAAGCTCAACCCCAAACATTACTTCTAAAATTTGCTAAGTATCAATGATTTTTATCAAAATCGTATAAGTTCTCCTAAAAACGTCATTAGCAAATATGATATAGCTTTAAATAATTTTGCCTCTTCCAAAGGTTTTGGCTATCTTAGGCTCTGAGTGAAAGATGCTTTTCAACAAGATTCACCGCTTCCATCTCCTTTCCCCAATAAATATCGACCAATATCTACGGAAACCCCAGACAATATTGAAACCCAATGTTTTTTAACTCCTCATCCAAGTATTAACCTTACGTCAAATTTCAGAACTAGAAGACTTGCAGTAAATACACTAAGCCTCGGAATGTGAGAACATATTTATTTGAAAAACATTGGACAAGCTTAGAAAACAGATCAATCGTCTGCACTGAGACTTTCCATACAAGAACTGAACTCAGGTTTAGTAGTCTTGATAAAGATGTTCTCTTATTGTTCGATTTCGCAACTTCGCCCTATCTCCCCCATCATTGCCAAAAAACCTTTCTTTAAGTCATGATTAAAAACGTTATTACTGGTGGTCTTTGACAGATATAAAATATCGTTTTCAAGCTAAGAAGTTTCTGAGTGATACTCAAACCATCAAAGTCAAACATCTGCTTCTATTATTCGTGAAGCCCAAACAAGTAGGAAGCTTCCAAAAAACATAGGAAAAATCTTCAAGTTATAAGAGGTAGCATCTTCAAAAACGAGGAATCTCCCAAGATCCTTTTTAATCATGGACGGGCTGCGTAGGAACAGACTTTAACACTTTGTTATAAGTCTATGAAAACTCATTGAAATAGACTTCGTCATAAACGCATTTTTGGGAAGATAAACAGCTAAAATCTCCAAAACAAAGCAATCTTTCAAAAAGGTCGTGATATGCAATAAAAAGATTGAATGCATCATGCTTCTCCACTCCACAAAATTTTCTGCCAAAATGAGCAAAAGTAATCAGGTATGTCCCAGTACTATCTAACTAGATGGATTTTGCTTTTACGCCTAGATAAGTTTTAGTCCCATCCCCCAGTAACAACAACTTGGTTGCATCCCTAAGTTGAGTACATTAAAATGACGTAGATACAAATTTCCTCACAGCACCTGCTCTTTTTACTCCGGTTCCATCACCATTGAACCGATTTTTTATACCGCTCCAAATCTATGACCGGAATTATCAGAATCCATGTCTTCAATGATAATATATCCAAAAGTGAAATCATTTTTACTAGTTGCCCAACAAAATCTCAAAAACACTCAATACAACATAATTAAGAGGTGCAAAAATCAGCAGTAAAAGAAACTAAACAAATCTTGAATTGTAGGATAAAACGTCAATTTTATCCTAAATGCATAAACTCAGTTATAGAACAATTTTTTTCTGGTCAGTTATTTTACATAACCGACGATGTCCATCAAAGCAAAATCAATATCATTTTTGCGCAACTGATTTTTTATTGGTTTTTAAATAATTTTTAATCAATATAGAGATGGTTGCCCAAACCAACCAAGTAGAGTGAAGTTCACTTATTGCTAATTTCGGATCCACGAAGAAATGTAGGTGATACGTCCCCCTCACCAGCATTTTCAAATCATGCTTCGTAGATCGGAAAAGTCTATGTTGTTTAGTTTGTAGTAGTTTAGATCAGGATGGTCCAAGACTATGAGCACAAAGGGCCACGATGGAGATTGAGGAAAACTTTGCTGGCCGCAAAAATAGACCTACCACAGTGATCAGATAACTTAGTTTGCTGTTTAATCGATTTAATGTTTTACTGCACCAGAAAAGCACTTTTGATGTTTTACGCTTGCATGTCGCGTTGGAAACTAGCTAAACAATGTATTGTTTGTTGTTTTTGGTTATTACGTTGATGCCTGCTGCAATTTTGGTGATCCATGGACAAAAGCAGGTGGCATTTAGCGCTTTACCAGCCATTTAGTGTTGTGACTTGCTCATCGATCGCCTTATAATTAAGAAGTTCTGTCGCATCTGTATGCGTTATTAAACATGGAGCACATCTCCAGGCAAAGTCTCTAATGGCTTGTTGCCATCAAGCTTATAATCACTTTCACAATTCACTTCTGCTTACTTGGAGTTGAATTTGAGGATCTGTGCTTACAACTAAGGACATACATCAACTTATGTCTGTGTGGTCGCAAAGTGTAAGAACGCAACGTCACGCCAAATACTTACATATCAACATACAGTTGATCCTCGTTCTTGCTAAGATGCTGCTCTTGCCCAACTTCACTTTCTCGCAAATTACGAGACCAATGGCCTTGTCTGTTTTCGTTTTGGCAAAGAAGACTCCGGAGTCATTACCAAGTACCAACTACTCGCTTTGTGGCGCTGAAGCCTGCGCCATTCTGAAAGCTATTTGCTGGTCTCGGTCACATCAACAAGTGTGTTTCTTTTCCTTCGCTCAAAATCACGTTCCGCTCTTGCTGCATTTTTCTCTGCATTTCCTTGTTTTTCACGCTCTCTGACACATCTGGTCGTAACTATCCATACTCTTCATTTTTTATCAGGCTACAATGAGCTCCCGGTTACTCATTTCATCCGCATAACGACACGGTCGATGAGCTGGTCATACGAGATGCGCTGTTTTAGCCACCTACAGTCCTTGTAATTTTTCTACTCTTCCTCTCGCATCCACTCATGATTTCTTTCGGACTGGAGACGCAGTGCCTCATCAAAGTTTTCGATTCAGAAGTTCCCTCAGTAGCCTATCTACTAAAACACTTGTGCTTTCTTGTCAAGCTCGATGTTTCCTCTATCATCTTCGCTGCAGTGGACACTGCCGTTTTTTCAACATTTATCTCCCAAGAATCGGCAAAATTGTGAATCCTTCATGTAGCGCAGGAATCAGCTAACAACAACAACAACAAAAGCAGCATCACGATAAGCGACTTGTTTAAATCCATTAAAAACCCTGGAGTTTTTCAACAGCTGAGCATTTTGCATTCCCTGAAAAATGAGACCTACAGAGAGTGTTTAAAGGCCTCACTAAAGCTCTTTGCAGGCCGCCCGCTTTCCGCCTGCCAGAGTTCGGCCCACTATGGTTTAGATCACAGGCCTCACCTCTAATAACAATCCAGGGCGAATCCAGCGTGAATAGAAAATGAAGCTCATTAATAAGCAGTTCAAATATTGATTTTAGCTTGACTTTAGAGCTATTATATAAATTTAGATTCTTTTCTAGTCCGTAAGTTTGCACGTGCCTCCCACCCACAAAATCGGATCGAAAGTTGGCATACAGCCCTCTCCTTATACACATACGTCTTTGGAGCACATGGTTTTGTTCTATTTAGAAGCAACAAATCACTAGCAGCTTCCCCAGAGCTGTTTTTTTTGTAATGTCGTATCTGAACTCTGATAAGTTTGTAAATATTCCGATCATAAAATTACATTCCCCAATTCACGAAACAGCCTTGCAAATATGTTTTGTGTTTTTATTTAATTTGATTAGTTTTCAAATGATTAAGTCCACTTGCTTGTATGCGCTCTTTCCTCCCGCTCACAAATAGATTGTAACTTTTTCCACGCATTCTTCCTCTAACAGATCACAAATCTGCAAACATCCATCTGCCCCCACGAATGTAACCTAATGCTGTGACAGCTTACATTGATTTTTCTTGAGCTACATCTAACTGGTAAACCTGGCTACAGCCTATAGTCTGTACTTCTCTTTCGTTCCATCATAATAAGTAAAGATGACTGTAATTTGAGTCTTTACGAATAGGTCTGTTTAAGCTGGATTGTTTATATAATAACTATAGTCTTCTAGATCATGTCTTCTTAAAAATGAACAAATTATAAGAGTACGGCCCTACTCAATTTTACTTTGATTTTCAGAAAATTTACAGTCTTGAAAGACAAGTTTTAAAACTAGTAAACAAGTATATTTCGTGTATTTTTGTGCTTTGCCACAAAAACTCACAGTGTTGCAATTTTTCTTTATATGCCTTCACAACCCAGAGACTGAAATGATTAAGGTGGCAATAAGGTTCAGAAACCGGGGTTATCGGTGTTTTCATCGAAATTGAGTTTTTTGCAGAAAAAGCAACTTCAGTCTATGTTCTTCCATAATGTGTAGCTGTTTTTGTGAAAAATTGCTCTGAGTTGTTAAAAATGAGCTCTAGATTATAGGGCCCGTGTTTGATTACCCTAGTGGAAAATATTTTCAATCTCGATTTTCTCGAAAAGACGATTTTTGAACTTTGAAATGCTCTACTGTCGTTAGTTGTAGAGTTTAGACAATGATATTTCAGCTATATATGTAATTCATGACGCCAAAGGGAAGAAATTGTTCATTTTTTTCATAAAACTGATGGTTTTTGGGCAAAAATGACATTTTGCGGGAATTTTGGTACATTTTTCAATATTTTTGATCAGGAACGTCCACTAAAATTCACAAGCCTTATGCCAAATATTTGTTCCATTTAATCCCTAGCAGAGGTGATTCTGACTTATGAATAAAAAAAATTATGGCTTTAAGGTGTAGTACTTTTTCCGAAATTCCATTTTGAAAATAGGGTAAAATTCCAAGATGGCGTTCGAAATCGAGGCCGAAATGGCGGCAAAAAAAGAAAAAAAAGTAAGATTTTTTTAAACCATTGTTGGGCTTTCATACCATAACAGAATCAATCCCGTAGGTAAAGAAACACAGAAAAAGTAATTTGAACCCTATCGCCACCTTAACATTACTGCGTTGAGTTTATTTTTGGTTGCAAAGCGAGGAAATGAAAAACAGCACAGCACGATGCAAACTTCGATTTCAAAAATTCCTCAAATAGAATCTACATTGAAAAATTCTTGTAAATCTTTAAACGTTTATCTCTTAGCTTCTTTCTTACACTTACGTTACCGGTATGTTTCCTTACGCCTACGTTAGTTTCATTTGTTTTGTCATCATTACCAAAATATAAAGGTTTCCACTATAAAAAATTGAAAGCTTGTGAAATCGAATTAAACACAGTAGATTAAATACGCAGTTAATGGGACTTGACGTAAACCAAAATTGCTGGCAATGACAAAAAGTTAACAAATTTCAAACAAAAAATGACCTTAACGGTAGTTTTAGCAAGCGCTATAAAATTTTGAGTGTAATTTCGCAAAATATTTTTTTTGAAGTTTTGGGGCTCATGCTACTGCACCCCCTAAGATAATCGTGCCTTCGGCTCTGAAAAAGCAAAAATATGCCGAAAGAATATTTTTGCGCCCCCTCCAAAAATTTCTGCATACTTCCCTGCTGAAAACTCTCGTATTGCATTAAAATCTTGCAAATCGATTTTATTATTTTGTAGTGCAAGTTCAGGGCTGGATTAAGCAATGGGCAAACTGGGCAATAGCCCCGGACCCCGCGCTTTTTAGCGCTATTAACTATTGAATTGAATTGAAATAAATTTATAGCCTTATAACCTACATTACCAGCAAACTTGAACTGAAGAATCTAAATATTTAAATACCGGTACAGTTATTATTTGTACGAAAAAAATTAATACAGGCTTTCAATGACAAAGTAACTGTGACGTCACAGTAGAAACTGGTATAATCAGTGGTGTATTGCTAAATAATAAAGTAGGTGGACGGTTGGAACTGATTTCAAACCTTGTGATCTGAGAGGCATGAGCAACGGCACACTTCGCTACAGCGCAAGGCGGGAAACATAGACAACATATAATTGAACTGTTCGCAACAAAGAGTATACTAATTAAAACAAATTTATTTAAATAGAAGTATATTCAAAACATATTTTAGAAGCAACAAAATAAAAAAATTTTGAATATTAATAAAATGTGCCTTCAGTCAAGCGTTTTCTAAAAAAAGTAAGTGGACGGCGATTCCCCCTGCTCACCCTCCAATACATCCCTGGGTATAATAGCATTCAAATTAATGGCTGCGAACGACTGTCAAATGTTAGAGCAGCTATAAGAAATCTTAGACGCCAGTACAGCCCTCAAGAAAAATTTTGTTGAGTTGAGACAACTGCTACAAGATTTAAGTTGGACAACAATGAAACCAAATCAGATTAATCGTATTTCAAAAAGAGTATAAATGCACTAGAAACATCCATATTATGTGTTTTATGGCACAAAATCCTTCAAAGGTTTCACAGTACAAGCAATAGTCTACAGCAGGGGTGGCCAACCTTTTCATTCCATGCGCCAATATTTTTCGCCATTAATTCAGATGCGCCACACAAACATTAATTTTTTTTCAGGCCTTTAAAACGTGTGGTAATATATACATTTTTGAAGTGATAATGACGTACACAATGTTAGTTACTGAACTACGTCAGGGTCGCCAAACTGGCCGCGATGTTGGTGATGACCTTTTTTTTTTTTGGAGATCACCCCTGAATTGGCGAGGAAACTGCGGTTATCACCTGATGCAGCCAAGGTACGATTAAGAGGTGAAGCCAGGCATAATATTGTGACAACAGACCTTTAGTATCAATATTTAAACTTCATTTATTTTCATGTTAAAGATGCAATGCGCCACCTCTAACCATGCAATGCGCCATAGGTTGGCCACCCCTGGTCTACAGCGTGCTGTCATGTCTTTAGGAAGTTGCGATGCACTTTACAATGGAATGGAGAGTTTTTGCTAGCATTTACTGATGAATTTGACACAATTGAAAAGAATGGTTTGGAACTCACAACCGGTATACAGAAAACCTATGTGTCTCCACTCCAAACAAACGAAACCGAAAAACGAAGAGGCTTTTGATTATGAAGGAGAGGACACTGGATGCACTAGAGCTTTGGAAGATGCTCGTCAATCCTTTCGTATTGGAACTTACCTTCCAATCATTGATACCTTAATTCCAGAAGTGAGAAGACGAAAATTTGCGTAGTGGATATTGCAACAGAATTTTAATTTTTTGCTGAATCTAAACACTTGGGCTATCAGTGATATACAGCCAGGGTGGGCCAATAAAATGTTACCACTTTTCAATCATACCCAAGTTTTCAAATGTGAATTTATTCAAAATTTTTATTCAAAGATTTGTGATAAGAAACATTAAACCAACATTTAATATCAATGAATTCGTAAAATCTGAACTCTGTAGGGAAAGAAATAAAGATCTGTGTTCAGTATGCGTCTGAGAGTGGTTCTTGAGAGGGCAGTCTCCCTCTGATAAACATCTGGTCGATTTTCTTGGTGATTCCTCCAGACGCTGTCTCACGATCTCTGTGTTAATGGCTGTTCTCGCAGACCTTGGCCTACCACTATGTCCTTTATTCGCTTTGGTCGCATATCCTGTTTTTCTGAATTTTCGAAGAAGATGTCTGATTGTGAGTATACATGGAGGATTTTTTTCCGGAACGTCAATGACGAATCGTCACTGAGTCTGGGTTACCAATTTTAATTCAAAATATGCTTCCACGATCTTTACTCTCTCCTTCACAGTATTTTGTTTTCGATCCATTGGTGTGAGAATTCAATGTTTTGTTGTTAGTATTTTTGAGAATAAAAAAAATCTATTTTGGAAATAGCAAGGATTCAAAAAGTGGTAACATTTTATTGGCCCACCCTGTAGAAAAGGCTGCAAGTAAGTTGTTGAAAGTATATGCAAGCGATTTGGATAGCGACTTTCCTTCAGAAGTTGTGCACTTCGCTTTTCATTTGCGTTGATCTTCTGATCTTGGTTTGAAGACAAATACTGCGCAAGCACAGCTGTCATATTTGAAAAAGAACTGCTTGATTGAAACTTTTCTAAATGTGGCTATTATTCTTCCTATATATCTGACCTTACCTATTGCAAATACGGAAGGTGAACGTTCTTTTTCGGCATTGAAAAAAGTGAAAAACTACCTGCGCTCATCCCTGACGCAGGATCATGTCTGTGATTTCTGTATTGTAGCCATCGAAAAGAGTTTCACAAAATCTATGAGCTTTGAGGATATTATTGAAAAATTTGCAACAGGGAAATGTCGAAAACACCAGTTATAATGCATTATTTGCCCTAACTTTTTTTGTGCTGCACTCTCTCTGTTGTTTATTATATTTTCTGTGTTGTTTATATTTGCCCCGTTAATGAAACAGTGCGAAAATTTTATTCTAAATTTAACCTTTTAAAATAAATTTCCAAGCAAATTTTAAACAAAATCAATAAAGTATACTTTTTTTAATAAATCAAAATAACAAAGTAGACTCAATCTCTTTGATTTAAATAAACAATATTCAAAATAAAAATTTGTTTTTTAAATTAAATTTCTATCAAACAAAAACACAAAAAACGCAAAAAAATCAATTTTTAGTTTAAAATAAATACTGTACAGTTGAATTAACCCGTTTATACTTCACCCATTTTAAATATCAAGGATTACCTCAGGGACACCTTATTCCCAAAAGGTAAGAGCTTATTATGTCTTTCATCGTTAAGATCTACTAAATCAGTGGCTCCCAAACTTTTTCGAACGCGACCCAAATCTAAGTTAGTTGTTTTCGCGTTCCATAATTTAGGGGCCCCGCACTCTTATCTGCCCCGGGCCCCGCGATCTCTTAATCCGCCCCTGACTGCAAGCCTGTAAGGTCTATGTTGTACGAGATTTCTTATCTAGCTCGTTGTATATCTAGCCTCAAAAGCGCGTTTCCAGCTTTCCTTGAAATTCATTTTCAAACTTCAAATCTGTAAGCTTAACTTTTTAGCCAGCTGCAGTTAGCAAAGCAGAAGTAGTTTTACTATCACCGGTGTATTGTTAAAAGTGAGCGTTGAAATGACGAGATGGTAACTAAAGTAAGGCTAGCTTAGGGGCCAAAAATTTTGATTTGCCATACAATGTTAAAAGATTCGATTGCAATTACAATCACAGAAAACTAAACATTGGGTCTGAATGCAGGAAAAACTCGAGTCGTAGTAAAAAGACTCGACTTGACTCGAGTCGTTTGAACGAAATAACTCGACTTGACATCAATGACTCGTGACTCGACTTGAGACTCGAACTCAAGCAACTCGTTCCCAACACTGCTACAATAAATTCAATTTTAGTACTAAAAAGCTTTTAACAGCTATGTTATGAAAAATTTCTAAATGAAATAAGACGGTCAAAAACGAAAAGTGTCTTATAAATTGTTCTTCACTTTTTCTCAAAATATTGAGTTCAAGCCGTGTTTTACGGAGATGATCACCGCATACTTTTCCCGGAGTAAGTAACCTCAGTGCTGAGCAGTAACACTGAAGCGAGCAATGAAACTTCATTGGTTATTTTGCACCAACCAGACAAGAAACTAAACGGCTACGGTACTTTTTCTTGCAAACTACGAATTGAACACATCCTTTCAAAACGATCACAAAAGCAATCAACTGCCAATCAACACCTGCACCAATCAACAACCGCCTCAACGTAGTGGTGCGGTCCCCGAACCCGTTTGGGTTAGGTCGAAATGGCTGTTGGTCTTCCCGAGGGTCCCAGTTACCCCGGGCAATCCCCTTCATTTTTTCGCTATGCTGCCCTCTGAACGATCGTAGAAGGGCAGCACACAGATTCTTCAAAATCGGTCGCATGTTTTCTCTTTCTCTTTTCTCCTGCCCTTCTTCGTCTCCTCATACTTCTCCTTTTCTTGATGAGCGGTAACGTTCATCCCAACCCCGGCCCCATCTTTCCTTGCTCTGTGTGCGCTGGAAATGTGACCTGGCGGGGCAAGTCAGTGCAATGCTGCACCTGCTCCAAATGGATCCATCTAAGGTGCTCACAACTCTCCCTCTCCAAATTCAGAGCTCTTGGCAGCTCTCACTCTTAGAGCTTCCCCCCTGCCGTAACGCTGTGACTCCCTCCTTGGACTCCTCCGACATGTACACCTCCACTGTACAATCTGGTCTCTCCTCTGCTAATGCAACAATCTTGCCCCACCCCCGTCACCAAACCTCTTATCCCCCATCTGCCCATTCTGTATCTTCTCCATCTGCCCCCTCACCACCGTCCCCTGCACCTGGCTTTCCTTCTGCCTCCTCTCCCCTCCTGTCTCTCTCAGGGTTCTTTAATGGAATGCTGGAGGTCTTCGAGCCAGGAGCACTGAAATACTTCACTTTCTCTCAACCCACCCTGTCGACCTTATCTGTATCCAGGAATCCAATCTTAACTCATCTTCCTCTTTCTGGATTCCTGGATTCTCTGCTCTGCGCTCTGATCGCACCCACTCCCATTCTGGCATTCTCTCTTCTGATACCACGCACGCCAGCGGCGGCGTTGTCATGTTCGTCAGACAGGGCCTATCCTTTTCTGAACTTTCTACCTCCTCTCTTTCGTCACTTGATCCTTACTCTGATTATGTAGGGGTCAACATCTCTCTTAACAACTCCTCCTTGCGCTCTTTTCTTAATGTGTACGCCCCCTTATTTGCTCCTCCCCGACGGATGGCAAAACTGACTCCTTTTCTCCCTCCATCCTTCCCTCCTCCAAAAATCTCTTCATTCTGGGGGACTTCAATTGCCATCACCCCCTCTGGGACTCAAGAGGCACTTCCGACCCCCGCGGGGAGAAAGTATTCAACTAAGTCATCTCTTCTGATCTTCTCTTCCTTAATGACCCTGACACACCCACCCTTCTCCATCGCTCCTCTCCTGACATCTCCTTTGCTCCTTCTACTCTTGCCCTTTTTTGCTCCTGGGAGGTGCTTCAGGACCTGGGTTCTAACCACCTACCAATTCTTCGATCTGTCCCTCTCTCTCCGGTCTATCGCTCCAACGAGCGTCCCCTTCCTTCAATTTTCAGAAAGCTCGCTGGGATGACTTTGCCTCGCACTGTCTTTCTGCAGAGGAATACTCGTCTCTTTCTCTTTCCCCTGCTGCTGCTCTCTTCACCTCTCTGGCACTGAATGCGGCCAAATCTTCCATTCCTTTCGGCCGCTTCAAACGCCCTCCTAAAGCCTGGTGGTCTGTTGAGGTGGAACAAGCGGTTAGTAAAAGACGCAAGGCTTTTGCGAAGATCTTTTGCGATGAAGATCGCCAGGCTTACATCTCCGCCTCGTCAGTCATCGCCAAAGCCAAGGCTGAGGCATGGTAGACAACTTGCTCTTCTCTTTCACCTAAATTTGCATACTCTCTTCGTCACTCAATCGCTGGTTCATCTTCCTCGTCTTCTAACTTCCCCAACTGTTCTTCTCCCAGGGAGTCGGCTTCTGTCTATGCCATTTACCTGAGATCCCACTTTTCCGTTTCTCAGCCAAAGGCCCTGCGCAGCAGAGCCAGAGGCTACCTCACTGAGCTCCGCCGATCCACGTGCCCCGAGGAGTCTCATTTGTCCTTTTGCTCTTCCTTCTCTCCCGCTGAATTTCTTGCGGCTGACTCCAACCTTTCCTCGTTCACTTCCATTGGCCCAGACAAAGTTGCCTGTCCCATGCTAAAGCATTTTCCTCGCTCTGGCATGGATTTACTTCTTTACATCTTCAATCTTTCCTGGTCTTCGCATTCCTTTCCTTCCATCTGGAAGACATCTTCCATTATTCCCATACATAAGATGGGAAAACCTCTCAAATCTCCTGCTTTCTTCCGGCCTATTTCTCTCACTTCCTGCGTCTCAAAGCTTTTTGAACGCATTATTCCATCGCGTCTACTCTTCTTTCTGGAATCTAATTTCATTCTCTCTCCCCGCCAGGCCGGTTTCCGCCCTGGACGGTCTACTCTGGATCAAATTCTGTACCTTTCTCAGTCCATTTCGGATGGGTTTAACTAACCCAGGCCGGGCTCTCGGACGATCCTGTCTACTATCGATTTCTCAAAAGCTTTTGACTCTGTCTGGCATCCCGCCCTTTTCCACAAACTGATTTTGGCTGGCCTTCCTCCTTGCTTTGCTCGTTGGACTCAATCTTTCTTTTCTGACAGGCGCGCTTGTGTGGTTTTTCAAAATCACAAAAGTCGTTCCTTTCGAGGTGTTCCGCAAGGATCCGTTATTGGCCCTGTACTTTTCTCTCTCTTCATTAATGATCTTCCTGCTTCTCTGCCTTTTTCCGTCAGCTGCTCTATTTACGCTGACGATCTGGCCATTTGGTCCTCCTCCCCCTTGGTCCCCGCTGCAGTGGAGGCCACACAAGGAGCTCTGTTTCGATTGGAGCGCTGGTGTCTTCCTCTCAATCCGAGCAAATGTGAGGCCTCCTTTTTCTCAGTGGATTCCTACCAAGCGAACCTCCAGCCCAACCTCCTCCTACTCGGCTCCCGCATGCTTTTCAACCCCACTCCAACTTTTCTTGGGATCACCTTCGACCGCACTCTTTTGTTTTCTAAACATGTATCTTCGATGAAGGCCGAGTTCTTCCCACATTTCAAAGCCTTACGCTGTATCTCTGCTTCCTCATGGGGTCCCTCTCTGTTCTGTATAAATCTTTTCTTCGGCCTCTCCTCACTTACGCTTCACCCGGATGGTTTCCTTTCCTAAGTGTTACCAATATCAGCAAATTGGAACGCCTCCACCGAGCGGCCAGTCGCGCCATCACCGGCTGCCATTTTCCTCCCCTATCCCACTTCTTCTCTGCGAGGCTTCTTTACCTCCCCTGCGAGTCACCCCGACTCACTTCACTCTTTTATCTTATGAGCGGGCTCTTCGTCTCCCGACCTCCTTTCTTCTTTCAGGTTTGGCCAGACTTGGAGTGAAACCAAGACTCTGCAGATCGTCTTGGAGAGTTTTGCGTTCACTCATCCGCTCATGCTTCCTTCTACTTCTTCTAGGGAAGCTCTTTCAGCTTGCCCTCCATTTTCTCCTTGGAATAACCCTTCTTTCACGGTGGAGTCCACCCTTTTTTCCTCATGCTCTTGCTCTGATCCCCCTCTTTCTCGCCAAGGTGCGGCTCTCGTCCACCTTGACTCTCTCCCCTCATGATCTGGCACTCTGGTCACACAGTTCTGTTCATTTTCCTTTTGGCAAGGGCGGCTCCGGCGTTCTTGCCAACTGCTCTCTCTGGGGCATTGAGGCCACCCTTTCCTTTTCGGCAGGCCCAGCATATTCAAGTTTTTCCGCTGAAGCCTGCGCCATTCTGCATGCTCTTTGCTGGTCTCGGCAACACCAACAAGTCTGCCATTTCTCTTCTCCTACTATCTGACTCTCGTTCTGTCCTCACCACCCTATCCTCTCCTCCTTCTTTCCTCTTATCTCAAACTCTGTGGCAGATCTGGCAGGAACTGTCTTCTCTCTCCTGCTGTTCTATCAGGCTACAATGGGTCCCCGGACACTCATTTCTCCCGGGGAACGACGCGGCTGACGAGCTGGCCAGACGGGGAGCGCTACTTGCACCCTCTGCAATCCCTTGTAGTCTCTCTCCTCTTATCTTTTCTTCTCTTTTCTCGGACTGGAGGCGTACTGACCAATCCAAATATTTTGACACACAGGTTCCCTCAATTTCCACCGAGTAACTTGTGCTCCCTCGTCATGCTCGCTGTGTCCTCTCTTGTCTTCGCTGCAACGGATACAGCATTCTTACCTCTCTAGGATTGGCAGAATCAAGAATCCTTCCTGCAGCGCCTGCGGACACTCATCCCAGGCCACCTCTCATCTTATTCTGCACTGTCTAGCTACGGACTCTTTGCGCCGCTTACTCTTTGGCGACTCTCTGTCTCTCTGGTCTAGACCTTGGGGAGTTGCCTGGCTTCTGGGGCTCCATGGTCTTCCGCCATGCCCCCATTCTTTGGAAGGGGTCGGGTAACCAACAACAACAACAACAACAACATCACAATAGCAATTCCAATAATCATAATTTAATTTCGCTTTGATCAGTAAATCTATGCTGGTTCATCCACAGGACTTCTGGGTGATACGTGTAGAAATACATCATCTTTTGGTTGCGTGCTAGTTAGAAAAACCATTTTCAATGGTGGTGCCTAAAAATATTTCAGTTTATTACAATCAGAAATCATAGCCAAGTTTTTATGTTTAACAAGGTGGAAGAATGCTCATTTTAGTATCCCCCCAAAACGCAGTGTTTGTACCGGAGTAAACAGCTTCATGTCGAATCGATTGAAAAAGCTCTGACAGCTGGTACCTGTACTCACAGATCTTCTGCTTGACGTTCAGAAATGCAGTTAATGTAGATAAGTCAAGCAATTAATGATAAAAAATTATTCATTTCATTGAACAGAAGACGAAAGAAGTGTGTGTGGGTGACTGCGAAAGAAACTTACAATGCTTTAAGTCAGCAGTCGGCCGCACGTGTCGATGTGATCAGCGCTAGCCACAGTGTGAACTCAAAGACGTGATTAAAAAGCGTCCCGCCTATGGGAAGCCGTCTAGAAAAAAAAATTACTTACTTTGTTTTTTTGCGTATTTATCACAAACCAGTCAATAAATTTAGCTGCAAAATACATCGAAAATTCCCGATATATATATATATGTCGAAAATTTTTGGTATAAATATCGGATAAAAAGCAGTCGCAAAATATATCGAAAGTTTTTGATATATACATCGGAAATTTCCGACATACTGTATATCGTACAAAATCCATCTTAAATCGGACAAAAAAACAACTAAAAATAAGTCGGAAATTTCCGATACATATCGGACAAAACCCACGTTAAACAAGACAAAAAATAGCATCAAAATATATCGGAAACTTTCAATAAATGTCATATGACCTGTATTGGAAATCTAGAAAAAATTTCATGTGATTTCGTGATCTCAGATCTCAGTGCTCAGTGGTAAAGAACGAGAAAATATTTGAAACTTCCGCTATGCAGGCACTAATTTTGATAAATAAGGTGCAACGTGACATCAACATGGAAATACAGACAAAATGGGAGTTAAGGTCGATCAAAATAAGCCATTCATTACAAACGAAATACAAAACTGCCAAGCCTCAGTAAGTTTTTTTGGGGGGGGGGGACGCCACAAATTAAACCCACAAAAAACTAACAAAACCTCTCTTCCAATTTGAAGCAGGCAGAAACAACTTCAGCTAAAAGTCTAATCATGTAGCTTACTACAATTTTGGGGGGTCACAAGTACAAAATTTCAGGAGCACTGCTTTAGGGCTTACGCGGGTAATTTTCGGCAGTTATCGGCTAGTCCGCTAGTGTTTACAATACAGGCCAAAATGTCTTCTGGGTTAAAATGATGTCATAATTGTACTAACGTCACCAAATCACATGAAATTGCATGTAGATTTTCAATAGAGCTCATATGGTGAATATCAGAAATTTCAGATCTATGTTGCAGCTGTTTTTTCTCTTATCTAAGGTGGATTTTGTCCGATATATATATACTATATATCAGAAATTTCCAATATACTTTGCAGCTGTTTTTTGTTCGATATATCACTGTACATCAAAAATTTTCGATATATTTTGCAGCAAATTGCACTGAATGGATTACAATACATGCGCAAAAAACGCTCACAAAACTGTGTGCTTTTTTCCAAATTGCACTTCATACCAGCCGCTTAACTGCCGATGAGGTACTATAGCACTATTTACGTCAATATGCAAGGAGCACAGGCCTGCACTACTGAGATCTACCTTCTAAATTTATATCATATTGAATTCATATTCTATGATCAGAGACCTGAGATTCTTAAGCTGCTACTTGGTTTCAGACTAGCAGTTCAAGCAAATAATTACTGTACTTATTCAAAGTTTTGTAGTTTAAAATAATTACAGTAACATAAAGATTTAAAGAATGTCAATGACATAGCAGTGGGGAAGAGCAGAATGAAATCATACTGATAGTATGTATAGAAATGTCTTCTTGCCAAAAGCATGCACAAATATAAAGTAATATTGCATATTTCGTTCTTCCTGCAATAATACATTTGCTTGTCTTAATTTCATTGTTTAAAAAAACTAAAACCAAAACAGAGCCGCAAGCTTGATCTACAAAGTAGAATGAACTCAATTATTTTCCTAAAACTCGAAAAATGATTATCCATGTGCTCGGTGTCGGAGAAATCAAACACAAAAGTTAATACTGATATTTGGGCGATCTTCTTCTTTTTTCGTTTGAGGTGTTGTTGTCTGATCACCTACAGGGAGGGGATCAAATATCCGGGTACACTTTGAGCAGCCAATCGATGGTGTTATCATTCAATACCAATAGCCCGTCTTTTCTGACTAGATTGTAGATAGGGCATTGACGTAGTAAATGTTCAGGGGTTTGTTGTTCTGCACCACAATCACATACTGCAGTTGTTGTCAGTCCCCGTCATTAGAGATTCAAATCGTCCGATGCCAGTGTGAAAACGATTCAGCCGAAACCAGGCTAACCGGCTGATTTCATCACCTGTTGGCAATGGCTCTACATCGGTAACGAAAGAGTGAAGGCGTGTGATGTTTTTTGTCCAGTTCTCTTTCCAGGTATAGCGGATCCATGTTGAAGCCTTGGTGTTTTGAGCCAGCAAGCCTTGAGCTTCGATGACAAATGGTTTTCTTGATTTAAAGCGTCTCTTTGTCATTGGTGTCTTGAAACAGTTATAAAGTGTATGGCCTGGTTTTAAAGAATGACGTGCCAGTAAGAGTGTGGAAGCTTTACAGGAAAGCTCAGCAGGGGGAATGCAAGAGAGAACTGGAAGATACTCGGTGGGTGTTGGTTTCAGGCATCCTGTCACCATGCGCAGGGCATCATCAATAGGTCTGCCAAGCAGGTATGTATGTGCACTGCGACTCCATGCTGGTGCACAGTACTCGGCGGTGGAGTAGACAAGGGCCAGGATTGTGATGCGTAAAGATGTTCCACGTGCTCCCCAGCCAGTACCCATCAGTCTGCGGATCAGGGCGACGCGTGATGTAAGTTTCTTGCGCAGGGCGATAAACGCAGGCGAAACAATAAAATGTCTTCAACCTGATGCGGGGTTGAAGTTACTGAATATTTTGCCATACTTGAACATTACACATTCCAAACGCAGAATTTGAACTCGCATTTGTAAATCCTTTGTGCGCTCGAACTGAAATAACATTCAATCGAGTTCACAGCCCTCATAAAACCTGTTCGCACTTACCGGTGTGTCAGCACAGACGCCCAGCTTGAAATTGGAGATTATTTTACAGATTGTCATTTTCACTTCCAAGATCGCAAACCTCATTCCAATACAGTTGCGCGGTCCTGCGCCGAACGGCTGGTAAACTATCGGATCGATCTTACTCATGTCTTCGAACCTGGAATGGCACAAAATAAACAACTGAGACCAAATTCTAGTTTAGGCCACGCGTTAATTTCTGGGGAGGAAATCAGATTTGTACTGATTTTAAAGGAGGGAACCCCTGGTGTTCTTCCTGCATCAAAATGACCAATAATTCAAAATGCTTACAACATTGGTAGCTTGTCAATGTTTTGAGGTTTTGTCATGATAATTAGGATACACGCAGTTTATCGTTTAAGTCGGGAGATAACGGCAATCCGTTTCGCACCAGGATATATAAACTGACTAGCTACCTTACCACCGGAGCGATGGCGTAGTGATTAGAGGGTCCGCTTCGTAGTCGATAAACCTGGGGTTCATTACCTAAGTCGAGTCATACCAAAAGACTTCAAAAAATGGTATTCTGAGCTTTCCTGCTTTGCGCTCAGCATAAAAAGAGATAGTGAGGAGAACAAGCAGGCAAGCTTGCTTGTTGTGTTCTTGGGCAAGGCACTTAGCGGAATGCCTCCACCTTTATGTGGCAGACAGGTGGCCTACCCGTACTTCACCGGATTACAATTGTGAAGTTGCAAACCCAGCATGTCGTAAAAGGCGACCCTTGGGTACCCACCAGTGGCAGTCCGCCCTGTTGGTGGTGGAGCTATCAGTCACTCATGACTGGCTCGAAATGGGCTGCCATCTTTCCCCTAGTCTAATTTCAATTAGGTTGACGGCATGAACCTAAATTGACGTTCGTGCCGTACCTTCATCCCGAGGAAGAGTAATCACAAAAACAACAACATTTACCTTACCACCAACAAAGCTATTAACGGAAATCCAGAAATTGTTACTTAAAATATCCAGAGTAAATAAAGTCTAAGTTGCCGTTGCTTTGATCCAATCGATTTTTAGATCACCCTGGACCCTCATTGAAAACCTACTGAGTATCTTGTCGATTATAGTGTAGGTACAGCCTTGGTTGTCATGCATGTGGCATTCAGTTGATCAAGTGATCAAGTTTAACAGTTTACCCACAGGTAGGGGCATTGGGTTAACGGCTAATGATGGCAATCGGTTTTCAATAACAGTAAAAATGAAGCAACAGCAATAGTTAATGACCTTTCTGGAACGAATTTCCATGGATCACTCCAGTATTCCTCAGAATGATGCAACGCATACACTGGGATGTCAACATGCGTTCCTGCAGGAATAGTGATTCCTTTCATAGTGATCTCAACATCGGTGTAACGAGAGTTCCTAAAAGAAAAAAATTAATGAAATTCCTTATCCATTGCAATGATGTTCAAGCGTAATCGGAATAAGCGATTGGTTTGCTTTATTGATTTAAAGTGCTTCAGATTGTGAAAGTTGCTTTGACAAAATAAAAACAAAGTGAAATGTTATTATAACTAATTCGTAATGTCAATACAGTGCCAAACAATCTTTTCACAGTCAGCTAAATAATATGGTTTATGGTCAAGTACAAAAAATGGCTTAACATAGCATATTTTGTCTTGAGATTACTTCCCAAATGCAAGTCTGGGACAGCTTTTTCAATATCATCAGTTTCACAATAACATCTATTGATGGCACATTTTAGCATTCATATCGATGATCATTTTTACTAAGTTTTAAGTCATTATATACTGCTTTGAACAATTTGTGCAAAAATTATTGAAATCGTCGTTGCCGTAACAGGTGCGCAAATGCAAGAGACTGAAACAGTTTACTGTCTAGTTTTGTGTTTGCCATTATCAATTAACTCAAAAAGCCATTGAAATAGTCACACCATTGCATTGAGCAGCAGTCTGGGCTAGGTCAGATAGTTTAAAAATACTCTCCTACAACAAATATTTTGACATACAAAGGTCAATTGGAAAACTACATAGTTAATTGAGAGCATTCTTTCCAGACAAATAAAAAAAAGTGTCCAAAAACGTGCAGCGAATATGTTACTTCTTGCTTACTTAACAAATCCACAGCTTTAAGTAGGTTGAAATTTGATTCAGTCGAAAAAACTAAGTAGGTAGTATCTTGCCTTTGATACCCTACAGGATTGTCGATCCTTTCTCGCTGTTGCATATTTCTCAGAATATTTGTTTTGTTTTGATAATATGTTTTAATATATTTATTATTTTACGCAAAAGCAAATCAAAAATAATCACACGAACATCATTTCTATGACTGATTTCCACAAAAAAAACTACTTTTTAAACAGCAAACTCACAAAAAATGATGTGAGTAATGTCATAAATTTTCAATTGCTGGTAAACAATTTTGATAAATCAGAACATATTCAAGCTAACACACTTCTGTTTTAAACATGTAGTAGGCTTTAGACACGCAGGCTTGGAATTTGGCTGATCTAAACTATGCTCACGCTCATGAGTTTGTAATCAAGTAGCGTTCGATTTTGTTGTTCCAACAAACTCAAAACCGACGCGATGGTGTAGTGGTTAGAGCGTTCGCTTCGCAGTCGGTAAACCTAGGGTTCATTCCCCTTATTAATTATTTTTCCTAAGTTAATAAAACTGCCTATGTTTCTAAATTGCGTTTCTTCTCTCCCCCTATGGTGCTGCAGATCCGCCGCCATAAATCACTTCTTAGTTACATTATTGTACCTTGCGTTTTCTTTGCACTGTGAGCTAAAATTCAAATTGGAAACACCACTGCTTCGAGCCTAATCTAATTCACTTCATAAGAAAATTTACCCGTAGTTCGCTGTTGTTTTGGATTTGTTTAACTGCATCGAAGTGTCGCGTTTTATTGGACTAACCATTTTTTTGTCATTTGGATTACTTGTAAAGAATCGTCGGCAAACAAAATTGGTATGCAACAAACTTATTATTGTTTATAGAAATAATTGTTAGTAAAGAAAGCGCGGTGCAATAATGTTTCTGAGTGAAGTGTATAAATCGCCCTTTAATTTGTTTAATTCTTTGTGACGTTCCTTTTTGACTTATATTAGTGTTATTGTTTTGTATTTCTATATAGAAAAAACTGCTGCCTTTATTGCTGCCGTTGTCGCTGTAGATTGTGCCGCTTCTTCAACCAAAAAATAAACCAGCGGCAAGTGAATTCAACTACCGGCATGTTGTGACACTTCGAAAGCAGTTACGGAAATAAACAACACCCCTTGTCGAGTCATACTGAAAGACTTTGAAAAACGGTATCTGTAGCTTCCCTGCTTGGCGCTCGGCATCTACGGGAGGTTGTGGAGAACAAGCTGGCAAGTTCGCTTGTGGTGTCCTTGGGCAAGGCACTTGACGGGACGCCCTACCTTTATGTGGAAGACAGGTGACCCGGAAATGGCAACTCTCAAGCGAGTGCGGACTTACCGTCCAAGATACAGCGATACATCGCTTTCTCGTGAATGGAGGATAAACATGGAAAATAAAAAATAAAAAAACTCAAGCTCTAAAACATCTGCATAGCACGATTAAATGTTCATCGACCAAGTACCTACAATCAAAGGCGTCCCCCGATTAGGAGCAGCAAACCTAAGCACCATGGCAACCAAATATTTATTGTTTTTAAAGAGAGAAAAACGGTTTGGTTTCTTTATGCAGAAATGTAAAATATAGAGGGATCTAACCTGCTTTTTTTACCATTTTAGATATCGGAAATTTTAATTTTTATAATTAATTACATGAAGCAGAGTTGTGTGTACGTACGCACCAATGTATGTGTTAAACTCCTGCAAAAGCACTAGGCGTACAAACATCGAACTTGGAAGGATAAATCACCTCCCCAAGATAAGTGTCATAAGGGAATTTGTGATGTCACGATGACGTCATACTCAAAGATCATTTGTTTAAAATTTGCATTTCTTTATAGAGAAAACCAATTTTTTGCTCAAACAAAAGCCAGCTCCAAACTTACCAACTTCAAAATTGTTTTTTTTTTTGAGTCTACAATGACGTTACAGCTAAGGCTTCATTGCATAATTTGTTCTCTTTATTTTCTCAAAAACTACTCATCGTAGAAACGAGATTAAAATCTTTTTCCGAAGATATTAATGAGGTACTTTCAATAATAAAAAATTCTGCAACATTTAAAGTTGCACTGACGTTGCAACAACAAATTCTTTTTTCGAACATTTAAATATGCTTTTTCATTTTTTCGGAAACGCTTCAAATTCACTTTGTAATATGATAATACTGCCTGGTACGATTACAGTGAAAAAAAGCACCAGGAAGCAGCTAAGCGTCAAATTCTTTTCACAGCCATTTCGAAAGCAAACAACTGATATGCTGCCTGTAACAGAAGAATGACACATTACAGTATTAGCATGGTGGCAGGTCAAAAACCTGTTTTCAATTGCCGCAATGACAAGTTATGATACTTTTGCACAGTTGTGTTGCAAGCCTGACTGATTTTAACCTATACGGCATTGTGATCAAATGCAGCAAAGTTGAACGAATGGACAATTATTCAAACGAAAGCTTACAGGAATCATAGCAAGCATGCGTATCATTGCAATAATAATCTGGTCGATCGATTATACTCTTAAATAATAACCTAATGTGCTGTAATAACTTCACCGTAGGTGCTGGACTTTGGGTTATTTTGAACTTCCTCTAGCTGCAATTATGCCAGGACCTAGCAATATATGCGCAGCCAGAGATTATATGTCACACAAGTAGGCTGACAATTACGAAAAGTCGTAAGTAATTGATATTAAACTTATGTATGTTAAACATTTTTTAGCTTATTTTCGGAAATTACACACCAATCACTTTGGCACACCCCTTCTTTACCCCATAACTTTACATTTATGCTTCCATGCAAGTGGTAAAATATACGCATAAAAGTTTGCGAAATCATTGGCTTGGTTTTAATTGTGAGCAAGTCTAGTTCCTAGGTACTCGCTGGAAACATGGAAAATAAGACGTTGCTAGGGATTACAAAACCTTTCAGAAAAACATAGCGGCTATGTGCAACCTCTTCATGTTTTTTCTACTCGATTCCCACTTAAAAAAGCAAAGTACTTTTGATTTTGGAGCGAAAGTTGGCAATGACAAGTTGACTAAAACATAACAAATATTCATGTTCTTAACCCTGACATTAATGATGGAAACCCTGCAATTGTAATAATTTAAGCGTAAATGCTTTATTTCGGCTTAGATTGCTCTTTGCCTGGTTGCGTTTTGCCATGACCAAGTAACATACGCACAGCTAGAGGCGTCAGGTCGTACAAATAGGCAAATAATTACAAAAAGTCAGTAACGGACCTAATAATTAACAGCTTATTCCTGATTACACATATCAATCACTTTGGCGACTTCTCCTAACTTTTAAATTATGCTTCCATGCGATTGATCAAATGAAGGCATAAACGTATGTGAAATCGTTGGCTGTTTGAATTTTGAGCAAGTCCAGTTCTTAAAGTGAGAACGCCTATGCCGGAATCAGGGTAAGACGTAGCCAGAGGCTTGAGAAACTTATGGAGAAACGTAGGGCTATGCACAACCCTTTGTAATGTTTTCTCAATTGATTCCCTTTTAAAAAACGGCAGTTTTGTTTAGAAAAAAGATTTGGTTATGTTAAAAAACATAAAATTTTTGTTACTGCTTTCACAACAATCAATCGAGTTCAGCCGGGTTGACAGACTGAACCAATATCTCTAACGTTAATATTGCTGATAGGGGGTCCTTCGGGCAACGTCGGCAGGGCCGCCTAGTTTCTCATATACAAAGTTAAACGTCCATTTTTTTCTTTCAAGTCACTTTTTAACAGGTCAGAGCACGGTTTGCTGATGCTCGTTCTCGCAGGCAAAAAGTTTAAACAAAATACATAAAAAATGTAGTGTAAAACAGAAAAAGTTTTCGGGGACTCTACCCAGAATTGGGTTCATTGCTCTTCTCTCTTATCAATTTGTAACATAAACCTGAATCGTCATGTGGTATTGAAAACATCGTATCCAAAACTTCAAAATGGCGTTCACAAATCTTTTGCTTAGCCATCAGCAATTGGAGCAATGTGGAGTGCCAAGAATGAAATTGAGATTACCTGGTCATATAAAAACAATAGAATTGGCAAGTATAGCCTCAGTCCAAAACCACAGTTGGGACCACAGCAACAATTTCAAACAGAAGATCGCAAGAAAATAAAATGCGAAGACGGTGGGAGACGGTTACTTAACGGAAAAGTTCTCCAAGATAAAGTGCTGACACGGCGCTAATTGTTCCAAAAAAATTTTAAGTATTTTTGGAGGGTAATGTAATTTTTCTAGATTTCCAATAAACCTGGCCTTGCTTAAACACACTAGAGTGGCTACGTCAATCTTACCTTGCTACAGCTCCATACATTCTCATAGACTCTTTGAAGCACATGTCCAAATATTTCATGTCGTTAATGGCTTCATAAGTGAGGCCACCCTGTCAAAATACTTTGGTTAATATTCCACATTAAATGTACAACTGGCTCATTGAAAACTGTAAGAGTAAATATCTATCTCGAGATAGTTAAACCCTTAGTAGCATCGAAACTGTTATGCACAATAAATTACTCTATTAATTGAGGAGTCATGATAAAGGCATTAGCAGAAAAGAGGTTAGAGACCATTCACACTAATCTTCTGAAGTCATTATAACTACGGCATCCGAACACTCATTTTTTGAAAACCATTTTTGTCATGACTGACTTTTTTCCTTCCTTGAAGTCTGACCTTCAATCTGATGACATGCAACCCAATTTCTCACATGTTTGTCTTTCGTTTCATTAATTTCCTTCAGCAGATTTTCCTGCACCTCAGGTTCTTGGGCAATGCAATAAGCAAGGAACACCATAGTGTTTGCGGTTGTGTCGTAGCCTGCCATCAGCATTATAAGAGCATTGCCCAAAATCTCAGTTCGTGTTATGCCTGTGAATAAGAAAACTCCGTGAATCCAATGAACATATGATGTAAACAATTTGCCTTTTCTGATTACACGAAAACCACTGTGGTCGCATTGGACAATCTGTAAGCGAACCTCCATTTAATGTGACTTTTATTATGTTTTGAGTGATTAAAATTCAAACAGGTTCAAAAATAGGCCGTAGGTTATTCAAGGAAACCGATGGCCAATACTCTGAAAATGCTGCTTCAGACCCTTTGCCTTTACTCTTAGTCTTCAGACCCTTAATTTAATTTCGGTTGATGCTTTGCGATCTTTTCAAAAGATAAAGCCGTAGCGTTATGAAAACTCTCCCAACATTCACAGTGTGAGGGTAGAGAAACCGTAGGAGGGTCACATTCAGAGCGATAACTTCTATCAAATACTATACACTGAACTACATCTAATTGCGTATTAATGGCAAGGCTCCCAACTATACTTGAGGAAAGAACTTTGATCTCACAGCTTAGCTTAGCCATTAAAATGTTGGTTTGAAAAGAATATGTCTGTAGGAGCCGTATAACGTGCAAGTAGATATATAAATGGATCGGTTATTTTTCACATTAATTTTTCAGTAGATTACTTTACCTTTTTGAGGTCCTTTGGCTGCTTCATCTTCGGTTATTTCAGCAGTTAGCATTGTTTGCATGATATCAACTCTCTGTAAAAACAAGTGTTACAATAACTAGATGTAATAAATTTCGTGAGGTGAACTTTTTATTCACAGAGTATTTATATGTCATCACAGTTGTAATGAAGCGGTAACGTTGTTACTATCTTTGTTTCTGGCCTGGAAACGCGTTTTTATAGTTTTGTCAAGACTGTTAACCAAATGGGCATACATATGGAAGTCATCTACTATCACACTTACTGCTTTGTCTCCGGCAGCCTTCTTGCTTTTGATCACGGAATCAAATAGTCGTTTGTAATAAGCAAGTGTTTGTTTATCAAACATGGTGATATTGAGCTTCTCAACAATTGGTTCAATCCAGGGAAACAACACTAAAAAAGAAAATAATTATGAGTAATTCTATATATCGACGTTGAGCAGAATTCAATTTTGTATAGAATTGTCCTCACTGATTTGTAGTAACAAAGTTACAAAAATTAGCAAACGATATACGCATATTGAACATTTTATATCAAATTTGAACGTTTTCGGGTCATCATTAGGCGGTCGTCATAAAATTAACTTGCCATTTGAATTTGTATTGAGGGCTGTGTAATGAGCTCTAACATTTATTTATATTTGTGTTTAATATCGTTTGCTGATTTTTGCAAGTTTGTGGTATAAGAAGAGTTCCTTACCATCGATATTTCATTTGTAATCTTTTTTGCGAATAAAAAACTCACAAAAAGGGCAAAGCAAGTTGTTGGATCCAACGACAAGGTTTTAAAAGAGTTTTAAAAATAGGTTATTAAGTACAAGCATTAGCGTAGCCAGAAAAATTTAAGGAAACAAATATTTCATTTTAATGTTTGCGTTTGTCAATCTTATTTATTTTCATTATTATTTGAATATCAATAGTTTTTGTCTCCCAGTTTTGTATATCATATTTCAAAATTGCTTGACGGCTCATTTTTTGAGATCGTCCCCAAAGTATTTATCGGGATTAGAAAGTGTTGGGGCGTAATGACTCCAGTTTCTCAATTACGCCTGTGGACGTCAGAAAGGTCTAACATATTCGAGAAGTAAAATTTTAACACATTTTCTTCAACATTTGAAATTATAGTCAGGAATACAAGTATTTGAGTAAAAACAGTGGTCGTTAAATTTTTTTAAAACTAGGAGTGTCGGTCCAAAATGGAATAATTCAAGCGCTGTAGCGTGGAGGAAAGTAATTGTATTGCAAGCTGTTATCCAGTAAGTTTAATCGTGCAAGAGTTAATGGCAACAATAACTAAGAAACACATCATCCATAAGCGGAGTCAGCAGCAAGTTTTGATGAGACCCAATTATATATTTTAGGGCTTTTCTGTTTCTTGATTTTGGTTGATGACCTTTTTTTGAGATCGATCTTTCGTTGGTTTACTGTTACCCAATGTTGGCTGATGAACTTTCTTTGGAGATGACCTTTTTTCGCCGTCGTACTTGAAAATATCTAGATTGGGTTGAAGACATTGGCAACACCACAGCCCGTTTCCTCCGAGCTACGCCAATGACAGCAACAAAAATTAGGTCAAAATTTAATTAAATTAGAAAATGAAAAGTAGAAAGCGTTAGTCAGCTTTTAGGTTTTGTTACTTCCAGTTATTTATGGCAGTCAATACGTAACTAAAGGTTGTATAATCGTGTCGACTATTGTGGTCGCAAATGAAATGATTTCGTGGGACCAATGTTTCAAGTTCTTGACGAAGAAGACATGCTACCAAAAAAGCTGGCATTAATAAAACATACAAGTCAACTAGAAGTGTCCCAGGTTTTTATCTGTTACAGTGAGATGCTTAGTGCACTAGTTCTATTTCTTTTTTTTGACAGTGATTATTTACATTACGCAACCAGTTCCTCTATTATTTGCATTTGTACGGCAGCATGTGATGAAGAACCTCAAGATGAAACAGGTTCTTGCGTTTTAGTAAATAAATTACTTAATCTCATTAACAAAAAATCTATATTTTATAGCAATACATTAGTAACTTACTGACAAGAAGTGTGACGATGCCGAAAATGCTTTGAGAGAAAAGTTTTTTTGTTGTTGTCACCAATTCGGTTTCTTTTTCCTACAAATTACATTAGTAATAGTTTATGGGAGTAATGCAATTTCAAAAGCTTTTGATGAAGTGTTTCGCTAAAGCATTTTGCTTCGCAATTCCGTAGTGGAAATGCTTTTACAATGAAATAGTCGTTTATTGTTTGAAGCGATAAAGCTGTTGATGCGCCATGAACAGCTTGCAAAACACTTTTTCCGATCATTATTACTGTTCACTGTTACCGATATGTAATTAATGATTGAGAACATTTACCATGATCGATATAGGTCGAAGTCATTACTTATGTAGTTGTGAAGCCGCAGTCAGCAATCACCATAGAGAAAGAGAAGCATGCAAGGACAAGCATTTGTTGTAGGGGAGCTTGCCATTATCGAAAAAAATCTTTTGTTTAAATGCTTTTCGCAAATTTTTCCTCAAATTGCTGCGTGTTTTTTTCATAAAGCTTCAACCCCAACGACAAGTGCCAATATTCTATCACAACTCCCAAGTACATGTTCACCTGGTCTTTCCCTAATTCAACACTAGGATCAAGAAAACTGACGGCGGACTTGGATATGCTTTCGTCTTAATTTTTTTCGACTCCATCGGAGATTTTACCTGAGATGCTCTTAACCGACTCTTATCCAAAATACTCGATCCAGACCCGAGATTTTCAGGCGGCCAAAGTAGGGTCAATTGAATGTTTATTTCTTCCACAAAGACAGCACAACGTTTAATAAAAACTTTGGTTTTCAAAAAGTTTAATTTCAAAAAAAAGGCCAACAAAAAGAGGCCACCGGTTTTCAAACACTTTGCCATCGGAACCGATTCAGTCATTCAACGGCCCTTCTCATAGCTGTATGCTTTTACGCATTTTTGAAGAGGTAAGTTTCCTGTATCTCAAGGCAGACCAAGCCATGGATCTACTCGATACGATGGAACAGCACACGCAACAAAAGTCAATTTGTTAACGACTCGAAATTTCCGCATTTTCCGTTTTGGCATGTAGTATAAATTCATCTTCAGAGTTCACCATACCTGGCTGTTGACGTTAACACCGAACGCGGAAGAACATACAACATCCATCGATAACTTGCCAAATAAACTGAAAAAATGGTCATAAATAAATATGAAAAAATGAATCGAAGTAACCTGTTGTTTAATAGTCACAAGGCTCGGACAAAGCAATTTCAGATTTTCGTAAATGAAAAATCGTAAGTGGATCACAACGTCCCGGGCCTCTAATCCAATAAATGAACGAAACTGTGAGCTGCTGGACAAGCTTGACAGTTTCACTATGATTTTCATGCTAATCTATTATAGTAAGTCTTTATAATGGCATTAAATAAATATTGACTCTATGGCAAACAATCGCACGAGCTCGAGCTACTTTTGTATTGTGAATGATTAATGGCAATGCAAGTTAAATATAAGACTCAAGTGCTGTTGCGTAGTGAAAATAATTGTGTTATTTGTACCAAACTACTATAACGTTTGTTAATGAAGAAATGATGCAGGCAGGGCTTACACTTCTTGACAACAGAAATAACACGTATAGCGCATTTGTAGAGGTGCTGTGCCAGATTTAAAAGAAGATTAAAGATGGGGGTAATTGCTCCCAGTTTTTCTCATTCAAACAGTGATAAAATAGATCAAATTTCGCACTGAAACTCCATCAGTCAAAAGATCACCGGCCAATTTTTTCCTTGATTTCCAAATGCAAACAAAGTTTTTAGTCGGAAGCCGTACCGCTAATGGCGCCACTAAAAAGCGGAGTTGGCGGTACGTTGCAATGATACTATTTTAGGAGGTGACATTTTTTGAGAACAACTCTTTCCTCTTTTCTTAAGGAAGATATTCAGGAAAACTGCGATTAATTTAAAACGAGCACTTTTTTTTATATAGAGGGCATTTGTAAATTCTGAACATTTTTGACATATTTCAAGACTTTCCCGGGCGTAACAACTCCAGCGACCCCACTGTGTACCGTAACCTATAGTTTTTCTGGCCCTGCGTATCTCCGTTCCCGAAAGCCTCAAGCTTTACGAATATGGTCATATTATTTTATTTGACATATTTTTTTTTTTTTATTAATACCTATTGATTCCATTACGCGAAAGTCTCTTTTTCATAAAGCTTGGAGCAAAATTAATTTCGAACTTCGTCAATTGTTGACCAAATGTATGAGAACTTTAGTGGAAGAATACTACACTCTTGCGTCAAGAGCATCGCAGGCAGAGCGTAGAATCACATGGGGGGGGTCAAAACTATGAAGCTTGTTAGGTGACCTTTCCTTGGAGATCAACTTTTGGAAGAAAACTATTTTTGGTATGATACCAAGAAGATCATCTTTTATTTTGCAAATCAACTTTAAAAACGTGACTTTTTTCAAATTTGCCCTAAAATCCTCTCATTTTTTGATCGGACTTCAAAAATTTAAGAAGCGCCATGATTCCTGTGACCCCTTTAGTTACGCCCATGCTAGTAGGGTGAAAAAACGGCACAGTAAAGAAGTAACAGCATTTGTGTAGCATCTATGCTTTGTTATGCACCCACTTTAGAGTGTTTTGGGCCCTGTTTGAGGAAGAACCAAAACACAACAAATATTGTTGAATTGTTTCTTACTCTCTAGCGTCAAATCTTCCGTTGTTTTCGTTACATGCTTTGTATAAAACTTCAACGGTTTTATCAGTGCATTCCTCGAATAATGGAACCATGTCCTTGAGTTTTGAAGTTGAAAATGTCGGAGTAAGAGTGTGCCTAAAAATATGTAAACTCAACCAAATCTGACATTGATATCTACAACTACAGTAATATATAACTATAATATATAACTATAACTATTATCATAATATCTATAACTCCTTACGAGAATCACCTGCTCGCAATATGCATAAACTAGTGTTCACAAAGTTGAATATATCAGGGAACGCATTATCTTGATCACTTTTTATGACAAAACTAAACGTTTTCAGTTCGTCAAATGACCCTCATTATATATCGGTGGCGTTGTAACTGGTGGTGAGATTATTCGCTTCGCAATCACCAGACTTGGGCAAGATTCTCTCGTCATGCCACACCAAAAACTTAAAAACAGTATTCACCGACTTTCTGCTTGGCTCTCAACAGCCAAGCAGAAAGTCGGTGAATACTGTTTTTAAGTTTTTGTTGCGACATAACCAAGAACTTAAAAACAGTATTTACAATATGGAGCATAGAATGCGAAGTCAAGTTTACTTCATTATATTTAAAGTATATCCAGGCGCTAAAAAATAGCACTTAAAACTCGCAAAAAAAACTACACAACATTTCACTTCATTAAAAAATCCTAAAGAGCGTATTTTTAAATCTTTTTACAGCATCCTATTAATAATATATTTCTGTGCATTTTCAGGAAAAACCGAAAGAAAGGATAACTAATGCGAAATATTAAAAAAATATTTACTTCCTTTACCCTATTTATTAAAAAATATTTTCAAGATTGAATCAACTTGCATTAGGGCCTCATATTGCCTACCGAATCCTTTTCCATTGTTCTCCACTTGCAGCTGTCAGTGATGTATTCATTTCCTTGCCGTTGAGCTTCCTAAAACTTTTCTGCAAAACAACATAAGCAACGATGACTTCATTGAAAACTAGCCGGCTCTGCCAGCGTCGCCCGCAAGATCCCATCAAAAACGTCGGGGTTAATGATATCGGTTTAGCTGGCCGAGACGGTGAGAACAGTGATAAAATGTTAATGTTTTTCCTCTCATCCAAATTTCGCTTCTTAATCAAACGCAGTGACAGAGTCACAAACGTTATGGGCAAGGTAGGCATAGACCTAAGTTTCATGATACCGATGTCTCAATCTCTGTAATAAGTGGTTAACGGGTACACAGTTTAAGCTGTGGCTATGCTGACGTCAAAGTAGTGGTTGCTTTCGAAAAAATTGTACATTAAGAGATTGGTTTATTTACTTTGTGCTCTTCTTTTCGTAATCAAATTTGTGACTTCAAGGTCCTGGCTACGCCTTTGGTCTACTTGCTCTATTCAGTGCTTACGCGTAGTCAAAGGAGCGAAGGGAGCCATGCGTTTACCTTAGTTTGCAAGAACAAAAAGTATTCCTGCTAGTAAGTTATTTCCAAGCAAAATAGCGGAAATGTTCTCGATACAGTGCGATTTTATACCGGAGTATTGTTATCTTTCACTTCCACTTAAACTTTTTCAAGTCCCTGCTGGCTAAGCTACATGTGCCCTACTTCCTGCTTAGGCGTAGCCAGGGAAGTTAAAAAAAACCTTGCCTTTTTCCCAAATTTTGAGCTTTGATCCCGGTTGTCCTATGAAGCTATTATCAAGCAAAAGAGCAAAATTTTTCTCCCAAATATGGTGCGATTTCACCTCGGCAGGACTTGCATTCAGCTATGCTGAGTTAAAAATGTTTTAGTTCAGGCAGCTGCGCCGACTTCACCGCACAATATGTGAGAGCAACAAGGAACAGTTATAATGAATAGAGGATATAGTTCTTCTACCTGTGATGGTGATCATCTTATTCTATTAATCAAGACTAATAGTACTCACAAATAAAAATACGATTTTACAAACTATTGTTTGTTCCTTCCAGCAGTAGGAAGCTGGGGTTGAAACAAATTCCAAAATAATGGTAACACCAAATTTGTGGCCGTTTTCACGGTTAGAGAAACGAACCATTCAGTAATAGACTTATTTTGCGATTTGGAGCACCCCTTTTTTGTATTTGTATTTGTAAAATTAGTCCTTTGGATGCGCTATTCGTCTTGGTTTCGGCATAGCGAGAAAAGAGGCCATGTCATACCCTGTAGTCATTTAATCTGTTCCAGTGCGCCTATTAAGCAATTTTTTAACAAAATGTTCCCTCTGGGTCCAGTTAGATAAATTGATTGGCCTATTGTTTTACTTTGATTTTCTCTTGAACTTGGGATTTTATTACATGTAATTTTCCCCTTAATGCCGGCCTGCCCACTTTAAATCAAAATTAGCCTTACTTACAAGTAACTAACTACTATATTACAAATATTCATCCATTGATTACATCTATTCGTCCGCATGTGCGAAAATGGAAACTAATTTAAAATTGTGTGCGCCAGCGTGCCCCAAATGTCGACTTCTCTACTCATGAATTTGAAGTCGTCTCATTCAAAAACAGCGTGTGGTTCAACAGATAGCCAGCTGCACTGGCAACCGATCTAGGAACTTCAATTATACTCAACAGAAGTACATCTTTTTTTCACAACCAAAGGCATCATAAAAAAACACTTAAAAACTTGTAACAAAATTTTTAAGGAAGTTTCAGCTGCTACAAAGCTAAAGTTAGACTAAATGTAATGATATTGGAATTCGTGATTTAATTTTATACAAAATTTTTGACAATAAGTAGCAACGACAAAATTACTTTTGTTCATTGGTCCATGTGGCTTACTGAAAGAGCTCACATCGTAACTTCACACTTTGTTTATCTTTGCTACAAGTGATCAATGTGTCTTAAATGTTAAGGCTAATCAAAAGTGAGACTTTTACAGTTGGTTTAGTCTTTTGCTATTTTCGTACTAGCCATTGCATTATTAAAAAAGTAGATTGATACCGGTATGTTAGTATTGTAATGTATCATTCTTTTTTAACAAACAGCAACTCAGTTATTTATATGTGCTTATATATATATTTCTAGAAATAGATTGATACCGACTTCTAGAAATAGAAATATATATATTACCACTCCGGCAAGCTTGCTGTCGAGCACTGTAAAGCTAAGTGAATATTTTTGTATGTATATTTGCTTATAAGTATTTATAAGGCGTCAAAGTCATTGATATGTGTTTACAGAAATAACCTATTAAATATTATGTCCACTACTTACGACCCTTTGGTCACTGTATGCGTATTTGTACAATCTGAAGCCTCTGGTTGCGCGCATGTAGCTTGGTCCTGGCACAAACGAGGCAGAGAGCAAACCAGGGTAAGAGCAAACCAATCCAAAGTGAAGAACTCATAGTTAAGTTATCACAGTTTCAGGCCACCCATCAGTAACGTCGAGGTTAAGAATATCAAATCAACCGGGTGCGCCGGCTTTACCCGATAGGTAGTAGTGAAAACAGTAATGAAAAGTCAATGTTTTTAGTAAAAAGAATAAAACCTAAATGCTGGTAAACACTTTATTAAAACCTTTCGCTTTTACACTGAAAGCATCATCAGTTAAATAAATGGTCACCTATGGCTAGGCTAAACAGATACTGCACCTAAGGCTAGGCTAAACAAATTCTGCATTAAAAGTCAATGTGTTTGTGATATAGCTAATTAGCATTCCAAAATCAAAAGTACCCTGTTTTTAATGTGAATTGAGGAGAAAAACACTAGGGGGTTGCACAAAGCCGCTGTATTTCTCCCAAAGTTTTTGAAGTCCCTAACAACGTCTTGTTTGCCCAGCCTCCAGCATGCACTTCGAAACTCAACTTACTCATAATTGGAACAGTCAATAATTTCACAAACTCTTATCCGTTTAATTTCATCACTTATGTGGAAGCATAAATGTACAGTTGTAAAGAAAGCAGAGCGCCAAAGTGATTGCTGATTAAATTCAGATTAGATTGTGGTGTAATTTCAGACTAGCAATTAAATATTGACCTACCACTCACGATTGCATGCCTATTTGTATGACTTAACATCTCTGCCTGCGCGTATATTGCTAGGTCTTGGTAAAATCGCGGCTAGGGTAAGTGCAAATTAACCAAACTCTAGCACTTAAGATAAAGTCATTACAATAGGTTAAGCTATGATTTATGAGTACAATTGATGACCAAGGTTTTTTGAAAAAGATGCGGAGAATTGTTGTGATTTCTGTAAGATTTCATATGAAAAATTGTCAATTCGTTCAACTTTGCCACATTTGATTAATATGTTCCAGAAGTTAATAAGATCAATCAGGCTTGCGACACGACCATACAAAGTACAAAAGTAATTTGGCATTACATTACTAAAAAACAGGGTTTTTGGTCCACAGCCGTTTTGGTCCACTAATATTGTAACGCAGGGGTTCCCAAACTTGTATGAATTCCGAAGCATTAATTCCATCTATAAAATCAAACGACGCACTCCATAAGTTAACCTCGAACAAAAAGCTCTAAAAAAGATCATCAAATCCAAAATAAGGACAAGAAAACCTTCAACATCAGTTGACCTTCAAAACACAGAGGTCACCAAGTCAATGATGAAAACAAAAGGCACTCAACGCAGGTTAATTTTTAACAAAAGTCATCAGGGATGTAAACTTGCGATGCCCTTGCATTCTCCAAACGTTGCACCAGTTGGGAACCTCAGCTGTAACGTATTATTTTTCTTCATCAGGTAGCAAGGCAGCTGTTTACTTTCAAAATAAGAGCGAATAAAACTTTTACGGGTAGCGCTGCATGCTGCTGTTTTCACTGTAATGGTACCACACAGCATTTATGACATCACAGAGCGATTTTGAAGCGAGCACGAAAATAAGATAAAAGTATGTTTAGAATGCTTAAAATACTTAAAAAATAGGAATCTGTTGTTGCATTGCTAACTGAGCTTAAATTGTTGTAGAACTGTTTCCATCAAAAGCATCTTGTTAATATCTTCCGCAAAACCTTTTAATCGCTTTTCTATGGTCAGTAGTTTATGAGACTACACAGAAAACAAATTATACAACTAAGCGTTAACAGTGACGTCATTTTACACTTTGGAGGGGTAAATCTTTGCAAGTTAGTGAGTTGGGGGCTGGCTTTTGAACGCAAAATCGTTTTTCTCGGGGAAACAATGCAAATTAAAATCGTTTTGATTACAACGTGATCATGACGTCACAAAACCCCTTATAACACCTACCCAAAGGAAATAATTAATCGTGCGTAGATTAAAAAAGTAGTTGCTTAATTTTGTTGCTGCACGAAGTTCAATTTGTTTTTCTGCATTCAATTATATTTGAAGAAGGCCTCGGTAAATTTTTGCTCTTTCTTTTTTATCGATTTTGGAATTTGTTTAACTGGGTTTTTGTATTTCAAATTCTTTTACTGAGTTGCTCGCAATAAAGAAGATTTATTTAGTCGTTAAGTTTGAAGAAGGAGCAAAGGCCCTAGATTTTCTCCCGGGCAATTGTGCGCAAATCTTCGTTGACTGAGGATTTGTAACAATAAATTTTTTTAGGTCTAATCTCTTACAGATATCGGTTGTTCATCTATACTATAAAGCGCAATTCTGTCTGTCTCTGTGTCTGTTTTAATTCTTCTGAAACTGCTTGAGGTACAAGCATCAAACCTCACACGATTGATCACCACCCCATGGTAAGTGTCATAAGGATGTTGGTGATGTCATGATGACGTCATATTCAAAAACAATTTTTAAAAAGTTTGTATCACTTGACAGAGGACAACCGCTTTTTGTTTAAACAAAAACCACCTTCCCTCTCACCACGTTACAAAAACTTTCTTTTGTTTGGGATCTAAAATGACGTCACAATCAATGATTCATCGCACAATATGTTTTTTGTTCTTTCTCAAAAAGTAATGATCGCAGAAACGCGATTAAACGTTCTTTCAGGAGATATTCATAAGATGCTTTCGATAAAAACAACTTTACAACAATTAAAGCTTATTTGACTATGCTACGAACTATTCTTTATTTAACCCTGCTCAGGTACCATGTAAAAAATCACGTTAGCAGTACTTTGGGGTCAATATGACCCCATTACTAAAAATATATTTTGCCACCAGTAGAAAACTCAATTTGTTATCAGTCTGTGTTTATTGCTTGAAAAATGTAGTGGAGTGCACAATACACGAATATTTTAAGTCTGACACTCGTTACAGACCATCTTGCTGTGTTCGTCGCAAGTGGTGTTATGAAATCTTATACAGGTGAGTCTGTACTTTTTTTGTCCTTCAATCTCAGACAATGGAAGCATCTCTTGCGCCCTGATGGACAATGCTGGGTGATGTTTTGAACAGCTAGAGGGTAAAATTCCACAGCTGCAAATGATTTGTTTTACAACCTGAGATGTTTGCGGGGTCACCAATCTGCGCTTAGCTTGAACAATCAACGATATGAATAGTACTTTCATGGGGTCAATATGGCCTCGAACATATAAAATGTGAAATTTACAAAAAAGGCAACATTGAAATTAAGATTGAATGAACAGAAACAATTGACAAGAACCTGCAAAAATATACAAATCGAGATGAAAGCTTATAATCTCAAAGTTTGGAATATTTAGCCTATCAAATAAGCCTGGGGTCGAATTGATTCCATGGTACCAGAGCAGGGTTAAGCACTTTAAATTCTCTAAACATTTTTTCTTATCTATTACGCTCGCACGCATAAAAATGGCTCTATAATGTCATAATATGTCTCGTACGATTATCACATTTTTTGCTGTCATAAATAATAGGAAGATATTTTTAAAAATTGCCACCTTTTTGCAAAATCAGTTTACTGAAAAACTGATTTGTGACCTCATTTCTCAATGGATTTTCAAACTTTCTCTAGTAATACAGGTGGTTTCTAGGCGATTCCGATAGTGCATAATATGTGCAATCGATATCAGTTTTTATACTGAAAAAACTAAACTTAAGACTTGTGGCGTAACTTTCTACCCCTTCCAAAAAGTGATAAGCTCAGTAAAAACAAGTAATTTTATTACAAAGACCAAAGAAAATTTCCTTTCCTGCAATATGTGACTCCAATTACTTAAAGCTAAAGATTAGTTTATAATGGCTCATCAAAATTGGTTGCCATACATCAGGTTTCATTTTTAGTTGAACAATTATCCTACTTGATCTAATCAACTTGCAATTGTTGGACAAAGTTAGTTCTTTGGTACATTTTGACTACTTTTCCTCACAAGCAAGGTTCTTTTACATTATCTGTCAACGTTTTAAAAAACGATCCATCAAAAACTGAAGTCTCTAAATCACGGGTCACCGACCGTATGCTGGCGAGGACGATATCATACGAATTACCCGACAACCTGTTTCAAACATATGCTAAAATTCTTCAGTCGATGAACTGGTCCGCGAGTGACAAAATCGCGATAGGAATATAGACGTTTACCTATTTTTTTTTTTGGAGAACACCTCCATCTATGTGAGATATGAAGACACAGTACAGGTCCAGGCTGAATGTCGACGCTGACGTAAGGGTTTGCTTGTCAAAAATAGCTCCAAGATTTGATGAAGTAGGCCCTCGCCATGCTCAGTAATCAGAAAGTAGCCCTTGGTCCAAAAAGTTTGGTGACCCCTGCTCTAAATGTTTATGAAATGTAGTCTACTAGTTAGAAGCACCTAAATTTTGTTGCCCGCATTTTACAAAACAGCAATTTCTACAAAAACTAAATCCTTTTGTACATATTGTCTATTCTTTCTCGATAGCACGGATCTTTGGCATTATCCATCAATTTATTCAAAAAGATTCATCGAAAAATGAAGTCTACAAATTTTTATATGTAGCCTATTGCAAGCAAAACACTTGGTGATTACCCAAGAAAATGACGATTAGGTAAAAATGGTCCTTTCTTATTGTTTGCAACAAAATGTTAAGTGTCGAGCTACGTATGATCAAAATGTTGAAGCAATTTCCTTTGCAATTGGGCGAGGCTGGTGCAGCAGCCAGCTGATTTGATATTCTTAATCTCGACATTATTAATGGGGGCCCCGGCTATTGCTATAACTTAATTGTAAGTGCTTCGTTTCGGATTACTTTGCTCTTTGCATGGCGGTGTTTATGCCAGGGCCAAGGAACATGCATGCAGTCAGAAACGTTAGTTCATATTAATTCGCCTGCCCTACAATAACGAAAATGTGGTAAGTAGCGATCCTAATTTTTATGGCTTGAAACGCATTGTGAGGTCATAATCCTAAGTGATATCTCAATGCTAGCCACTATTTAGTGAAAACAGCAGCAGGCAGCAAAATTATCCACTATCATTTTGATAGCAAACATAAATGGTAAAGCCCATTACTGATACTTGTAATTGCAAAGATATTGGTACAAATCACTTATCTTCATTTAACAGTAGGGAGGTCTGGATCAAGGGCAAAGTTAAATGTAATAAAATCCCAATTTAAGAAAAGATGGAAATTGAAAAATAATAGCATCAATTTGTAACACTGGATTAAGAGGGAATAATTTTGCTTGAAAAGAGCTTAATAGGTGCTTATTGCAATAGGTTATATGACTTAGGAGAAAGACAACCCCCTTTTCATGCTATGGCCGAATTAAAGCAAACAGCGCAGATAAAAATCTTAATGTCACAAATATTAATACGAAAGTGGGTCAACCAAATCGTTAAACCGGCCTACCACTAAATGGCTTATTTCTTTATGAGTCGAAACGACCACCATTTGGGCAACGCCATCAATTTTGACTAAGTTTCACGCCCCCCCCCCCCCCCCTACCCCATTACACGTTTAAAAATTACTAGCAAAAAAATCTACGTAAAATCATAACCACAACAATTTGTAAAATTGAATATAAAAAGAACAAGAGCCGCTTTTGTCGCTATGCCGGAAGCAAGATCAATAGCGCAGCCAAATTAGGAACTTAATACCACAAGTATAAATAAGAAAGGGGCATCACTACATCGTAAAATCAGCTTACCATTAAATAGTAGGCTATATTTCTGTAATTGTGAAGGCAACTACCATTTCGCCGCTACAATCAGTTTTGATTATATTTCAATCACTGCTCCCTAACCAGTATTAACAATAACTTGTTGCAAGATTCTTTTTGAGGATTGCCAGTCATGATTAAGAAAATATGATGATCATAATATCGTGTGCAAGAATTGTGAAAGTGCATAAAATTCATTAATTTTTCGCTACTGCTCACACAAGAGCTTTATGGGTGAAACCGGCGCAGCCGTTTGAACCAAAATAATGAACTCCGACATTACTGATGGAGGGTATCTGCCGGGCGACGCCGTCAAAGCCGGCTAGTCTAAGTATATTTGTTTGTTTTCTTCTGCTCACAAAGCAAGAGTTATCTAAACTGAATTTAAATAAAAAATAGATACAAAAATATTCTGTTTTTTGCGTATAAAGAGGCACATCCAGGAAAAAGGGACCACACAAAACAGTCAATTGCAAAAAAGTTCTTCATATCGCTCGGCCAAACACTGTTTTCGGTTGTCGTCTCCAACAAGAAAATCATCGCCAAAAATGAATGAATTTTAGTTTTTACTTTAGTTCCTACGTTTAGCAAACTTGTGGTTGTGTCTCTCTTGCAAAATATGTCAGAGAAAAGTATCACCTAACCAAGCCAGTCTATACACCCAGTGCTCGGGTACGAGATGGATGCGATGCACGCTCACCAAAGCCCATGATAAAAATGGGTGACATAGAGATGAAAGCGTTTATTGGTTTTTAAAAAACAACTCACAAATCGGGAAAAATTGAATCACACATTAAAAATTTAATCCCTTTTCCATAAAGGTGTATTTGCGCCTGTCTGGGCTTATAACGCTTTGTGAATATCAAGTAGTAACAGGATTGTTTGTGTCATATATCTCAGTTCATGTAAAATAGTGATTTAGTGGTATTTGCGAAGCCAAAATCGGCTGATGCGAATTAGGAGTTTCAACATGTCATTTGGGGTATGATTTTGGCACCTCCACGCTTCCTTCATTCTAAATTGAAATAAAAATCATTTGCAACATTGCAACACACCTGTCTATCTCTGAAGGTCGACGCCTCTTTGATCATAACTTGTTTCAACACTTCAGGATCGGCAATAGTTATTCGTGGTTGCAGCCACATGTAAAATCTATACAAACAAATTTATCTTGCAGGGCAGACTGATTTTGCTAAGCAATGTAAAATGCTGGCTTCTAATTACAAGCAGTGATGGGATTCAAAATTTTAAGAACAGGTTCCCTTTTGTATCGGACTCACTAACAACAGATTCCCCCTTTTCAGAGAACCAAACCGAATTTATAGCTTATAGCTTAAACGTCATATTTACTAGTATGTGTCACTACGTAAACTACATTAATATGAGACGCTTCACATAAATCTAATACATAGCGTTTCGAAATGCCAAATATAACGCTAGTCATCAGTTGTAGTAAACGTTACCCATTTGCTGCGGTCGTCTAACGTCTATAACAAAACACCAAAACGGGTTCGCTGATTATCACGACATTCTGAGAATCCCATCATTGGTTGCAAGCCCCCAGAAGTATACGAGCATCTTTATTTAAGCTGAACGAATGGTGCAAATAAAATCTATATTAAAGAGATTGCGCGAACTGGAGAAGAGGGGAAACTCCTTCCAAAAACATGTAAAAACCCTCGCTTTTTCAGAAGCTTGCATATTCTGTCAAATGCATATCCAAGGAACATGACTTCTTTTGAAAATCACTTCAACTGCCAACATGTTGTAAGCACAAGTAGCTTAGACCCTCAGAATTTCTTTTTGGCTCATTACGTCAGTTGAAGACTTTTTTGAAAAACTTTTTATCCCTTGCTTCAACTCAACTCCATTCTTGCGGAAGTCATTTTTCAACTTTTTACGGTTCACAATTGCCTATGATTTCATACATGAGCAATATCAAAATAGACAGTATTCTGAGGGGTCAAAACCTACAAAGCTTTTTCGCAGTAAGGTTACTTAAATTACCATGAAGCGATATTTTCTAAACGACATGAGAATCATCATTAATAGGCCGCCATATGATCAGGAGTAGTTAAAGCCTATCAACAAATTTACCCATAAACTGGTCCATATTTCTTCATTTTCTCCATATCCATGGTGATAAACTGAAAATAAAATACGCATTTATAGTTCATAACGGTAGCTGACACATCACAACCATGTCTCTGCATCCGCACCAGCCAGTATCTCCATAACCTTCTCATACATCTAGCTTAGACGCCTTTACGTGAAAAACTAAATAATTGACAGTGTGAATAAAATACTTGCTGCCAGTTCCGCCAACTTCTCCCTACAGGGCTACCTGGTAGTTAGGTTGGGGTGAAAAATATTAGTTTATCCGGCTGTATTGGCGTCAGCCTAAAAGCATTTCTGAAAGCTGCAGACGCAAAGCATTTCTGCTGCAGAAAACAAAAGCTGTCACAAGTGGGGGGCATAGCCAATAAACTTATGCTGTGGTAAAGTTTTATCATAATTAGTTTACGTTCAGAGAACTGAGGAATTATTTATGAGTGAATTGGAGATTCCAGGAGTTATTTAAAAAACGGAGGATAAATTCGTTATGTTTTTGTTTCAGTTGGACCGAAATCTGCAAATGGTAACCCATCACAGTTTTTAGACATTTCCCCATTCCATATTTCAAAAAACATTTTCAAATTTAACTTTTATTGAACATGCAAATCACTAGAAAACTTACCCATTGCGGGTTTCTAAAAAATTCCCTTAAATTTCCCATTTCAAGAATCGAAGGTGGATCGTGTGGAATGCCAAGGTTTTTCAAAACTTGCCATCTTCTATGAATGTACCAACTGAAAATAACCAGTGCTGTAATGAGTAGATAAAAATTTAAAAGCGCACTTCTTCCGACATCTGACGTTAAGTTTTTTTGAAACATTTTTTTCAATTGCCGTAACTCTAAACCACCATCTTAAGAAAGTCATAAGAAATGGATTTGGTATGAAAGAAGCCTTAACAAAGAGGAAACTTCCTGAACAAAATCCGCATAATCTCTAAGTTATGGAAATGAGCACCTTCAAGGATGATGGATCTTCCAATATTCCTTTATATACTACATTACCCCTCATCTACTCCGAAAAAAAGGAATTCGTTGAGAGCTGGTAATGTTTGAGCTATTGACAGGCTGTGTTGGAACAGGCTTTAACGCTTTGTTATAATTGTATGAAAACTCATTGAAATAGACTTGTCATAAATACAGCTATGAGATAATAAATAGCTGAAATCTCCAAAGCAAAACAATCTCTGAAAACGGTCCTGATACGCAAAGAGATTGAATGCATCATGCTTTGCCGCTTCACAAAATTTTCGACCGAAGTATGCAAAAGCAGTCAAGCGTGTTTAAACATTATAGAATTAGAGATGAATTTCATTATCAAGTCTTCATAAGTTTTAGGCCCATCCCAGAAACAATATTTTGATTGCGCTCCAAGTTGAGCAGACATACATGCAAATCGTGTAGATACAGATTTGCACACAGCATCTAAAGGTGTAATCAGGAGCAAACCATTTTTTGAAAGGGAAAGGGCAAATTATTGATTGACCATTCTCTTGCAGGTCATATTAGTACTCTTGATTTCATCGATTCCTACCTCAAATTTGTAAGATGACCTTTATTGGAAATTGATGTTTTGTAGCCGAAATAACTAAAAACATTTTCATTCCTTGATCAAATTAAAAAATTTGAGGGGGCATAAAACATGTGCCCCCTATCTACGCCATACACAGCACCCGTCCTTTTCGCTCCGTTAGGATATCATCAATTTTGTGACCGACTTTACTTACCGCGCCAAAACTATGACCGAAATTATCAAGATCCATGTCTCCAGCGATAATATATCCAAAGGTGTAATCATTTTCAATAGTGTGCTATACAAAATCTCAAAAACACTTAATATAACGCAATTAATTAGTACAAAAGCTGCAGAAAACGTCAAAATGATCAAAAAATTTTAATGTGCAGGTTTCTCTGGAATCAAGACCCGAGCAGGCCATGCGATAGCATCAACATTTTTCGAGTAACTGCGGTGAACAATTGACGAAGCATTTTTTTGCAAAACATCATTTTTGCAATTCATAGAAATAAAAATCAATTTTACCGAAAAAGTATAACGTCGGTTGTGGAGCAATTTTTTCAGCGTAATTGTTTTACATAACTGATGATGTCTATCAAAGCAAAATCGATAACATTGTAGGCATACTACCCAACTGATTTTATTGGTTTTTAAATATCTCTTTATCAAATGTCTAAATATGGTGATGCCTCACCAGCATTCTCAATTTCCCTTAATCCACACCAGCATCTCACATGCCAGCCTTCATGATCTTTCACACAAAATTAAATCCGTACTAGCCTATTGTAGGCTAGTCCATCCACAGTGTTTCCGGCATAAAATTCAAATATGCCCTTCTGGGCAATTTCAGATCATGCCGTCGATCCATTGCTGCATTACCGCATAGACCTCATACAAGGGCAACGGTTTTGACCTATATCACATAGGCACTTTACACGTTTCAACCGCATTGCGCTAGAATCAACATGCAGGGATAGCATTTGAGTATAATGTCAGCCTATTATAGTCAGTATAACACATAATAACAACACGGGACAACGTTGTTTCGGGTTACTGACCCTCATCAGTCGTATGCTTATTTTCTGTAATACCCTGTACAAAACACTCCCACTACCCCTCTTTGGTTCAATTAAGGAATACAGGGTATTTTGGAATTAAGGAATTAATTATTTTAATTAAGGAATACAGGTATTTTGTACAGGGTATTACAGAAAATAAGCATACGGCTGATGAGGGTCAGTAACCCGAAACAACGTTGTCCCGTGTTGTTATTATGTGTTATACTGACTGTAATAGGCTGACATTATACTCAAATGCTATCCCTGCATGTTGATTCTAGCGCAATGCCGTTGAAACGTGTGAAGTGCCTACGTGATATAGGTCAAAACCGTTGCCCTTGTATGAGGTCTATGCGGTAATGCAGCAATGGATCGACGGCATGATCTGAAATTGCCCAGAAGGGCATATTTGAATTTTATGCCGGAAACACTGTGGATGGACTAGCCTACAATAGGCTAGTACGGATTTAATTTTGTGTGAAAGATCATGAAGGCTGGCATGTGAGACGCTGGTGTGGATTAAGGGAAATTGAGAGTGCTGGTGAGGCATCACCATATTTAGACATTTGAAGTTTTGGCATTTTATTAAATTGCATGAATCTCTTTATCAATACAGGAATAGTTGCCAAAAACGACCTAATTAGATCAAGCCATCTCGTTGCTCAATAATAATTTATTGGATAGATTATTCACAACTCACCTAAATGTTTATATTATTAGACTACTTAGCTTTACTCACTCCACTGTGTTTCAAGAAGTGGAGTATACTCGGAGATTTGGGGTCAAAACCCACCATGAATATTGACGGTATGCTACTTTTTAACTCAATAAAAACTCCATGCAAGCAATAGCTTAAAACTTGTTCCAGAAAGCGAGAAAATGCTCATTTTTTAGTGTAATTTTCTAAAATGTCCCCGGGGAGCATGCCCCGGGCTTCACTAAAATAATCATGTCTTAGGTTTTCTTAATAAGAGCAACTTATCCCCTTCCCCATTACAAATTTTTGTACAAGCCACTAGTTTCAGGTGCTGTTATTCGCAATTTTGATTGGCCAATGGATTTTCGTCAATTACACTAGAATCAATTTAGGTTAATTTTTGAAACTTTTTGAACGTTTGCCAGTCAGCTTATTTATGAATACTGCAAAACAGGAATTTCTGCAGACTAATCCTAATCCTAATTCTCAGCCTAATGCTATTCCTAAATTTAGTTCTGACACTGTTCTGCAATTCCAGGGATTTTCCGTGTTTCAGTCGTATTCCAGTTTCTCTGGGACGCTTTCCACTTTCACTACATTACCTTATTTGTTACAATTACATTAACGGTGTGTTCTTCAAGAAGCAATCACTTTTCATTTGTTTTGTCATTGTTACAAACAATATAATGGCTTACACGCAAAAAACTTGAAGACCAGTAAAATCAAATGAAATTAACTGAATCAGTGTGACCTGACCCAAACCAAATTTGATTAGACCAGTGGTTCTCAACCTTTTTCGTGCCGTGGCCCACTTCAAGGGGCCACAAATTTTTGCGACCCACTTTCATAAGAACTTTGATGCGATGCCTACAATGTCACTACGCAAAGCGTCAGACATCATGGCAGTGGAGTTGATCTTCGAAAAAAGAAAAGGTTATTGCCTCTCCAATGCCGAGGATAGCCATTACACGACACGTAAGTGGAGTTGATCTCCAAAAAGAAAGGGTCGTTGCGCCTCTAATTCACAGGTGCTGGCCCGTATGGCTGTTTATGTGGACCAGTATTTCTCAACCTCGTTTAGCATGCAAACACATTCTTGAAGTACGCAGACGTCCGTGGCTTACCCGAATGACGTGCTATGGTCTACCGGTTGAGAACCAGTGGATTAGACCTACAAAAATAACCAACAAAACTCTACGTCATGCAAAACACTCCCACACACAAATCCAACATTATGTTCACTGCTTCATGTCTACATGCTCTGCCCTGGTCTACACAATCACTATCACTGTTACCCATAGACAGAAGAACAAGAGATGGCGAAGCATTAAGCAATTCATTTGACTTACCTCCGTTGTGACCAAACAAGATTTTCACAGTTCACCCGCATGCCTTGATCATAACACTCCTCATTCCAAATTAATTTAATCTCGAATAACACTTTATTGATTTTTGTTCCCCACGAATATCGATTAATTTTCGATGGTTAAACAGCGTGGCCCACATTAATTTATTTAAGCCTCACTCTTTCTCCAACACAACCTACTGGCTTCGGATCTACACCGGCAACCTCTACTTACAGCTTACTTTCGGAAATTTTACTTTACACCTTTCTGCTGTCAAATCGACTGACTACGTACAGCTTACTTACCAGTCCCGTAGCACTCCAACTTCGGGCCCCCCCAAAGTAAGCGCAAGAGCCCCTGCGCACAGGTCATATCACTTTAGAGGTGTAAAATTGAAAAGCTGCATTAAGAAAATACACCACAATTTGTACACAAGTAAACAGGCTAATGTCAGAATAAAGCATGCCGATACCGAAGGTGCAAGTCATAAAAAATTCGGCACCGATGCCAGAGTTCAGTAGGACATTTATGCAGACACTGCGAAACGAAAGCAATGACACTGAAAAACATCAAAAAGTTATAAAAACACAGTATCATTTAAATAGTCTGGAGCGAACCTTTTTGTTCGCAAATGCTGTTATGACATTGTCATAATCAAGAGATCGGGCGCAGTCATTTTCGATTGACAACATGGCTAATGAAGATAGTCTACTGTCTGTCATAGACGTTCTATTAAAAGTTTTGATCAGTTTCAATTTGCTGAAGCTTCTTTCAGCGCTGGCAACAGTCACGGGGCAAGTTAGTAAGATTCGAAGTTCAATGTACACATTCGGATACAATTCAAATAAATGAGTCTTTAGAAGATAGTTCAGAAAGTCTTGAGCCGTATTGAGATTGCGTTTTTTTTGTAAAATTAAAACAAACCGCTGTAGCTCAGCGCTCATTTCATCAGAATCAATGTCACCAAACTTTTTTTGGAACTCTTTACAGCAAGTAAGAAGAGCATTTTCTTGTTGCACAAGCAAAAGTTTGTCTCGTGTGTACAAAAACGAAAAGGCGGAAGAAACCTCACGTAACAAATTAAAGCGCTCCTTTATTGACATAATAGCCTGGTCTACTAATGGATAGAAAAAGTTGCTTTTAAATTTCAGTTCAGGAGTAGCTCGTTGTTCCTCTTCACCTTGGTAATCAAACAATCTTCTTTTCTTTCCACTTCTTGACGGAGGAAAAGAAGGATCAATATCCAATTCCTGTGCTATTTCAACAGCAGATGTTGCGGCACTGTCATAACCCGTTGTGCGATAGTTTTGCAAAAACTTTTCAGTTGCCTGGATTTCCGTTTCCATTGTATGAAGGGAGACTCCATACGATTGAAGAATCTTGCTTGCTTTATTGACTTGGAATAGGATATCATACCAAATAAACACCGACAAAAGAAAACTCCATTTTGATAAATGAGCTATCAACGATTTTGTTTCTGAGGCAGCTCTTCCATCTTTTCTTTCTATGGAAATGGCTTCCAAGTCTTTCAGTGCCAGCAACACCTCTTTTAAATTGTATCGAAGAGGTTTGATGCATTTAATTCTGCTTTCCCAACGAGTATCAAGATTATGACTTTATGGACAGCTCCACATGTTTCTTCAAAATTTCCCAACGCTGAGCAGAGGAAGAAAACAGCACATACAACCTTGTAAGTACTCCAAAAAATGTCAATGCTTCCGTCGATCAATTAGCACTGTCAACAACAACTAAGTTAAGGGTATGGTTTGCACAGGGCACGTAAACAGCTTTGGGATTGATGTCTAGCATTCTTGCTTGGACCCCAGAATGTTTTCCTTTCATGTTAGCACCATTATCATATGACTGACCTCGACAATCAGACAATTCGAGTTGCAGTTCGGTCGCTTTTTCTAAGAAAGCGTCCAACAAGCCTTTCCCAGTACTGTCACTTATTCTCAAGTAGCCAAAAAATGTTTCTTTAACAACAGCAGCTTCTTCATTACATAGTACATAACGGAGAATGACAGACACTTGTTCATGATGTGACATATCTGGAATGCAGTCCAAAATTATAGAAAAATATTTTGCCAATTTCAATTGCTGTAAATTTTCTTTTTCAACTTCTGTCGCTAGCAATTCAATTAGTTCATTTTGTATGGTAGGACTCAAATAGTGATCTTTAGTGTTTTTATTCTTGATTCTGTCTTGAAGCTCTTTTAGGATCGGATCTCTTCTTGCCAAAAGCTCAAATATACCCAGAAAATTTCCATTGTGAGGAGATCCTAAGACTTCTTCAGATCCTCTAAAAGCAAGATTCCTTTCCGATAGAAACAAGGCAATGTCGATAAGTCTCTCTAAAACATTTCTCCAAAAACGTCTTTCATTGAAAAAAATATTCATCTCGCGTTTGTCGATAGTGGATGAATTTCTTATCCCTTCAGCTAGCAACATCCATTGACTGCAGCATTCTTGGTGGGAAATGCCGTTTTCATGGTCTTTCAGTTTTTTCGAAAAACCCTCCCATGTATTTATACCACTACAAAAGGGGCTTAGTGTTTTTCCAAATAGCTTACAACAAAAGCAAAAAACTTGATCTGATTCCCCAGAATAAACTAGCCACGACCGTGAAACACTTTCACCATTAGGTAACACACGTTTATAATGGTTGGAGGAAAAACGTCGCCTTGGAGTTGTGTTATTATATGGAAAAGTCATTATTAGTTGATGTGGTCCACGCTTTACTATATCACATCGTTGAGCATCAGAAATACTTTCAGGCCATTTACATGGGTCATCAGGGATAGGGGTAAATTGAGATTCAGTTTTTTTTGATATTGAAGGTTGCGTATTGGCAGGTAAATCACAACTTACATTTTCTGGAAATTCACAATCACTTTGATGCTGATCGTCATAGTCTTCTTTTTCTTGTACACTATAGTTTTCTTCATCCCTCTCGGTACTAGTGCCAGGTCTACTCTGCTCAGTAATCTTGAAAAAATCTGTCATCTTGGGCAATTTCGCTACAGCATCTCGAGCAGTGGCTGCTTCTTTTCTCTTTTGAGCACCACTTTTTGAACGTTTCATTCTATACAATGTCAATAAAATACTTTATCTGCACTCTGCAGTGTACATATATTGTCCCGGTATTTATAGCCAAACAGAATTCCAGACCATTCTATGATTGTTGCGTAACAACGGCATTGTTACGTCAATCGAATAATTAAGATTCTACCAGAAAATCAATCGAAATATTCTAGATTCTGCGAGATAAAATGACGTTGCATTCACTTATGATGTCACAAGCCAATTTCTTCCTACAGTTTAAATCGGTTGTAAACAAGTCTGCTGAACTGAAAATAGTCACGTAGCCAAAAAGCAATTTCAGACTAACTTGGGCCCCCAAAGTTGGCCTGGGCCCCCCCAATTGGGGGGTTTGGGGGGCGGCTGCTACGTCTCTGTTACTTACTATACTTTAGCTTACCCTGCAGTGATATTGCTTTTATATACTTTATATACGTTTATATATATTGCTTATATATATATTCTTGATATTGCTTTTATAAGTTTCAATGACATGCCTTTTTTAGATTGGTCTTGGCTTCATGTTGTTTGGAATTGATCAGAACGATTTCAATTGGTTGATCGAGCAAATACATAACGCTTGTGCAATCTCTGCTGTAAAAGAGAAAAGCATCACGTGCTTTTTGTGAACGTCGTTGGACAAGAGTGTTTACCACGCGATGAAGAACCAATAAACTTTCACTAAAGCGCAGACCAGAGCGTATCTATGCCATATAAGGCAAACCAACGTGACACGCTTTCACACCGATAGTTACTAGATCGTGACACAAAGTTGTTTGCCTGTTGGACCTGTTTCAAGTCAATTATCGTGATTTACTTTGTTTTTACACGAGATTAAATTGTTTTAACCTTTATTCTGGAATTTCAAAGTTGCTCTGAATAAACAAATAGCTAGCAAAAGAGTGGTTCGGGGATGTTGTGAAAGAACTCGTCTTCTAAGTACACTACCGTATCCAGGGTTACCGCTGTATCTTTAGTCAGATATGTGGACAAACGATACTGTGTCCTGCCCTCAACATTTGAGAAACACGTTCAAAATTGGGTAGAAGCAAGGGCGTGGCCAAGTAGGTGGCAAAAAGGCATTGTTTTCCTCTAAAAGATTTATCGAAGACCTGTTTTTGACTGAATTTTCAAGTTCTTTCAAAAAACATGGTATTCATTTAAGCTTTACCCCAGACATCACTTCTAAAATTCGCTAAGTATCCATGATTTTTATCAAAATCGTGTAAGCTCTCTTAAAGACGTCATTAGCAAATACGGTATAGCTTTAAATAATTTAGCCTCTTCCAAAAGTTTTGGCTATCTTGCCTCTGAGCAAAAGATGTTTTTTAACAAGATTCACCGCTTCCATCCACTTTCCCCAATAAATATCGACCAGTATCTATGGAAATCTTATGGTTTTCAACTTCTCATCCAAGTAGTAACCTTATGTCAAATTTCAGAACTGGAAGACTTGCAGTAAGTACACTGAGCCTCGGCGTGTGAGAACATATCTATTTGAAAAACTTCGGACAAGCTTAGAAAATAGCTCATTCGTGTGCACGGAGACTTTCCATACAAGAACTGAACTCAGGTTTAATAGTCTAATTGCGATAGACTTGATAAAGATGTTCTCTTATTGTTCGATTTCGCAACTTAGGCCTATCTCCCCCACCATTGCCAAAAAACATTTCTTCAAGTCGTGGTGTGATGATTAAAAATGTTATTACTGGTGGTCTTTCACAGACATAAAATATCGTTTTCAAGCTAAGACGTTTCTGAATGATACTCAAACCATCAAAGTCCAACATCTGGTTTTATTATTCGTGAAGCCCAAACAAGTAGGAAGCTTCCAAAAAACGTAGGAAAAATCTTCAAGTTATACAAGGTAGCATCTTCAAGAATGAGGAATCTTCTAAGATCCTTTTGAATCATGGACGGGCTGCGTAGGAACAGACTTTAACACTTTGTTATAAGTCTATGAAAACTCATTGAAACAGACTTTGTCATAAACGCACTTATGGGAAGATGAAAAGCTAAAATCTCCAAAACAAAGCAATCATCGCTCATAAAGGTCGTGATCTACAATAAAAAGATTGAATGCATCATGCTTCTCCGCTTCACAGAATTTTCCGCCGAAATGAGCAAAAGTAATCAGGTGTGTTCCAGTACTATTTAGCCAGATGGATTTTGCTATTACGCCTAGATAAGTTTTAGTCCCATCCCCCAGTAACAACAACTTGGTTGCATCCCTAAGTTGAGTACATTGAAATGAAATAGATATAGATTTCCTCACAGCACCAGCTCTTTTCACTCCGGTTCAGTCACTATTGAACCGATTTTATATACCGCGCCAAAACTATGACCGAAATTATCAGAATCCATGTGTCCAGTGATAATATATCCAAAGGTGAAATCATTTTTACTAGTTGCCTAACAAAATCTCAAAAACACTCAATACAATATAATTAAGAGGTACAAAAACCAGCAGTAAAAGAAATTAAACAAATCTTGAATTGTAGGATAAAACGTCAATTTTATCCTAAAAGCATGAACTCAGTTATTGAACAATTTATTTCAGGTCAGTTGTTTTACATAACCGACGATGTCCATCAAAGCAAAATCAATATCATTTTGTGATATACTGCACAACTGATTTTATTGGTTTTTAAATATTTTCATTCAATATAGAGATGGTTGCTCAAACCAACTAAGTAGAGTGAAGTTCACTCCTTGCTAGTTTCGGATCCACGAAGAAGTGTAGGTGATGCGTCCCCCTCATCAGCATTTTCAAATCATGCTTCGTAGATCGGAAAAGTCTATGTTGTTTAGTTTGTAGTAGTTTAGATCAGGATGGTCCAAGATTATGAGCACGAAAGGCCACGTTGGAGATTGAGGAAAACTTTGCGGGCCGCAAAAATAAACACTTCACAGTGATCAAACAACTTAGTTTGCTGTTTAATCGATTTAATGTTTTACTGCACCACAAAAGCACTTTTGATGTTTTGCCCTTGCATGCCGCGTTAAAAAACTAGCTAAACAAAATATTGTTTGTTGTTTTTGGTTATTATGTTGATGCCTGCTGTAATTTTGGTAACCAACAGACGTAAGCAGGCGGCATCTAGCGTTTTACCAGCCATTTAGTACTGTGACTTGCTCATCGATTGCCTTATAATTAAGAAGTTCTATCGCATCTGTGTGCGTTATTAAACATGGAGCACATCTCCAGGCAAAGTTTCTAATAGCTTGTTGCTATCAAGCTTATAATCACTTCCACAATTCACTTCTGCTTACTTGGAGTTGAATTTGAGGATCTGTGCTTACAACTAAGGACATACATCAACTTATGTATGTGTGGTCACAAAGCGTAAAAACGCAACGTTACGCCAAATCCTTACAAATCAACATACAATTAATCCTCGTTCTTGCTAAGGTGCTGCTCTTGCCCAACTTCACTTTCTCGAAAATTACGAGACCAATGGCCTCGTTTATTTTTGTTTCGGCAAAGAAGACTCCAGAGTCATTACCTGCTACTCGCTTGAGAGCAACTTATCCCCTTCCCCATCACAAATTTCTGTGTAAGCCACTAGTTTCAGATGCTGTTATTCGCAATCTTGATTAGCCAATGGATTTTCGTCAATTACACTAGAATCCATTTAGTCTAACTTTCGAAACTTTTTGAACGTTTGCCAGTCAGCTTATTTCTGGATACTGCAAAACAGGAATTTCTGCAGACTAATCCTAATCCTAATTCTCAGCCTAATGCTATTCCTAAATTTAGTTCTAACGCTGTTCTGCAATTTCGAGTATTTTCCGTGTTTCAGTCGTATTCCAGTTTTTCTGAGACGCTTTAGGCGGATTTTCGCTTTCACTACATTACCTTATTTGTTACAATTACATTAACGGTGTGTTCTTCAAGAAGCAATCACTTTTCATTTGTTTTGTCATTGTTACAAACAATATAACGGCTTACACGTAAAAAACTTGAAGACTAGTAAAATCAAATGAAATAAACTAAGTCTACACTTCAACAGTTGAATGTGACAGTGACTTAAACCAAATTTGATTTGACCTACAAAAATAACCAACAAAACTCTTCGTCATGCAAAACACTCCCACACACAAATCCAACATTATGTTCACTGCTACATGTCTACATGCTCTGCCCTGGTCTACACAATGACCATCATTGTAACTCGTAGCCCGAAGGACAAGAGAGGGCGAAACCTTAAGCAGTTTTTTTGAGTTACCAAAGATTTTCACAGTTCACCCGCATGCCTTGATCATAACACTCCTCATTCCAAATTAAATTAATCTCGAATAACACTTTATTGATTTTTGTTCCCCACGAATATCGATTAATTTTCGATGGTTAAACAGTGTGGCCCACATTAATTTATTTAAGCCTCACTCTTTCTCCAACACAACCTACTGGCTTCGGATCTACACCGGCGACCTCTACTTACAGCTTACTTTCGGAAATTTTACTTTACACCTTTCTGCTGTCAAATCGACTGACTACGTACAGCTTACTTACTATACTTTAGCTTACCCTGCAGTGATATTGCTTTTATATACTTTCAAGTTTCAATGACATGCCTTTTTTGGATTGGTCTTGGCTTCATGTTGTTTGGAATTGATCAGAACGATTTTAATTGGTTGATCGAGCAAATACATAACGCTTGTGCAATCTCTGCTGTAAAAGAGAAAAGCATCACGTGCTTTTTGTGAACGTCGTTGGACAAGAGTGTTTACCACGCGATGAAGAACCAATAAACTTTCACTAAAGCGCAGACCAAAGCGTATCTGTGCCATATAAGGCAAACCAACGTGACACGCTTTCACATCAATTGTCACTAATTCCTGATACAAAGTTGTTTGCCTGTTGACCTGTTTCAAGTCAATTATCGTGATTTACTTTGTTTTTACACGAGATTAAATTGTTTTAACCTTTATTCTGGAATTTCAAAGTTGCTCTGAATAAACAAATAGCTAGCAAAAGAGTGGTTCGGGGATGTTGTGAAAGAACTCGTCTTCTAAGTACACTACCGTATCCAGGGTTACCGCTGTATCTTTAGTCAGATATGTGGACAAACGATACTGTGTCCTGCCCTCAACATTTGAGAAACACGTTCAAAATTGGGTAGAAGCAAGGGCGTGGCCAAGTAGGTGGCAAAAAGGCATTGTTTTCCTCTAAAAGATTTATCGAAGACCTGTCTTTGACTGAATTTCTAAGTTCCTTCAAAAAACATGGTATTCATTTAAGCTTTACCCCAGACATCACTTCTAAAATTCGCTAAGTATCCATGATTTTTATCAAAATCGTGTAAGCTCTCTTAAAGACGTCATTAGCAAATACGGTATAGCTTTAAATAATTTAGCCTCTTCCAAAAGTTTTGGCTATCTTGCCTCTGAGCAAAAGATGTTTTTTAACAAGATTCACCGCTTCCATCCACTTTCCCCAATAAATATCGACCAGTGTCTATGGAAACCACAGACAACATTGAAACCTATTGTTTTTCAACTCGTCATCTAAGTAGCCTACTCAGAGGCGTAGCAGCCGCCCCCCAAACCCCCCAATTGGGGGGGGGGGCCAGGCCAACTTTGGGGGCCCAAGTTAGTCTGAAATTGCTTTTTGGCTACGTGACTATTTTCAGTTCAGCAGACTTGTTTACAACCGATTTAAACTGTAGGAAGAAATTGGCTTGTGACATCATAAGTGAATGCAACGTCATTTTATCTCGCAGAATCTAGAATATTTCGATTGATTTTCTGGTAGAATCTTAATTATTCGATTGACGTAACAATGCCGTTGTTACGCAACAATCATAGAATGGTCTGGAATTCTGTTTGGCTATAAATACCGGGACAATATATGTACACTGCAGAGTGCAGATAAAGTATTTTATTGACATTGTATAGAATGAAACGTTCAAAAAGTGGTGCTCAAAAGAGAAAAGAAGCAGCCACTGCTCGAGATGCTGTAGCGAAATTGCCCAAGATGACAGATTTTTTCAAGATTACTGAGCAGAGTAGACCTGGCACTAGTACCGAGAGGGATGAAGAAAACTATAGTGTACAAGAAAAAGAAGACTATGACGATCAGCATCAAAGTGATTGTGAATTTCCAGAAAATGTAAGTTGTGATTTACCTGCCAATACGCAACCTTCAATATCAAAAAAAACTGAATCTCAATTTACCCCTATCCCTGATGACCCATGTAAATGGCCTGAAAGTATTTCTGATGCTCAACGATGTGATATAGTAAAGCGTGGACCACATCAACTAATAATGACTTTTCCATATAATAACACAACTCCAAGGCGACGTTTTTCCTCCAACCATTATAAACGTGTGTTACCTAATGGTGAAAGTGTTTCACGGTCGTGGCTAGTTTATTCTGGGGAATCAGATCAAGTTTTTTGCTTTTGTTGTAAGCTATTTGGAAAAACACTAAGCCCCTTTTGTAGTGGTATAAATACATGGGAGGGTTTTTCGAAAAAACTGAAAGACCATGAAAACGGCATTTCCCACCAAGAATGCTGCAGTCAATGGATGTTGCTAGCTGAAGGGATAAGAAATTCATCCACTATCGACAAACGCGAGATGAATATTTTTTTCAATGAAAGACGTTTTTGGAGAAATGTTTTAGAGAGACTTATCGACATTGCCTTGTTTCTATCGGAAAGGAATCTTGCTTTTAGAGGATCTGAAGAAGTCTTAGGATCTCCTCACAATGGAAATTTTCTGGGTATATTTGAGCTTTTGGCAAGAAGAGATCCGATCCTAAAAGAGCTTCAAGACAGAATCAAGAATAAAAACACTAAAGATCACTATTTGAGTCCTACCATACAAAATGAACTAATTGAATTGCTAGCGACAGAAGTTGAAAAAGAAAATTTACAGCAATTGAAATTGGCAAAATATTTTTCTATAATTTTGGACTGCATTCCAGATATGTCACATCATGAACAAGTGTCTGTCATTCTCCGTTATGTACTATGTAATGAAGAAGCTGCTGTTGTTAAAGAAACATTTTTTGGCTACTTGAGAATAAGTGACAGTACTGGGAAAGGCTTGTTGGACGCTTTCTTAGAAAAAGCGACCGAACTGCAACTCGAATTGTCTGATTGTCGAGGTCAGTCATATGATAATGGTGCTAACATGAAAGGAAAACATTCTGGGGTCCAAGCAAGAATGCTAGACATCAATCCCAAAGCTGTTTACGTGCCCTGTGCAAACCATACCCTTAACTTAGTTGTTGTTGACAGTGCTAATTGATCGACGGAAGCATTGACATTTTTTGGAGTACTTACAAGATTGTATGTGCTGTTTTCTTCCTCTGCTCAGCGTTGGGAAATTTTGAAGAAACATGTGGAGCTGTCCATAAAGTCACAATCTGATACTCGTTGGGAAAGCAGAATTAAATGCATCAAACCTCTTCGATACAATTTAAAAGAGGTGTTGCTGGCACTGAAAGACTTGGAAGCCATTTCCATAGAAAGAAAAGATGGAAGAGCTGCCTCAGAAACAAAATCGTTGATAGCTCATTTATCAAAATGGAGTTTTCTTTTGTCGGTGTTTATTTGGTATGATATCCTATTCCAAGTCAATAAAGCAAGCAAGATTCTTCAATCGTATGGAGTCTCCCTTCATACAATAGAAACGGAAATCCAGGCAACTGAAAAGTTTTTGCAAAACTATCGCACAACGGGTTATGACAGTGCCGCAACATCTGCTGTTGAAATAGCACAGGAATTGGATATTGATCCTTCTTTTCCTCCGTCAAGAAGTGGAAAGAAAAGAAGATTGTTTGATTACCAAGGTGAAGAGGAACAACGAGCTACTCCTGAACTGAAATTTAAAAGCAACTTTTTCTATCCATTAGTAGACCAGGCTATTATGTCAATAAAGGAGCGCTTTAATTTGTTACGTGAGGTTTCTTCCGCCTTTTCGTTTTTGTACACACGAGACAAACTTTTGCTTGTGCAACAAGAAAATGCTCTTCTTACTTGCTGTAAAGAGTTCCAAAAAAAGTTTGGTGACATTGATTCTGATGAAATGAGCGCTGAGCTACAGCGGTTTGTTTTAATTTTACAAAAAAAACGCAATCTCAATACGGCTCAAGACTTTCTGAACTATCTTCTAAAGACTCATTTATTTGAATTGTATCCGAATGTGTACATTGAACTTCGAATCTTACTAACTTGCCCCGTGACTGTTGCCAGCGCTGAAAGAAGCTTCAGCAAATTGAAACTGATCAAAACTTTTAATAGAACGTCTATGACAGACAGTAGACTATCTTCATTAGCCATGTTGTCAATCGAAAATGACTGCGCCCGATCTCTTGATTATGACAATGTCATAACAGCATTTGCGAACAAAAAGGTTCGCTCCAGACTATTTAAATGATACTGTGTTTTTATAACTTTTTGATGTTTTTCAGTGTCATTGCTTTCGTTTCGCAGTGTCTGCATAAATGTCCTACTGAACTCTGGCATCGGTGCCGAATTTTTTATGACTTGCACCTTCGGTATCGGCATGCTTTATTCTGACATTAGCCTGTTTACTTGTGTACAAATTGTGGTGTATTTTCTTAATGCAGCTTTTCAATTTTACACCTCTAAAGTGATATGACCTGTGCGCAGGGGCTCTTGCGCTTACTTTGGGGGGGCCCGAAGTTGGAGTGCTACGGGACTGAGCCTACTAACTTTACGTCAAATTTCAGATCTATAAGACTTGCAGTACAGTCATGAACAAAAGTTTAAGACCACATGTAATTATTACGAGTTTCTTTGCACAAGGTAGTACAACACTTTATTTACATTTGGCAAATTATTTTATTTCGCACCTAATCAATCATAAACACATGGAAGACAGTACGATACAGTCTAAACAATCATATACAAAAAATGTTCCGATTCTCAATATTTTATGTGGCCTCCTGTGTTTTTGATTACAGCTTTGATTCTTCTTGGCATACTTTCGATCAAACTTTGGCAGTACTCCTTGGATATTTCTTTTACCCAGACTTCCTTTATCGCTTTTACCAACTCTGTACCACTTAATGGTTGCTTTTCCGACACTTTATTTTTCATTGATCCACAAATTCTTGATGGGATTTAAATCCGGACTGTTTCCTGGCCACTGGAGAAGGTCGATATTGTTGCTATCCAGAAATTTTTTTGCAACTTTGAAACGGTGGCAAGGAGCGCCATCCTGCATAAATATTTGACAATTGTCAACTTGTAGGTGAAGTTTTAGCTTCTCTAAGAGCATTTGCACGTATTTTGGCCCATTCATAGTGGTTCCTGGAAGCAGGAAACTGAAAGCAGCGACACCATTTCTGGACATAGCCTCCCAAACCATCTCATTAGGAGGGTATTTCACTGTTGGTATGGGGTATCTCTCATCAAAACGTTTTCCAGTTGGTTTACGGACGTGCCTCTTTCGAACTACAAACTGTTGGAAGATTGATTCATCGGAAAAAGCACTTTTTCCCATCGCTTGGCGGTCCAATGTTGATGATTATTAGCAAACTATAGACGCTTGGCTTTCATAGCCGCAGTAAGCCTTGGTTTCTTGACCGGTTTGTATGACTTCATATTAAATTCTTTGGATAAACGCCTGGAAACGGTCATATGACTAATTTGACGACCTCTGCGCAACAATTTGCCCTAAATTTTCTTCATTGAAGTCATGGGTGACCTCACAATTATTCTCCTCATCACGTTGTCTTCTCGTGCAGTGGTGACACGCGGTCTTCCAGTCCTTTTCTTATTGGTACAGGAGCCATCCTGTTGATACTGCGCAATCGCTTGATGCACTGCTGTCTTGCTGCACCCCATTTGAGTAGATATTTGCTTTTCGGATAGATTCTGGCCGCGTAAGGCAACTATCTGATCCCTCTGAACCTCGTTTAGAAACTTTTTCTTGCCCATTTTAGGCACCAAAAAAATCAACCAGGAAATGTGGACAGAAGTAAGAATTGGCGCAAAATGAAACACAACGAAGAAAACAAACTTATGATGTAACAATAAAATATGGCTGATGCAATCACATGCAAAATGTTGAAAATCGTCACTTTTGCATAGTGGTCTTAAACTTTTGTTCATGATAGTAAATACACTGAGCCTCGACGTGTGAGAATATATTTATTTGAAAAACATCGGTTAAGCTTAGAAAATAGCTCATTCGTGTGCACTGAGACTTTCCATACAAGAACTGAACTCAGGTCTGGTAGTCTGATTGCGGTAGACTTGATAAAGATGTTCTCTTATTGTTCGATTTCGCAACTTAGGCCTATCTCCCCCACCATTGCCAAAAAACATTTCTTCAAGTCGTGGTGTGATGATTAAAAATATTTTTACTGGTGGTCTTTCACAGACATAAAATATCGTTTTCAAGCTAAGACGTTTCTGAATGATACTCAAACCATCAAAGTCCAACATCTGGTTTTATTATTCATAAAGTCTAAACAAGTAGGAAGCTTTTAAAAAACGTAGGAAAAATCTTCAAGTTATACAAGGTAGCATCTTCAAGAATGAGGAATCTTCTAAGATCCTTTTGAATCATGGACGGGCTGCGTAGGAACAGACTTTAACACTTTGTTATAAGTCTATGAAAACTCATTGAAATAGACTTCGTCATAAACGCACTTATGGAAAGATGAAAAGCTAAAATCTCCAAAACAAAGCAATCATCGCTCATAAAGGTCGTGATCTACAATAAAAAGATTGAATGCATCATGCTTCTCCACTCCACAGAATTTTCCGCCGAAATGAGCAAAAGTAATCAGGTGTGTCCCAGAACTATTTAGCCAGATGGATTTTGCTGTTATGCCTAGATAAGTTTTAGTCCCATCCCCCAGCAACAACAACTTGGTTGCATCCCTAAGTTGAGTACATTGAAATGAAGTAGATATAGATTTCCTCACAGCACCAGCTCTTTTCACTCCGGTTCAGTCACTATTGAACCGATTTTATATATCGCGCCAAAACTATAACCGAAATTGTCAGAATCCATGTGTCCAGTGATAATATATCCAAAGGTGAAATCATATTTGTCGCGTTTAAATAGAGTTTTGAATCTATCTCAATCTTAATTTACTTCTTAAAATTGACGCGACTGGCAGTATCGATCGAATAATTAAGTTTGGTTGCAACTTAATAGCTAGGAAAAGATTGGCTTCCACTAAGATACTTTAACCCACGCACTTTTCGGTCAAGAACAAAACAATATATTCACAAATCACTTTTACAACTTCGAATTCCTTCGCTTGCCAAAACACAGAACTAAAGCACTTCAATAAATAGATATCAGATTAACAGAGACTAACTAAACTAAAAACCACCAAAATAATTGCTTAATTCCTGTCACAACAATCACCACACAACAACGTCTTTTTACTACACTCTGCTATCTTTCTCTGAACTACGCTCTCTCTGAATGAATAAAATCTTGCCGCCTTATATATATACGACGGAAAATAATCTAGAAGTTGCTAGAACATCACATGACACAAAAAAACATTGTTAATAAGTTACGTAAACGGTAATAATAAAAAATAAGAAAAAATCTTCGAGAAGAAACAAGAATCACTAGAATACGGTGGAAAACTAAGTCACGTAAACAGCCATTGTGACATCACAAAAGGCGGTTGAGTTACAAATGCATTAATAAATCAGAAAGAAAAAAGGGCTTTCTTCGAAAACAGTTTAGCAAGTTTAGGGCTTCAGACAGATTAGATTTACAATTTAAAATGATCACTGCAAAATAAAACAACAGATAACAATAACTGTATATATATAAAAACTACTCTTTTAACGCAAATTTACTTATTCGTGACAATTTTCAATAGTGTGCTACACAAATTCTCACAACACTCCATATGATATAATTAACAGCTGCAAAAATCTGCAGTAAAAGAAATTAAACAAATCTTGAATTGTAGGATAAAACGTCAATTTTATCCTAAAAGCATGAACTCAGTTATTGAACAATTTATTTCAGGTCAGTTGTTTTACATAACCGACGATGTCCATCAAAGCAAAATCAATATCATTTTGTGATATACTGCACAACTGATTTTATTGGTTTTTAAATATTTTCATTCAATATAGAGATGGTTGCTCAAACCAACTAAGTAGAGTGAAGTTCACTCCTTGCTAGTTTCGGATCCACGAAGAAGTGTAGGTGATGCGTCCCCCTCATCAGCATTTTCAAATCATGCTTCGTAGATCGGAAAAGTCTATGTTGTTTAGTTTGTAGTAGTTTAGATCAGGATGGTCCAAGATTATGAGCACGAAAGGCCACGTTGGATATTGAGGAAAACTTTGCGGGTCGCAAAAATAAACACTTCACAGTGATCAAACAACTTAGTTTGCTGTTTAATCGATTTAATGTTTTACTGCACCACAAAAGCACTTTTGATGTTTTGCCCTTGCATGCCGCGTTAAAAAACTAGCTAAACAAAATATTGTTTGTTGTTTTTGATTATTATGTTGATGTCTGATGTAATTTTGGTGACCAACAGACGTAAGCAGGCGGCATTTAGCGTTTTACCAGCCATTTAGTACTGTGACTTGCTCATCGATTGCCTTATAATTAAGAAGTTCTATCGCATCTGTGTGCGTTATTAAACATGGAGCACATCTCCAGGCAAAGTTTCTAATAGCTTGTTGCTATCAAGCTTATAATCACTTCCACAATTCACTTCTGCTTACTTGGAGTTGAATTTGAGGATCTGTGCTTACAACTAAGGACATACATCAACTTATGTATGTGTGGTCACAAAGCGTAAAAACGCAACGTTACGCCAAATACTCACATATCAACATACAATTAATCCTCGTTCTTGCTAAGGTGCTGCTCTTGCCCAACTTCACTTTCTCGAAAATTACGAGACCAATGGCCTCGTTTATTTTTGTTTCGGCAAAGAAGACTCCAGAGTCATTACCTGCTACTCGCTTTGTGGCGCTGAAGCCTGCGCCATTCTGAAAGCTATTTGCTGGTCTCGGTCACATCAACAAGTGTGTCTCTTTTCCTTCGCTCAAAATCACGCTCCGCTCTTGCTGCATTTTTTGTCTGCATTTCCTTGTTTTTCACGCTCTCTGACACATCTGGTGGTAACTATCCATACTCATCATTTTTATCAGGCTACACTGAGCTCCCTGTTACTCATTTCTTCCTGATAACAACACTGTCGATGAGCTAGTCATACAAGATGCACTGTTTCATTCACCTACAGTCCTTGTAATATCTCTACTCTTCCTCTTATCTCTCGCATCCACTCATGATTTTTTTCGGACAAGAGACGCAGTGTCTCATCAAAGTTTTCGATTCAAAAGTTCCCTCAGTAGCCTATCTACTAAAACACTTGTGCTTTTTTGTAACGCTCGATGTGTCCTCTATCATCTTCGCTGCAGTGGACACTGGCTTCTTTTCAACATTTATCTCACTAGAATCGGCAAAATTGTGAATCCTCCATGCAACGCACGAATCAGCTAACAACAACAACAACAACAAAAGCAACATCACGATAAGTGACTTGTTTAAATCCATGAAAAACCCTGAAGTTTTTCAACATCTGAGCATTTTGCATGCTTTGAAAAATGCGACGCACAGAGAGTGTTTAAAGGCCTCACCAAAGCTCTTCGCGGGCTGTCTGCTTCCCGCGTGCCAGAGTTTGGCCCACCCTGGTTCAGATCACAGGCCTCACTTCTAATAACAATCCAGGGCGAATCCAGCGTGAATAGAAAATGAAGCTCATGAATAAGCAGTTCAAATATTGATTTTTTCTTGACTTTAGAACTATTTTATAAATTTAGATTGTTTTCTAGTCCTCAAGTTTGCACGTGCCTCCCCCCACAAAATCAAATCGAAAGTTGGCATACATTCCTCTCCTTATACGCATACGTATTTGGAGCACATGGTTTTGTTTTATTTGGAAGCAACGAATGACTAGCAGCTTCCCCCAGAGCTTTATTTTTGTAATGTCGTATCTTAACTTTGATAAGTTTGCAAATATTCTGATCATAAAATTACGTTACTCAATCAACGCAACAACCTTGCGAACATGTTTTGTGTTTTTATTTAATTTGATTAGTTTTCAAATAATAAAGTCCACTTGCTCGTATGCGCTCTTTCCTCCCGCTCACAAATAGATTGTAACTTTTTCCATGCATTCTTCCTCTAACAGATCGCTAGTCCGCAAGCATCCATCTGCCCCCAAGAGTCTAACCTAATGCTCTGCCAACCTACATTAAATTTTCTTGAGCTACATCTAACTGATAAACCTGGCCACAGCCTATTAGTCTGTACTTCTCTTTCGTTCTATCATAACAAGTAAAGCTGACTGTTATTTGAGTCTTTATGGATAGGTCTGTTTGAGCTGGACTGTTTGTGCAATAATCGTTGTCTTCTAGATCTCATCTTCTTAAAAATAAACAAATTATAAGAGTACGGCCCTACTCAATTTTGCTTTGATTTTAAAAAATTTACAGTCTAGAAAGATAAGTTTTAAAACAAGCAAACAAGTATATTTCGTGTATTTTTGTGCTTTGCCACTAAAAGCTCACAGTGTTGCAATTTTTCTTTATATGCCTTCACAACCCAGAGACTGAGGTAATTAACGTTACTGTGTTGAGTTTGTTTTTGGCTGCAAAGCGAGGAAATGAAAAACAGAACAGCACGATGCAAACTTCGATTTCAAAAATTCCTCAAATAGAATCTACATTGAAAAATTCTTGTATATTTTTAAACGTTTACCTCTTAGCTTTTTTCTAACACTTACGCTGCTGGTATGTTTTTTTACGCTACGTTAATTTTCATTTGTTTTGTCATCATTACAAAAATACGACGGTTTCCACCATAAAAAATTGAAAACTTGTAAAATCTAATTAAATAGATTAAATACGCACTTAATGGGACTCGACGTAAATTAAAATTGCTGGCAATGACAAAATTTGTTAACTTTTGTCACTCCTACAAATTCATCAACTGCTTGCATACATGAAAGATGCAAGCAGTTGATAATTTGTAGAAGTCACAAAAGTTAACAAATTTCAAACACAAATGAACTTAACAGTAGTTTCAGAAAGCACTAAAATCGCGTGTTTTTGAGTGCAATTTTGCAGAATATTTCCGGGGGCGCACGCTCCCCGACCCACCTAAGGTCTTTTTTTTCGAGATTTCGTATCTAGCACGCTGCATATCTAGCCTCAAAAGCGCGTTTCCAGCTTTTCTTGAAATTCACTTTCAAACTCCAAATCTGTAAGCTCAACTTTTTAGCCAGCTGCAGTTAGCAAAGCAGAAGTAGTTTTACTATCACCGGTGTATTGTTAAAAGTGAGCGTTGAAATGTCGAGATGGTAACTAAAGTAAGGCTAGCTTAGGAGCCCAAAATGTTGAAAGATTCGATTGCAATTACAATCACAGGAAACTAAACATTGGCTATGAATGCAGGAAAGACTCGAGTCGTAGTAAAAAAAGACTCGACTTGACTCGAGTCGTTTGGATGAAATAACTCGACTCGACATCAATGATTCGTGACTCGACTTGAGACTCGAACTCAAGGGATTCGTTCCCAACACTGCTAAATTCAATTTTATTACTAAAAAGCTTTTACAGCTAAGTTATCAATAATTTCTAAATGAAATAAGACGGTCAAAAATGAAAAGTGTTTTATAAATTGTTCTTCACTTTTTCTCAAAATATTGAATTCAAGCCGTGTTTTACGGAAATGATCACCGCATTTCTTTCCCTAAGTAGGTAACCTCAGTGCTGAGCAGCAACACTAAAGTAAGCAATGACCAACTTCATTGGTTACTTTGCACCGACCAGACAAGAAATTAAATGGCTACGGTACTTTTTCTTGCAAACTACAAACTGAACACATTCTTTCAAAACGATCACAATAGTAATTCTAGAAATCATAATTCAATTTTGCTTTGATCAGTAAATCTATGCTGGTTCATCGACAGGACTTCTGGGTGATACGTGTAGAAATACATCATCTTTTGGTTGTGTGCTAGCTACAAAAACCATTTCCAATGGTGGTGCCTAAAAATATTTCAGTTTATTACAATCAGAAATCATAGCCACGTTTTCATGCTTAACAAGGTGGAAGAATGCTCCTTTTAGTATCCCCCCAAAACGCAGTGTTTTTACCGGAGTAAACAGCTTCATGTCAAGTCGTATAAAAAGCTCTGACAGCTGATACCTATACTCACAGATCTTCTGCTTGACGTTCAGAAATGCAGGTAATGTGGATAAGTCAAGCAATTAATAATGAAAAATCAATCACCTCATTGAACACAAGACGAAAGAAGTGTGTGGGCGACTGCGAAAGAAACTTACAATGTTTTGAGTCAGCAGTCGGCCGCACGTGTCGATGTGATCAGTGCAAGCAACAGTGTGAACTCAAAGACGTGATTAAAGTGTCCCGCCTATGGGAAGCCGCCTAGAAAAAAAAATTACTTACTTTGTTTTTTTGCGTATTTATCACAAACCAGTCAATAAAGTTAGCTGCAAAATACATCGAAAATTTCCGATATATATATGTCGGAAATTTTTGGTTTAAATATCGGAAAAAAACAGTAGCAAAATATATCGGAAGTTTTTGATATATACATCGGAAATTTCCGACATACTGTATATCGTACAAAATCCATCTTAAATCGGACAAAAAAACAACTAAAAATAAGTCGGAAATTTCCGATATATATCGGACAAAACCCACGTTAAACAAGACAAAAAATAGCATCAAAATATATCAGAAACTTTCAATAAATGTCATATGACCTATATTGGAAATCTAGAAAAAATTTCATGTGATTTCGTGATCTCAGATCTCGGTACTCAGTGGTAAAGAACGAAAAAATATTTGAAACTTCCGCTATGCAGGCACTAATTTTGATAAATAAGGTGCAACGTGACATCAACATGGAAATACAGACAAAATGGGAGTGACGGTCGATCAAAATAAGCTATTCATTACAAACGAAATACAAAGCTGCCAAGCCTCAGTAGGTTTTTTTTATGGGGGGGGGGGGGGGGGGGACGCCACAAATTAAACCCACAAAAAACTAACAAAACCTCTCTTCCAATTTGAAGCAGGCAGAAACAACTTCAGCTAAAAGTCTAATCATGTAGCTTACTACAATTTCTATGGGTCACAAGCACAAAATTTCAGGAGCACTGCTTTAGGGCTTACGCGGGTAATTTTCGGCAGTTATCGGCTAGTCCGCTAGTGTTTACAATACAGGCCAAAATGTCTTCTGGGTTAAAATGATGCCATAATTGTACTAACGCACAAAATCACATAAAATTGCATGTAGATTTTCAATAGAGCTCATATGGTGAATATCAGAAATTTTAGATCTATGTTGCAGCTGTTTTTTCTCTTATCTAAGGTGGATTTTGTCCGATATATATATACTATATATCAGAAATTTCCAATATACTTTGCAGCTGTTTTTTGTCCGATATATCACTGTACATCAAAAATTTTCGATATATTTTGCTGCAAATTGTACTGAATGGATTACAATACATGCGCAAAAAACACTCCCAAAAGTATGTGCTTTTTTCCAAATTGCACCCCATACCAGCCGCTTAACTGCCGATGAGGTACTATAGCACTATTTACGTCAATATACAAGGGGCATAAGACTGCACTACTGAGATCTATCTTCTAAATTTATATCATATTGAATTCATATTCTATGATCAGAGACCTGAGATTCTTAAGCTGCTACTTGGTTTCAGACTAGCAGTTCAAGCAAATAATTACTGTACTTATTCAAAGTTTTGTTGTTTAGAATAATTGTAGTAACATAAAGATTAAAAGAATGTCAATGACATAGCAGTGGGGAAGAGCAGAATGAAATCGTACTGATAGTATGTATAGAAATGTATTCTTGCCAAAAACATGCAAAAATATAAAGTAATATTGCATATTTCGTTCTTCCTGCAATAATACATTTGCTTGTCTTAATTTTATTCTGTAAAAAAACTAAAACCAAAACAGAGCCGCAAGCTTGATCTACAAAGTAGAATGAACTCAATTATTTTCCTGAAACTCGAAAAATGATTATCCATGTGCTCGATTCAAATCGTCCGATGCCAGTGTGAAAACGATTCAGCCGAACCCAGGCTAACCGGCTGAGTTCATCACCTTTTGGCAATGGCCCTACATCGGTAACGAAAGAGTGAAGGCGTGTGATGTTTTTTGTCCAGTTCTCTTTCCAGGTATAGCGGATCCATGTTGAAGCATTGGTGTTTTGAGCCAGCAAGCCTTGAGCTTTGATGACTAATGGTTTTCTTGATTTAAAGCGTCTCTTTGTCATTGGTCTCTTGAAATAGTTATAAAGTGTATGGCCTGGTTTTAAAGAATGACGTGCCAGTAAGAGTGTGGCAGCTTTACGGGAAAGCTCAGCGGGGGAATGCCAGGGAGAACTGGAAGATACTCAGTTGGGGTTGGTTTCAGGCATCCTGTCACCATGCGCAAGGCATCATCAATAGGTCTGTCAAGCAGGTATGTATGTGCACTGCGACTCCATACTGGTGCGTAGTACTCGGTGGTGGAGTAGACAAGGGCCAGGATTGTGATGCGTAAAGATGTTCCACGTGCTCCCCAGCCAGTACCCACCAGTCGGCGGATCAGGGCGACGCGTGATGTAAGTTTCTTGCTCAGGGTGATAAACGCAGGCGAAACAATAAAATGTCTTCAACCTGATGCGGGGTTGAAGTTACTGAATATTTTGCCATACTTGAACATTACACATTCCAAATGCAGAATTTGAACTCGCATTTGTAAATCCTTTGTGCGCTCGAACCGAAATAATATTCAATCGAGTTCACAGCCCTCATAAAACCTGTTCGCACTTACCGGTGTATCAGTACAGACGCCCAGCTTGAAATTGGAGATTATTTTACAGATTGTCATTTTCACTTCCAAGATCGCAAATCTCATTCCAATACAGTTGCGCGGTCCTGCGCCAAATGGCTGGTAAACTATCGGATCGATCTTACTCATGTCTTCGAACCTGGAATGGCACAAAATAAACAACTGAGACCAAATTCTAGTTTAGGCCACGCGTTAATTTCTGGGGAAGAAATCAGATTTGTACTGATTTTTAAGAAGGGAACCCCTGGTGTTCTTCCGGTATAAAAATGATTAATAATTCAAAATGCTTACAACATTGGCAGTTTGTCAGTGCTTTGAGGCTTCGTCATGATAATTAGGATACACGCGGCTTATCGTTTAAGTCGGGAGATAACGGCAATCCGTTTCGCACCAGGATATATAAACTGACTAGCTACCTTACCACCGGAGCGATGGCGTAGTGATTAGAGGGTCCGCTTCGTAGTCGATAGACATGGGGTTCATTACCTAAGTCGAGTCATACCAAAAGACTTCAAAAAATGGTATTCTGAGCTTTCCTGCTTTGCGCTCAGCATAAAAAGAGATAGTGAGGAGAACAAGCAGGCAGGCTTGCTTGTTGTGTCCTTGGGCAAGGCACTTAGCGGAATGCTTCCACCTTTATGTGGCAGACAGGTGGCCTACCCGTACTTCACCGGATTACAATTGTGAAGTTGCTAACCCAGCATGTCGTAAAAGGCGACCTTTGGGTACCCACCAGTGGCAGTCCGCCCTGTTGGTGGTGGGGCTACCAGTTACTCATGACTGGCTCGAAATGGGCTGCCATCTATCCCCTAGTCTAATTTCAATTAGGTTGACGGCATGAACCTAAATTGACGTTCGTGCCGTTTCTCCATCCCGAGGAAAAGGAGGGGTAATCACTAAAACAACAACAGTTATCTTACTACCAACAAAGCTGTTAACGGAAACCCAGAAATTGTTACTTAAATTATCCAGAGTAAACAAAGTCAAAGTTGCCGTTGCTTTGATCCAATCGATTTTTAGATCACCCTGGACCCTCATTGAAAACCTACTGAGAATCTTGTCGATTATAGTGTAGGTACAGCCTTGGTTGTCATACATGTGGCATTCGGTTGGTCAAGTGATCAAGTTTAACAGCTTACCGACAGGTAGGGGCATTGGGTTAACGGCTAATGATGGCAATCGGTCTTCAATAACAGTAAAAATGAAGCAACAGCAATAGTTAACGACCTTTCTGGAACGAATTTCCATGGATCACTCCAGTATTCCTCAGAATGATGCAACGCATACACTGGGATGTCAACATGCGTTCCTGCAGGAATAGTGATTCCTTTCATAGTGATCTCAACATCGGTGTAACGAGAGTTTCTAAAAGAAAAAAATTAATGAAATTCCTTATCCATTGCAATGATGTTCAAGCGTAATCGGAATAAGCGATTGGTTTGCTTTATTAATTTGAAAGGCTTCAGATTGTAAAAGTTGCTTCGACAAAATAAAAACAAAGTGAAATGTTATTATAGCCAATTCGTAATGTCAATAAAGTGCCAAATAATCATTTCACGGTCAGCTAAATAATATGGTTCAAGGTCAAGTACGAAAAATGGCTTAACATAGCATATTTTGTCTTGAGATTACTTCCCAAATGCAAGTCTGGACAGCTTTTTCAATAACATCAGTTTCATAATAACATCTATTGATGGCACGTTTCAGCATTCATATCGATGATCATTTTTACTAAGTTTTAAGTCATTATATACTGCTTTAAACAATTTGTGCAAAAATTATTGAAATCGTCGTTGCCGTAACAGGTGCGCAATGGCAAGAGACTGAAACAGTTTACTGTCTAGTTTTGTGTTTGCCATTATCAATTAACTCAAAAAGCCATTGAAATAGTCATATCATTGTATTGAGCAGCAGTCTGGGCTAGGTCAGCTAGTTTAAACATACTCTCCTACAACAAATATTTTGACATACAAAGGTCAATTGGAAAACTACATAGTTAATTGAGCGCATTCCTTCTAGACAAATAAAAAAAGGTGTCCAAAAACGTGCAGCAAATATGTTACTTCTTGCTTACTTAACAAGTCCACAGCTTTAAGTAGGTTTAGATTTGAGTCAGTCGAAAAAACTAAGTAGGTAGTATCTTGCCTTTGATACCCTACAGGATTATCGATCCTTTCTCGCTGTTACATATTTCTCAGAATATTTGTTTTGTTTTGATATTATGTTTTAATATATTTGTTATTTTATGCAAAAGCAAATCAAAAATAATCACACGAACATCATTTCTATGACTGATTTCCACAAAAAAAACTACTTTTTAAACAGCAAACTCACAAAAATGATGTGAATAATGTCATAAATTTTCAATTTCTGATAAAACAATTTTGATAAATCAGAACATATTCAAGCTAACACACTTCTGTTTTGAACATGTAATAGGCTTTAGACACGCAGGCTTGGAATTTGGCTGATCTAAACTGTGCTCACGCTCATGAGTTTGTAATCAAGTAGCGTTCGATTTTGTTGTTCCAACAAACTCCAAAACTGAAGTACTAAAGCTCACGTTAAAGTCGACATCTGCAAAGCATGATTAAATGTTTATCGACCAAATACCTAAAATCAAGGGCGTCCCCCGATTAGGAGCAGCAAACCTAAGCACCATGGCAACCTAATATTTATTGTTTCTAAAGAGAGAAAAACGGTTTGGTTTCTTTATGCAGAAATGTAAAATATAGAGGGGTCTACCCTGTTTTCTCTTTGACCATTTTAGGTATCGAAAATTTTAATATTTAATAATCAATTACCTAAAGAAGAGTTGTGTGTACGTACGCACGTATGGGTCAAACTCCTGTAAAAGCACTAGCCGTACAAACATCGAACTTGGCAGGATTAATCACTTCCCAAGATAAGTGTCATAAGAGGATTCGTGACGTCACGATGACGTCTTACTCAAAGATCATTTGTTTAAAATTTGCATTTCTTTATAGAGAAAACCGTTTTTTTGCTCAAACAAAAGCCAGCCCCAAACTTACCAACTTCAAATCTGGTTTTCTTTTGAGCCTATAATGACGTTACAGCTAAGGCTTCATTGCATAATTTGTTCTTTTTATTTTCTCAAAAACTACTCATCGTAGAAACGAGATTAAAATCTTTTTCTGAAGATATTAACGAGATATTTTCAATAATACAAAATTCTGCAACATTTAAAGTTACACTGACGTTGCAACAACAAATTCTTTTTTCGAGCATTTAGTTATGCTTTTTCATTTTTTCCGGAACGCTTCAAATTCACTTTGTAATATGATAATACTGCCTGGTACGATTACAGTGAAAAAAGCACCAGGAAGCAGCTAAGCGTCAAATTCTTTTCACAGCCATTTCGAAAGCAAACAACTGATATGCTGCCTGTAACAGAAGAATGACACATTACAGTATTAGCATGGTGGCAAGTCAAAAACCTGTTTTCAAGTGTCGCAATGACAAGTTATGATACTTTTGCACAATTGTGTTGCAAGCTTGACTGATTTTAACCTATACGGCATTGTGATCAAATGCAGCAAAGTTGAACGAATTGACAATTATTCAAACGACATCTTACAGGAATCACTGCAAGCATGCGCATCTTTGCAATAATAATCTGGTCGATCGATTATACTCCTAAATAATAACCTAATGTTCTGTAATAACTTCACCGTAGGTGCTGGACTTTGGGTTATTTTGAACTTCCTCTAGCTGCAATTATGCCAGGACCTAGCAATATATGCGCAGCCAGAGATTATATGTCACACAAGTAGGCTGACAATTACGAAAAGTCGTAAGTAATTGATATTTAACTTATGTATTTTGAACATCTATTAGCTTATTTTCGGAAATTACACACCAATCACTTTGGCACATCCCTTCTTTACCCCAAAACTTTACATTTATGCTTCCATGCAAGTGGTAAAATAAACGCATAAAAGTTTGTGAAATCATTGGCTTGGTTTTAATTGTGAGCAAGTCTAGTTCCTAGGTACTCGCTGGAAACATGGAAAATAAGACGTTGCTAGGGATTACAAAACCTTTCAGAAAAACATAGCGGCTATGTGCAACCTCTTCATGTTTTTTCTACTCGATTCCCACTTAAAAAAACAGAGCACTTTTGATTTTGGAGCGAAAGTTGGCAATGACAAGTTGACTACAACATATTAACTTTTTATAACTGTTCTCACATTTATTCATATTCTTAACCCTAACATTAATGATGGGAACCCTGCAATTGTAATAACTTAAGTGTAAGTGCTTCGCTTCGGCTTGGATTGCTCTTTGCCTGGTTGCGTTTTGCCATGACCAAGTAACATACTAACAGCTAGAGGCGTTAGGTCGTACAAATAGACAAACAATTACAAAAAAGTCATAAGTAACGGACCTAATAATTAACAGCTTATTCCTGATTACACATATCAATCACTTTGGCGACTTCTCCTAACTTTTAAATTATGCTTCCATGCGATTGATCAAATGAAGGCATAAACGTATGTGAAATCGTTGGCTGTTTGAATTTTGAGCAAGTCCGGTTTCTAAAGTAAGTACGCCTATGCCGGAATCAGGGCAAATCGTAGCCAGAGGCTTGAGAAACTTGTGGAGAAACGTAGGGCTATGCACAGCCCCCTGTAACATTTTTTCAATTGATTCCCTTTTAAAAAACGGCAGTTTTGTTTAGAAAAAAGATTTGGTTATGTTAAAAAACATAAAATTTTTGTTACTGCTTTCACAACAATCAATCGAGTTCAGCCGGGTTGACAGACTGAACCAATATCTCTAACGTTAATATTGCTGATAGGGGGTCCTTCGGGCGACGTCGGCAGGGCCGCTAGTTTCTCATATACAAAGTTAAACGTCCATTTTTTTCTTTCAAGTCACTTTTTTAACAAGTCAGAGCACGGTTTGCTGATGCTCGTTCTCGCAGGCAAAAAGTTTAAACAAAATACATAAAAAATGTAGAGTAAAACAGAAAAAGTTTTCGGGGGCCCTACCCAGAGTTGGATTTATTGCTTTTTTCTCTTATCAATTTGAAACACAAACCGGAGCCGTCATGTGGTATTGAAAACATCGTATCCAAAACTTCAAAATGGCGTTCACAAATCTTTTGCTTAGCGATCAGCAATTGGAGTAATGCGGAGTGCCAAGAATGAAATTGAGATTATCAGGTCATATAAAAACAATAGAATTGGCAAGTATAGCCGGAGTTCAAAACCACAGTTGGGACCACAACAACAATTTCAAACAGAAGATCGCAAGAAAATAAATTGCAAAGACGGTGGGAGACGGTTACTTAACGGAAAAGTTCTCCAAGATAAAGTGCTGACACGGCGCTAATCGTTCCAGAAAAGTTTTTAAGTATTTTTGGAGGGTAATGTAATTGTTTTAGATTTCCAATAAACGTGACCTTGCTTGAACACACTAGGGTGGCTACGTCAATCTCACCTTGGAACAGCTCCATACATTCTTAAAGACTCTTTGAAACACATGTCCAAATATTTCATGTCGTTGATGGCTTCATAAGTGAGGCCACCCTGTCGAAATACTTTGGTTGAAACTTCAAATTAAATGTGCTGCTGGTTTAACGAAAATTGTGGGAATAAATTTCTATCTCGAGATAGTTAAACCTTTGGTAGCATTTAAGCCGTTCTGCACAAGAAATTACTACATTTAATGAGGAGTAAGGCATTAGCAGAAATTAGGTTAGAGATCGTTCACACTATTATTCAGAAGTCATTATAACTACGGTATCCGAACACTCATTTTTGAAAACCATTTTTGTCATGGCTGTCTTTTTTCCTTCCTTGAAATCTGATCTTCAATCTGATGACATGCAACCCAATTTCTCACATGTTTGTCTTTCGTTTCATTAATTTCCTTCAGCAGATTTTCCTGCACCTCAGGTTCTTGGGCAATGCAGTAAGACAGGAACACCATAGTGTTTGCGGTTGTGTCGTAGCCTGCCATCAGCATTATAAGAGCATTGCCCAAAATCTCAGTTCGTGTTATGCCTGCGAATAAGAAAACTTCGTGAATCCAATGAACATATGATGTAAACAATTTGCCTTCTCTGATTACACGAAAACCACTGTGGTCGCATTGGACAATCTGTAAGCGAACCTCCATTTAATGTGACTTTTATTATGTTTTGAGTGATTAAAATTCAAACAGGTTCAAAAATAGGCCGTAGGTTATTCAAGGAAACCGATGGCCAATACTCTGAAAATGCTACTTCAGACCCTTAACCTTTACTCTTAGTCTTCAGACCCTTAATTTAATTTCGGTTGATGCTTTGCGATCTTTTCAAAAGATAAAGCCGTAGCGTTATGAAAACTCTCCCAACATTCACAGTGTGAGGGTAGAGAAACCGTAGAAGGGTCACATTCACAGCGATAACTTCTATCAGACACTATACATTGAACCACAACCAATTGCGTATTAATGGCAAGGCTCCCAACTATACTTGAGGAAAGAACTTTGATCTCACAGCTTAGCTTAGCCATTAAAGTGTTGGTTTAATAACGTATGTCTGTAGGAACCGTATAACGTGCAAGTACATACAGTATATAAAAGAATCAGTTATTTTTCACATTGATTTTTCAGTAGATTACTTTACCTTTTTGAGGTCCTTTTGCTGCTTCATCTTCAGTTATTTCAGCAGTTAGCATTGTTTGCATGATATCAACTCTCTGCAAAGAATCAACGCAATAACTAGATGTAATAAATTTCGTGCGGTGAACTTCTTTTTCATGGAGTATTTATATGTCATCACAGTTGTAATGAAGCGGTAACGTTGTTACTATCCTTGTTTCTGGCCTGGAAACGCGTTTTTATAGTTTTGTCAAGACTGTTAACCAAATGGACATACATATGGAAGTCATCTACTATCACACTTACTGCTTTGTCTCCGGCAGCCTTCTTGCTTTTGATCACGGAATCAAATAGTCGTTTGCAATATGCAAGTGTTTGTTTATCGAACATGGTGATATTGAGCTTCTCAACAATTGGTTCAATCCAGGGAAACAGCACTAAAAAAGAAAATAATTATGAGTAATTCTATATATCGATACGAATTATAGGAGCTGGTGTTAGCCTGTTTAAGATATTACTTTTAATTAATTGATATTAAGGCATATAGGCTAACTGCAATCAGTTGAATAAAATACCACTTCCACGACCGGTTTTGTTCCTATTAGAACTCGTCAGGTGGACTCAGGTATTAAACCGACGATCACATGATTGCACCGTATATAAGCTTACAATTAACAGCATCAGTTGAAAGGACCGATGGCGGAGTGGCATAAACCGCATGAAGCAATTCATGTGATCGTCAGTTCAATACCTGAGTCCACCTGACGAGTTCTAATAGGAACGAAATCGGTCGTCAACTGATTGCAGTTAGCCTATATGCCTAAATATCAATTAATTAAAAGTAATATCTATATATCGATGTTAAGCAGAATTCAATTTTGTATAGAATTGTCCTCACTGATTTGTAGTAACAAAGTTACAAAAATTAGCAAGCAATATACGCATACTGAACATTTTATATCAAATTTGAAGGTTTTCGGGTCATCATTAGGCGGTCGTCATAAAATTAACTTGCCATTTGAATTTGTAATGAGGGCTGTGTGATGAGCTCAAACATTTATTTATATTTGTGTTTAATATCGTTTGCTGATTTTTGCAGCTTTGTGGTATAAGAAGAGTTCCTTACCATCAATATTTCATTTGTAATCTTTTTTGCGAATAAAAGACTCACAAAAAGGGCAAAGCAAGTTGTTGGATCCAACGACAAGGTTTTAAAAGAGTTTTAAAAATAGGTTATTAAGTACAAGCATTAGCGTAACCAGAAAAAATTTAAGGAAACAAATATTTCATTTCAATGTTTGTGTTTCTCAATCTTATTTATTGTCCTTATTATTTCAATATCAATAGTTTCTGTCTCCCAGTTTTGTATATCATATTTCAAAATTGCTTGACGGCTCATTTTTTGAGATCGTCCCCAAAGTATTTATCGGGATTAGAAAGTGTTGGGGGTAATCACTCCAGTTTTCCAATTACGCCTGTGGACCTCAGAAAGGTCTAACATATTCGAGAAGTAAAATTTTAACACATTTTCTTCCCCATTTGAAATTATAGTCAGGAATACAAGTATTTGAGTGAAAAGCAGTAGTCGTTAAATTTTTTTAAAACTAGGAGTGTCGGTCCAAAATGGAATAATTCAAGTGTTGTAGCGTGGAGGAGAGTAACTGTATTGCATTGCAGGAGTTGATGGCAACAATAACTAAGAAACATATCATCTATAAGTGAATTCAGCAGCAACTTTTGATGAGACCCAATTATATATTTTAGGGCTTTTCTATTTCTTGATTTTGGTTGATGACCTTTTTGTGAGATCGATCTTTCGTTGGTTTACTGTTATCCAATTTTGGCTGATGAACTTTCTTTGGAGATGACCTTTTTTGCCGTCGTACTTGAAAATATCTAGATCGAGTTGAAGACACTGGGAACACCATAGCCTCTTCCCTCCAAGCTACGCCAATGACAGCAACAAAAACTAGGTCAAAATTTAGTTAAATTAGAAAATGAAAAGTAGAAAGCGTTAGTCAGCTTTTAGGTTTTGTTACTTCCAGTTATTTATGGTAGTCAATACGTAACTAAAGGTTGTATAATCGTGTCGACTATTGTGGTCGCAAACGAAATGATTTCGTTGGACCAATGTTTCAAGTTCTTGACGAAGAAGACATGCTACCAAAAAAGCTGGCATTAATAAAACATACAAGTCAACTAGAAGTGTCAATTTCAGGTTTTTATCTGCTACAGTGTGATGCTTAGTGCACTAGTTCTATTTCTTTCTTTCGATAGTGATTATTTACATTACGTAATCTGTTCCTATATTATTTGCATTTGTACAGAAGCATGTGATGAAGAACTTCAAGATGAAACAGCCTATTGCATTTTTGTAAATAAATTACTTAATTTCATAAACAAAAAATCTATATTTCATAGCAATACATTAGCAACTTACTGACAAGGAGTGTGACGATGCCGAAAAAGCTTTGAGAGGAAAGTTTTTTTGTTGTGGTCACCAATTCGGTTTCTTTTTCCTACAAATTACATTGGTAATAGTTTATCGGAGTAATTCAATTTCAAAAGCTTTTGATAAAGTGTTTCGCTAAAGCATTTTGCTTCGCAATTCCGTAGTGGAAAAGCTTTTACAATGAAATAGTCGTTTATTGTTTGAAGCGATAAAGCTGTTGATGCGCCATGAATAGCTTGCAAAACACTTTTTCCGATCATTATTACTGTTCACTGTTACCGATATGTAGTTAATGATTGGGAACATTTACCATGATCGATATAGGTCGAAGTCATTACTTATGTAGTTGTGAAGCCGCAGTCAGCAATCACCATAGAGAAAGAGAAACGTGCAAGGACAAGCATTTGTTGTAGGGGAGCTTACCTTTATCGAAAAAAATCTTTTGTTTAAATGCTTTTCGCAAATTTTTCCTCAAATTGCTGCGTGTTTTTTTCATAAAGCTTCAACCCCAACGATAAGTGCCAATATCCTATCACAACTCCCAAGTACATGTTCACCTGGTCTTTCCCTAATTCAACACTAGGATCAAGAAAACTGACGGCGGACTTGGGATATGCTTTCGTCTTAATTTTTTCGACTCCATCCCGAGATTTTACCCGAGATGCTCTTAACCGACTCTTATCCAAAATACTCGATGCAGACCCGAGATTTTCAGGCGGCCAAAGGAGGGTCAATTGAATGTTTAAAGAAAGCACAACATTTGATAAAAACTTTGGTTTTCAAAAAGTTTAATTTCAAAAAAAAGGCCAACAAAAAGAGGCCACCGGTTTTCAAACACTTTGCCATCGGACCCGATTCAGTCATTCAACGGCCCTTCTCATAGCTGTATGCTTTTACGCATTTTTGAAGAGGTAAGTTTCCTGTATCTCAAGGCAGACCAAGCCATGGATCTACTCGATACGACGGAACAGCACACGCAACAAAAGTCACTTTGTTTAACGACTCGAAATTTCCACATTTTCCGTTTTGGCGTGTAGTATAAATTCATCTTCAGAGTTCACCATACCTGACTGTTGACGTTAACACCGAACGCGGAAGAACATACAACATCCATCGATAACTTGCCAAATAAACTGAAAAAATGGTCATGTATAAATATAAAAAGAATAAATTAAAGTAACCTATTGTTTAATCCTCAAACGGCTCGGGCAAAGCAATTTCAGATTTTCGTAAATGAAAAATAGAAGTGGTCACTTCGTCCCGGGCTTCATCAATATCCCGGGGAAGAATTGGCAGTACGATCGGATGATACAATTTTAGGAGGTGACATTTTTGAAAACAACTCTTTTCTCTTTTTTAAGGAAGATATTCGGCAAAACTGCGATTAATTTGGAATGAACACTTTTTTTTATATAAAAGGCATTTGTGAATTCTGAACATTTTTGACACATTTTAAGATTTTCCCGGACGTAACAACTCCAGCCACCCCACTGCGTACTGTAACCTATAGTTTTTCCGGCCCTGCATATCTCCGTTACAGAGAGCCTCAAGCTTTACGAATATGGTCATTTCAATACCTATTGATTCCATTACGCGGAAGTCTCTTAATCATAAAAGTTTGAGCAAAATTAATTTCGAACTTCGTCAATTGTTGACCAAATGTATGAGAACTTTTGTGGAGAATACTACACTCTTGAGCCAAGAACATCGCAGGCAGAGCGTAGAATTACATGGGGGGGGGGTCAAAACTATGAAGCTTGTTAGGTGACCTTTCCTTGGAGATCAACTTTCAGAAGAAAACTATTTTTGGTCTAAAACCAATCCAATCATCTTTCTTTTATTCTGCAAATCAACTTTTCAAAAATGCCTTTTTTCAAATCTGATCAAAATCCTTTTATTTTTTGATCGAACTTCAAAAATTTATGGAGTTCCGTGGCTCCTGTGACCCCTTTAGTTTTGCCCATGCTAGTAGGATGAAAAAACGGCTTTGTAAAGAAGTAACAGCATTTGTGTAGCATCTATGCTTTGTTATGCACCCACTTTAGAGTGTTTTGGGCCCTGTTTGGGGAAGAACCAAAACACAACAAATATTGTTGAATTGTTTCTTACTCTCTAGCGTCAAATCTTCCGTTGTTTTCGTTACATGCTTTGTATAGAACTTCAACGGTTTTATCAGTGCATTCCTCGAATAATGGAACCATGTCCTTGAGTTTTGAAGTCGAAAATGTCGGAGTAAGAGTGTGCCTAAAAATATGTACACTTAAACGAATCTGACATTGATATCTATAACTATAATAATATACAGGGGTGGCCATAAGTCGCTTTACCAAGTGGCCATAAGTCGCTTTATCTGGTTTTAATAATAATAAACACAAAAGTCCAAATGATACAACTTTTATTTGGGGTGTGTGGGGTATCCTGAAGGAACGCGTTTACTCACCAAATGTTCGAACCATACCTGAGTTGAAGGAAAAAATTACTGCAGAATTTGCAGCCCATAACAACGATAAGGACTTGTGTCGACGAATCTGTCACTCTATTCAGAGAAGAATCAAGTTGTGTATTGATTCTGAAGGACAACACTTTGAAGATAAGATGTAATTGTTTTCATGTTTTTGTTTTGAAATCATTATTGTACGATGACTAAATAAAAGTTGTATCATTTGGAATTTTGTGTTTATTATTATTAAAACTAGGTAAAGTGACTTATGGCCACCCCTGTATAGCTCTCTCTCTCTCTCGCTCTTTATATATATATATTACTATAACTATAACACTGGCCTACAAAAATTTTTTTTCTCTGGCGTTGGTTCTGACAAGCCCTTGTTGTTAATTTGAGGTCGCTGAACCCGAATTTCAGCTTAGATTTTCTCTATCACATCAGGTTTTGTAGCTACTCACACCTTTTTATTTTTAGCACTTTTGTATTTCAGCAAGGCATTTTGAGAAAAACCGTAAACGTGTTTTAATTGCTATTTCTTTAAATGTTCATGATTACTTCTATTATATTACGCAAGTTTCATGTTAATCAATAAAAGGAAGTGCAAACACTTGTACTTTTAACCAATACTTTATTATCAACATCTGCAGCATCCAAAAGTAGACCACCAGATACCTCCCAATTCTGAGACGATTATATAGTCCTTATTGTTCTATTAATTCATTTTATCTTGATTGCTTCGCTGGGCTTTATCTCAAGAGCATACAGCTCCAGATCATGGGATTGTGCTGATGCAAATCATTTATAAGTGCAAAGGCTTTATGCTGATCTAAGCAAAAACAAGCTTTGAAACAATAAACTAAAGTTTATTTTTTGCCAATATTCGTTTTTCTATACGCCTTGTGGACAGCTCACACTTATTGTGCTTTGTTCATGGGCTAGTTAGACCATGTTTTGTAGTAGAAAAACAGATAAGAAATTTTCCTTGTTGATAGAAAGGTTGTATCAGTCAAAATGGTCAGAGACTGAGCTGCTGATGTAGTTGGGCAAAGCAACTGTTACTGGTCTTTTCCTCAGCGATTCTAAAGTTCTAGTTGGTGGTTAATCTAAATTTTATTTGTTGCTTCAGATCGCCTTGATATACCTTACTCATATAGAAAGTTATTGTTAAAATATCTTTTTGCAGTGAAAGAAAAAAGTGCACTAACGACCCTAACATTTTCTGATATATATGTGTTTGTTTCATGTTAGCAAGCCAAAAACGCAATATTACTTGCTTTGCGCAAAAGGCTTATCTTGGTTATGTACAAGTGAAATTAGGAAATCAGGACAAAAGCTGAGCTCCTCATAAAGCTTGGAAGACCTGTGTTGAGACTTTGAGATTTTAAACCCAAGAAAAAAGTTCAGTCAATTTGGAATACCAAAAACCTGGGGGAGCAAAAAGTCATGGCTGATATTTTGCTTGGTTAATATGAAGGAATATAGTCGAAAAAATATACACCTAATCCAATATCCAAATTTGGATTCTGCTATGCGACGTAGTTTATATAGTGATCGAATCCCTAATCCTACTTTTACATATCTTCCTCAAATTGATGATGAAGACTCTGCATTCTCATCAGATTGATCACAAGATCAGCAAGAAGACAGCAAATTCCAGATGACAGATTCTAGTTTGGATAGACGTTCGCCATTAAATCAGCTGCAGTTGAATGATCTGTAAGAAATATGTATTTGCCCAAGCAGTCTGCACAATTGTAGGCATCAAGGTTGCAAGAAAAGAACCTTCATCATCCAAGCACCAGTGCGATATTTTGTCGGAAGGGGAAAAGAAGAGCTATTGCAGTATTTTACTTTTGAAGATGGTTTGATGTTTTGCAATGATATACATCACCTTCTTCTAGATCTGGGTTTGCCTGAGTACAAACCTGAAGAATGAAGACTTTTTATTGACAGTTCAAAGCAAAGCCTAAAATGCGTACTTTACAATGGAAACAAGTTTGGCTCTATTCCAATTGGACTCCGTAACTCTAAAAAGAAAAGTATGAAAATACGAAACTTGTACTGCACAAATTAAAATATTATGAGCATCGCTGGCTAATTTGTGCAGATTTCAAAATGGTGAACTATCTGTTTGGACACCAGAGATGGATACACAAAGCATTCATGTTTTCTATGCTATTGGGGTTTCAGAGATAAATCTCAACATTGGGCCAAAGATGGTAACAGCTTATAATCTGGGGATAAAACCATCATCATTCAGCCTTTGATTGAACCAGAAAAAATCATTCTTCCTCCTTTACACATTAAACTTGACTTATGAAACAATTTGTTGAGGCTTTAGACTTTCAAGGAGATTGTTTCAAATATATCTGTTATACTGTCCCTGGACTAAGTGAAGAAAAACTAAAAGCTGGGATCTTCAATGGACCTCAAATCAGACAGTTAATGAACGATTCAAGTTTTGTGGCCTCGATGAATTTCAAAGAAACTCAAGCTTGGAAAGCTCTGACAGAAGTGATTAAAAATTTCCTGGGAACAAGAAAGCTGAAAATTACAAAGGCCTGCTAAGAGTTACTGTCGAGCTTTAAATAAATAGGTTGCAATGTTTCAAATTCCACTATTCAAAAAGTCATGCAAACAAATTTCCTCAAAACCTTGGTAACGTAAGTGAAGAACAAGGATAACGATTTCATTAAGATATTAAAACAATGAGGAAACGCTATCGAGGTCCATGGGACAGCCATGTAATGGCAGACTACTGCTGGAGTTTAAAATGAGATGTCTTAGAGGGGTCCAGCAAAAAAAAGTCTTTAAAGAGAAATTTGTTGGTCCGTAATTTGTATTTAAACTGCAAGTAGTGTTTCAGTAAAAAAGTGTATGGTAAGGGCAACACAAAAAGATATCTTCTTGCGTTATGTCAGTATTTAATGATGTAGTTTTGATTGTACTATATTAAACTATGGTGATGTTTTTTTTTGCAGTTACTGCTAGTCTTAATGAATATTCATTGAGCAACTACAATACAAGACATTATATTAGAATATCAACTTGTTTGGATGATTCCACTGGGCAAAATTCTGAATTTTGCATTGTAAGTGAGAATTTTGTATCTCAAAATCTTGATGGGCTAGAGAAAAACTGATTACAGATTTGAAATCAGCAACCCCAAATTACCCTAAATCAGTTGCAAAAGTTCATGCCAGAATTTTCGTGTAGACCATTGTAATATATAACTATAACTATAATCATAATATCTATAACTCAGTACAAAAATCACCTGCTGGCATTTTATATGAACTAGTGTTCACGAAGTTGAGTATATCAGGGAACGCATCATCTTGATCACTTTTTATGACAAAACTAAACGTTTTCAGCTCGTCAAATAACCCTCACTATATCTCGGCGGCGTTGTAGCTGGTGGTAAGTTTGCTCACTTCGCAATCACCAAACCTGGGCAAGATTCTCTCGTCATGTCACAGAAAAACTTAAAAACAGTATTCACCGACTTTCTTCTTGGCTCTCAAGGGGGCAATATGGAGTATAAAATACAGAGCCAAGTTTACTTCATTATATTTAAAGTATGTCCAGGCGCTAAAAAATAGCACTTGAAACTCGCAAAAAAACTACACAACATTTCACTTCATCAAAAAATCCTAAAGAGCGTATTTCTGAATCTTTTTACAGCATTCTATTAAAGATATAATTGTGTGCATTTTCAGGAAAAACCGAAAGAAAGGATAACTAATGCGAAATATTAAAAAAAATTTACTTCCTTCACCCCGTTTATTAAAAAATATCTTCAAGACTGGATCAACTTGTATTAAGATCTCATATTGCCTACCAAATTCTCTTCCATTGTTCTCCACTTGCAGCTGTCAGTGCTGTATTCATTTCCTTGCCGTTAATTTTCCTAAACGTTTTCTGCAAAACAAGATAAGCAATGATGACTTCATCGAAAACTAGCCGGCTCTGCCAGCATCGCCCGCAAGGTCCCATCAAAAACGTCGGGGTTAATGATATCGGTTTAGCTGGCCGAGACGGTGAGAACAGTGATAAAATGTTAATGTTTTTCCTCTCATCCAAATTTCGCTTCTTTAATCATATGCAGTGACAGAGTCACAAACGTTATGGGCAAGGTAGGCATAGACCTAAGTTTCATGACAGCGATGTCTCAATCTCTTTAAATAAGTGGTTAACGGGTACACAGTTTAAGCTGTGGCTATGGTGTCGTCAAAGTATTGGTTGCTTTCGAAAAAATTGTACATTAAGAGGTTGGTTTATTGACTTTGTGCTCTTCTTTTCGTAATCAAATTTGTGACTTCAAGGTCCTGGCTACGCCTTTGGTCTACTTGCTCTATTCAGTGCTTAGGCGTAGTCAAAGAAGCGAAGGGAGCCACGGGTTTACCTTAGTTTGCAAGAACAAAAAGTATTCCTGCTAGTAAGTTATTTCCAAGCAAAATAGCGGAAATGTTCTCGATACAGTGCGATTTTATACCGGAGTGTTGTTATCTTTCACTTCCACTTAAACTTTTTCAAGACCCTACTGGCTAAGCTACATGTGCCCTACTTCCTGCTTAGGCGTAGCCAGGGAAGTTAAAAAAAACCTTGCCTTTTTCCCAAATTTTGAGCTTTAGCTGAGTTAAAAATGTTTTAGTTCAGGCAGCTGCGCCGACTTCACCGCACAATATGTGAGAGCAACAAGGAACAGTTATAGTGATTAGAGGATCTAGTTCTTCTACCTGTGATGGTGATCACCTTATTCTATTAATCAAGACTAGTAGTACTCACAAATAAAAATACGATTTTACAAACTATTGTTTGTTCCTTCCAGCAGTAGGAAGCTGGGGTTGAAACAAATTCCAAAATAATGGTAACACCAAAATTGTGGCCGTTTTCACGGTTAGAGAAACGAACCATTCAGTAATAGGCTTATTTTGCGATTTGGAGCACTCCTTTTTGTATTTGTATTGGTAAAATTAGTCCTTTGGATGCGCTATTTGTCTTGGTTTCGGCATAGCGAGAAAAGAGACCATGTCATACCCTGTAGTCATTTAATCTGTTCCAGTGCGCCTGCTAAGCAATTTTTAAGCAAAATGTTCCCTCTGGGTCCAAATTGATTGGCCTATTGTTTTACTTTGATTTTGTCTTGAACTTGGGATTTTATCACATGTAATTTTCCCCTTAATACCGGCTTTCCTACTTTCAAATCAAAATTAGCCTTACTTACAAGTAACTAACTACTATATTACAAATATTCATCCATTGATTATATCTATTCGTCCGCATGTGCGGAGATGAAAACTAATTTAAAATTGTAGATGTGTGCCAGCGTGCCCCAATGTCGACTTCTCTACTCATGAATTTGAAGTCGTCTCATTCACAAACAGCGTGTGGTTTAACAGATCACCAGCTGCACTGGTAATCGATCTAGGAACTTCAATGATACTCAATAGAAATACATATCTGTTTCACAACCAAAGACATCATAAAAACACTTGAAAACTCGTAACAAAATTTTTAAGGAAGTTTCAGCTGCTACAAAGCTGAAGTTAGACTAAATGTAATGGTATTGGAATTCGTGATTTAATTTTATACAAAATTTTCGAGAACAAGTAGCAACGACAAAATTACGTTTGTTCATTGGTCCATGCGGCTTACTGAAAGAGCTCACATCGTAACTTCACACTTTGTTTATCTTTGCTACAAGTGATCAATGTGTCTTAAATGTTAAGGCTAATCAAAAGTGAGACACCTACAGTTGGTTCAGTCCTTGCTATTTTCGTAGTAGTCATTGCATTATCAAAAAAATAGATTGATACCGGAATGTTGGCATTGTAATGTATCATTCTTTTTTAACAAACAGCAACTCAGCTATTTATATTTGCTTACAAGTATTTATAAGGTGTCAAAGTCATTGATATGTGTTTACAGAAATAACCTATTAAATATTAGGCCCACTACTTACGAACCTTTGGTCCCTGTATGCGTATTTGTACAATCTGAAGCCTCTGGCTGCGCGCATGTAGCTTGGTCCTGGCATAAACGAGGCAGAGAGCAAACCAAGCAAAGAGCAAACCAATCCAAAGTGAAGAACTCATAGTTAAGTTATCTCAGTTTCAGGCCACTCATCAGTAATGTCGAGGTTAAGAATATCAAATCAACTGGGTGCGCCGGCTTCACCCAATGGGTAGTAGTGAAAACAGTAATGAAAAGTCAATGTGCTTGTGATATACGGTAGCCAATCTGCGTTCCAAAATCAAAAGTACCCTGTTTTTAATGTGAATTGAGCAGAAAAACACTAGGGGGTTGCACAAAGCCGCTGTATTTTTCCAAAAGTTTTTGAAGTCCCTAACAACGTCTTGTTTGCCCTGCCTCCAGCATGCACTTCGAAACTCAACTTACTCATAATTGGAACAGTCAATAATTTCACAAACTCTTATCCGTTTAATTTCATCACTTACGTGGAAGCATAAAGTTGTGAAGGAGGAGGGCGCCAAAGTGCTTGCTGATTAATTTCAGATTAGATTGTGGTGTAATTTCAGACTAGCAATTAAATATTGACCTACCACTTACGATTGCATGCCTATTTGTATGACTTAACATCTCTGCCTGAGCGTATATTGCTAGGTCCTGACATAATCGCAGCTAGGGTAAGTGCAAATTAACCCAAACTCTAGCACTTACGGTAAAGTCATTACAATAGGTTAAGCTATGATTTATGAGTAAAAAATGAGTATTACATAATGAGTAATAAATGACCAAAGATTTTTGAAAAAGATGCGGACAATTGTTGTGATTCCTGTAAGATTTCATATGAAAAATTGTCAATTCGTTCAACTTTGCTACATTTAACTAATTTGTTCCAGAAGTTAATAAGATCAGCCAGGCTTGCGACACGACCATACAAAGTACAAAAGTAACTTGGCATTACATTACTAAAAAACAGGGTTTATGGCCCACCGCTGTGTCAATATTGTAACACAGGGGTTCCCAAACTTGTATGAATTCCGAAGCATTAATTCCATCTATAAAATCAAACGACGCACTCCATAAGTTGACCTCGAACAAAAAGCTCTAAAAAAGATCATTAAGTCCAAAACAGGGACAAGAAAGCTTCAACATAAGTTGACCTTCAAAACACAGAGGTCACAAAGTCAATGATGAAGACAAAAGGCACTCAACGCAGGTTAATTTTTAACAAAAGTCGTCAGGGATGTAAACTTGCAATGCCCTTGCATTCTCCAAACGTTGCACCAGTTGGGAACTTCAGCCGTAACGTATTATTTTTCTTCAGCAGGTAGCAAAGAAGCTGTTTACTTTCAAAATAAGAGCGAATAAAACCTTAACGCGTAGCTGCTGCATGCTGCTGTTTTCACTGTAATGGTACCGGTACCACATAGCATTAAGACATCACAGAGCGATTTTGAAGCGAGCAAGAAAATAAGATAAAAGCATGTTTAAAATGCTTAAAATGCTTAAAAAATAGGAATCTGTTGTTGCATTGCTAACTGAGCTTAAATTGTTGTGAAATTGTTTCCATCAAAAGCATCTTGTTAATATCTTCCGCAAAACCTCTTAATCGCTTTTCTATGGTCAGTAGTTTATGAGAATACACAGAAAACAAATTATACAACTAAGCGTTAACAGTGACGTCATTTTACACTTTAGAGGGGTAAATCTTTGCAAGTTAGTGAGTTGGGGGCTGGCTCTTGAGCGCAAAATTGTTTTTCTCGGGGGAAACAATGCAAATTAAAAAAACGTTTTGACTACAACGTGATGATGACATCACAAAACCCCTTATAGCACTTACCCAAGAGAAATAATTAATCGTGCCAGACAGAACTCTGTTTTATGAATTAGACTTCAATGAGATAATGCAGAGTAGCGTTCAAGCAGCTAGATTATGGAATTATATCTATGAATACAGGTAGTGTTCGACTTACGACCTGCTCGACTTACGACTGCTCGACTTTACGACCGCTTCCCTGGCAAAGCTAGGCAGCTGTATCGATAGGCTGGCAGCTCAATATTTAATTCGTAATACATACGATAATTTTTGCCCTCACATACACATACATGTATATATGAGATTCGACTTACGACCGGATGGTCGGAACCGAACGCGGTCGTAAGTAGAACACTATCTGTATTACAGAATCGGCTTCGTAAAGAAAAAAAAAATTTTTTTTGATTTTCGTGGCTAAACTAAACTAGCGACCTCTGTTCTCGCACGCCTAGTATTTTCTGTTGGGCGTTTGGCAGCTTGGGATTGGAATGCAACTCTCGGGCGTTTTTTTGCCTAAAGACGGGCGAGATTTGCATTTTAATTAGCTGGCCTCTCGTTCCAAGCAGTAAAATAGTAACGCTGTGGATTAAAAAAGTAGTTGCTTGATTTTGTTGCTGCACGAAGTTCAATTTGTTTTTCTGCATTCAATTATATTTGAAGAAGGCCTAGGTAAATTTTTGCTCTTTCTTTTTTATCGATTTTGGAATTCGTTAAACTGAGTTTTTGTATTTCAAATTCTTTTACTGAGTTGCTCGCAATAAAGAAGATTTATTTTGTCGTTGAGTTTGAAGAAGGAGCAAAGGCCCTAGATTTTCTCCCGGTCAATTGTGCGCAAATCTTCGTTGACTGAGGATTTGTAACAAATTTTTTTAGGTCTAACCTCTTACAGATATCGGTTGTTCATCTATACTATAAAGCGCAATTCTGTCTGTCTCTGTGTCTGTTTTAATTCCTCTAAAACTGCTAGAGGTACACGCATCAAACCTCACACGATTGATCACCACCCCATGGTACGTGTCATAAGGATGTTGGTGATGTCATGATGACGTCATATTCAAAAACAATTTTTAAAAAGTTTGTATCACTTGACACAGGACAACCGCTTTTTGTTTAAACAAAAACCACCTTCCCTCTTACCACGTTACAAAAACTTTCTTTTGTTTGGGGTCTAGATTGACGTCACAATCAATGATTCATCGCACAATATGTTTTTTGTTCTTTCTCAAAAAGTAATGATCGCAGAAACGCGATTAAACGTTCTTTCAGGAGATATTCATAAGATGCTTTCAATAAAAACAACTTTACAACAATTACAGCTTATTTGACTATGCTACGAACTATTCTTTATTTAACCCTGCTCTGGTACCATGAAAAAAATCACGTTAGCAGTACTTTGGGGTCAATATGACCCCATTACTAAAAATATATTTTGCCACCAGTAGAAAACTCAATTTGTTATCAGTCTGTGTTTATTGCTTGAAAAATGTAGTGGAGTGCACAATACACGAATATTTTACGTCTGACACTCGTTACAGACCATCTTGCTGTGTTCGTCGCAAGTGGTGTTATGAAATCTACTACAGGTGAGTCTGTACTTTTTTTGTCCTTCAATCTCAGACAATGGAAGCATCTCTTGCGCCCTGATGGACAATGCTGGGTGATGTTTTGAACAGCTAGAGGGTAAAATTCCACAGCTGCAAATGATTTGTTTTACAACCTGAGATGTTTGCGGGGTCACCAATCTGCGCTTAGCTTGAACAATCAACGATATGAATAGTACTTTCATGGGGTCAATATGGCCTCGAACATATAAAATGTGAAATTTACAAAAAAGGCAACATTGAAATTAAGATTGAATGAACAGAAACAATTGACAAGAACCTGCAAAAAAAATACAAATCGAGATGAAAGCTTATAATCTCAAAGTTTGGAATATTTAGGCTATCAAATAAGCCTGGGGTCGAATTGATTCCATGGTACCAGAGCAGGGTTAAGCACTTTAAATTCTCTAAACATTTTTTCTTATCTATTACGCTCGCACGCATAAAAATGGCTCTATAATGTCATAATATTTCTCGTACGATTATCACATTTTTTGCTGTCATAGATAATATGAAGATATTTCTAAAAAATTGCCACCTTTTTGCAAAATCAGTTTACTGAAAAACTGATTTGTGACCTCATTTCTCAATGGATTTTCAAACTTTCTCTAATAATAAAGGTTGTTTCTAGGCGATTCCGATAGTGCATAATATGTACAATCGATATCAGTTTTTATACTGAAAAAACTAAACTTAAGACCTGTGGCGTAACTTTCTATCCCTTCCAAAAAGTGATAAGCTCAGTAAAAACAGGTAATTTTAATACAAAGACCAAAGAAAATTTCCTCTACTGCAATATATGACTCCAATTACTTAAAACTAAAGATTAGTTTATAATGGCTCATCAAAATTGGTTGCCATACATCAGGTTTCATTTTTAGTTGAACAATTATCCTACTTGATCTAATCAACTTGCAATTGTTGGACAAAGTTAATTCTTTGGTACATTTTGACTACTTTTCCTCACAAGCAAGGTTCTTTTACATTATCTGTCAACGTTTTAAAAAACGATCCATCAAAAACTGAAGTCTCTAAATCACGGGTCACCGACCGTATGCTGGCGAGGACGATATGAGTTACCCGACAACCTGTTTCAAACATATGCTAAAATTCTTCAGTCGATGAACTGGTCCGCGAGTGACAAAATCGCGACAGGAATATAGACGTTTACCTATTTTTTTTTTGGAGAACACCTCCATGTATGTGAGATATGAAGACAAAGTACAGGTCCAGGCTGAATGTCGACGCTGACGTAAGGGTTTGCTTGTCAAAAATAATCCCAAGATTTGATGAAGTAGGCCCTCGCCATGCTCAGTAATCAGAAAGTAGCCCTTGGTCCAAAAAGTTTGGTGGCCCCTGCTCTAAATGTTTATGAAATGTAGTCTACTAGTTTGAAGCACCTAAATTTTGTTGCCCGCATTTCACAAAACAGCAATTTCTACAAAAACTAAATCCTTTTGTACATATTGTCTATTCTTTCTCGATAGCACGGATCTTTGGCATTATCCATCAATTTATTCAAAAAGATTCATCGAAAAATGAAGTCTACAAATTTTTATATGTAGCCTATTGCAAGCAAAACACTTGGTGATCACCCAAGAAAATGACGATTAGGTAAAAATGGTCCTTTCTTATTGTTTGCAACAAAATGTTAAGTGTCGAGCTACGTATGATCAAAATGTTGAAGCAATTTCCTTTGCAATTGGGCGAGGCTGGTGCAGCAGCCAGCTGATTTGATATTCTTAATCTCGACATTATTAATGGGGGCCCCGGCTATTGCTGTAACTTAATTGTAAGTGCTTCGTTTCGGATTACTTTGCTCTTTGCATGGCGGTGTTTATGCCAGGGCCAAGGAACATGCATGCAGTCAGAAACGTTAGTTCATATTAATTCGCCTGCCCTACAATAACGAAAATGTGGTAAGTAGCGATCCTAATTTTTATGGCTTAAAACGCATTGTGAGGTCATAATCCTAAGTGACATCTCAATGCTAGCCACTATTTAGTGAAAACAGCAGCAGGCAGCAAAATTATCCACTATCATTTTGATAGCGAACAAACGGTAAAGCCCATTACTGATACTTGTAATTGCAAAGATATCGGTACAAAACACTTATCTTCATTTAACAGTAGGGAGGTCTGGATCAAGGGCAAAGTTAAATGTAATAAAATCCCAAATTTAAGAAAAGATGAAAATTAAAAACTAATAACATCAATTTGTAACACTGGATTAAGAGGGAATAATTTTGTTTGAAAAGAGCTTAATAGGCGCTTATTGCAATAGGTTATATGGCTTAGGAGAAAGACAACCCCCTTTTCATGCTATGGCCGAATTAAAGCAAACAGCGCAGACAAAAATCTTAATGTCACAAATATTAATACGAAAGTGGGTCAACCAAATCGTCAAACGGGCCTACCACTAACTAGCTTATTTCTTTATGAGTCGAAACGACCACCATTTGGGCAACGCCATCAATTTTGACTATGTTTCACGCCCCCCCCCCCCTACCCCATTACACGTTTAAAAATTACTAGCAAAAAATCTACGTAAAACCATAACCACAACAATTTGTAAAATTGAATATAAAAAGAACAAGAGCCGCTTTTGTCGCTATGCCGGAAGCAAGATCAATAGCGCAGCCAAATTAGGAACTTAATACCACAAGTACAAATAAGAAAGGGGCATCACTACATCGTAAAATCAGCTTACCATTAAATAGTAGGCTATATTTCTGTAATTGTGAAGGCAACTACCATTTCGCCGCTACAATCAGTTTTGATTATATTTCAATCACAGCTCTCTTACCAGTATTAACAATAATTTGTTGCAAGATTCTTTTTGAGGATAGCCCGTCATGATTAAGAGAATATGAAGATCACAATTTTGTGTGCAAGAATTGTGAAAGTGCATAAAATTCATTAACTTTTTGCTACTGCTCACACAAGAGCTTTATGGGTGAAACCGGCGCAGCCGTTTGAACCAAAATAATAAACTTCGACATTACTGATGGAGGGTATCTGCCGGGCGACGCCGTCAAAGCCGGCTAGTCTGAGTATATTTGTTTGTTTTCTTCTGCTCACAAAGCAAGAGTTATCTAAACTGAATTTAAATAAAAAATAGATGCAAAAATATTCTGTTTTTTGTGTATAAAGAGGCACATCCAGGAAAAAGGGACCACACAAAACAGACAATTGCAAAAAAGTTCTTCATATCGCTCGGCCAAACACTTGTTTTAGGTTGTCGTCTTCAACAAGAAAATCATCGCCAAAAAAGGATGAATTTTAGTTTTTACTTTAGTTCCTACGTTTAGCAAACTTGTGGTTGTGTCTCTCTTGCAAAATATGTCAGAGAAAAGTATCACCTAACCAAGCCAGTCTATACACCCAGTGCTCGGGTACGAGATGGGTGCGATGCACGCTCACCAAAGCCCATGATAAAAATGGGTGATATAGAGATGAAAGCTTTTATTGGTTTTTAAAAAACAACTCACAAATCGGGAAAAATTGAATCACACATTAAAAATTTAATCCCTTTTTTATGAAGATGTATTTGCGCCTGTCTGGGCTTATAACGCTTTGTGAACATCAAGTAGTAGCAAGATTGTTTGTGTCATATTTCTCAGTTCATGTAAAATAGAGATTTAGTGGTATTTGCGAAGCCAAAATCGGCTGATGCTGATTAAGAGTTTCAACATGCCATCTGGGGTATGATTTTGGCACCTCCACGCTTCCTTCATTCTAAGTTGAAATAAAAATCATTTGCAACATTGCAACACACCTGTCTATCTCTGAAGGTCGACGCCTCTTTGATCATAACTTGTTTCAACACTTCAGGATCGGCGATAGTTATTCGTGGTTGCAGCCACATGTAAGATCTACACAAACAAATTTATCTTGCAGGGCAGACTGATTTTGCTAAGCAATGAGAAATGCTGGCTTCTAATTACATTAGTGTTTTCACCAACTATCTTGTTAAAGTATAAGATAATTTGGGACACTACTGTTACTTCATGGTTACAAGCAGTGATGGGATTCAAAATTTTAAGAACAGGTTCCCTTTTGTATCGGGCTCACTAACAACAGATTCCCCCTTTTCAGAGAACCATGCCAAACTTATAGCTTATAGCTTAAACGTCATATTTACCAATATGTGTCACTACGTAAACTATATTAACATGAGACGCTTCACATAAATTTAATACATAGCGTTTCGAAACGCTGGTCATCAGTTGCAGTAAACGTTACCCATTTGCTGCGGTCGTCTAACGTCTACAGCTAAACACAAGAACGGGTTCGCTGATTATAACGACATTCCGAGAACGGGATCGCACGAACCCGTGCGATCCCCCTGAATCCCATCATTGGTTACAAGCTCCCAGAAGTATACGAGCATCTTTATTTGAGCTGGACGAATGGTCAAAACAAAGTCTATATTAAAGAGATTGCGCGAACTGGAGAAGAGAGGAAACTCCTTCCAAAAACATGTAAAAACCCTCGCTTTTTCAGAAGCTTGCATATTCTGTCAAATGCATATCCAAGGAACATGACTTCTTTTGAAAATCACTTCAACTGCCAACATGTTGTAAGCACAAGTAGCTTAGACCCTCAGAATTTCTTTTTGGATCATTAGGTCAGTTGAAGACTTTTTTGAAAAACTTTTTATCCTTTGCTTCAACTCAACTCTATTCTTGCGGAAGCCATTTTTCAACTTTTTACAGTTCACAATTGCCTATGATTTCATACAAGAGCAATATCAAAATAGACGGTATTCTGAGGGGTCAAAACCTACAAAGCTTTTTTGCAGTAAGGTTACTTAAATTACCATGAAGCGATATTTTCTAAACGACATGAGAATTATCATTAATAGGCCGCCATATGATCAGGAGCAGTTAAAGCCTATCAACAAATTTACCCATAAACTGGTCCATATTTCTTCATTGTCTCCATATCCATGGTGATAAACTGAAAATAAAATACGCATTTATAGTTCATAACGGTAGCTGACACATCACAACCATGTCCCTGCATCCGCACCAGCCAGTATCTCCATAACCTTCTCATACATCTAGCTCAGACGCCTTTACGTGAAAAACTAAATAATTGACAGTGTAAATAAAATACTTGCTGCCAGCTCCGCCAACTTCTCCCTGTAGGGCTACATGGTAGTTTCATTGGAGTGAAAAATATTAGTTTAGCCGGCTGTATTGGCGTCAGCCTAAAAGCATTTCTGAAAGCTGCAGACGCAAAGCATTTCTGCTGCAGAAAACAAAAGCTGTCACAAGTGGGGGCATAGCCAATAAACTTATGCTGTTGTAATGCCCCTAAATCGGATCATTCTACTATTAAATCGAGACTAGTCAAACTCACAAATATTCTATCACTTCACGAACTGTTTTTATTTTTTTCAATAAATCCAGGTGTTGGAGGGCACAAAATCAAAGTTAGAAGTGGACAACAAAATAGTCAAAGTTTCCACGACGAACAGAAATAAACTATTTAATGGTAGGACTAAATGATTTACAACTTGGTGCACCCACGTTGTGAGTATAAATATGACATAAAGCTTCTTAGCTGCGCCTATGAGCTTTGGTCCTCGCTTAGGAAGAAAAACACCGTATTTTTCCCCAAATGTCCTACACCCAATTCCACAAATTGTACTGAGCTACAGTATTTTCAAAAATAGGATTTCCTCTAAGTGCAATATCACCCAGTGTTAGGTCTAATGTTTTACTTGATTTCCACTCAAACTTCAAATATTATTAACTGTGACCCGAATTCTGGTCTTCCTATTCCGAAACCAAAACTGGTCTAACTCACAAACAGTCATCAGTATTTTTTCCTGAGTGCCAAGAAAGGGAGGTTTAATTCAAGTTGTGGGGAGCGCCGAAATTGGATCTAGTCCCGATGTTTCTATTCTTAAATCAAAATTATCTAACTTACAAAACACGTTTAGCTTTACAAATTGTTATTTTTTGCAATCAATAAGTATGGAAAAAGGGGAAGCACAAATTCAAGGTTGGGGTAAACGCCAAAGAGGTTGATTTGTTTATCAAAACAAGCTATTTAATGATAAGCCTACTCGTGACTTTTTTGTTAATGTATCTGTCACCTCAAGTGCCTGGCACTACTCACGTTATTGGTCCCGGCATACATTTGTAGCAACATATTTCTCACTACCCGCAACAAACATGTTGTAGGGTTGATATTTGGCCAGCGCACGATACGGCTCTACAAAACTAGTCTTACTTGGGAGTCCAGGGTATGTTGTTCAACCGCGTTTGAACGGTAAGTAGCAAAAAATTTTGAGAAACAAAGAGAAAAAATTTTTACAAGAAAACATTCACTACATCACGTCAACTTACTCCCTAAATGAGTACAAATTTTGCAAGTTGATGAGTGGGTGCTCTCAATGTTGGATTGCGGACGATGACAATTTTTGCTAATTTAAATCAACAGCTCCTAACCCGGATGGGAAGTGGGTACGTTAATCTCACACTTATATTAGTAGACCTCACCTATTTAAAGAACTAATCACTAATATAGTTAAGAATATGCGATGAGAAATGGTCACAAAATAAATCACGATATCAAAGCAAAGTTTTACTAAAATTAGTTTACGTTCAGAAAACTGAGGAATTGTTTATGGGTGAATTGGAGATTCGAGGAGTTATTTAAAAAACGGAGGATAAATTCGTTATCTTTTTGTTTCAGTTGGACCGAAATCTGCAAATAGTAACCCATCACAGTTTTTAGACATTTCCCCATTCCATATTTCAAAAAACATTTTCAAATTCAACTTTTATTGAATATGCAAATCACTAGAAAACTTACCCATTGCGGGTTTCTAAAAAATTCCCTTAAATTTCCCATTTCAAGAATCGAAGGTGGATCGTGTGGAATGCCAAGGTTTTTCAAAACTTGCCATCTTCTATGAATGTACCAACTGAAAATAACCAGTGCTGTAATCAGTAGATAAAAATTTAAAAGCGCACTTCTTCCGACATCTGACGTTAAGTTTTTTTGAAACATTTTTTTCAATTGCCGTAACTCTAAACCGCCATCTTAAGAAAGTCATAAGAAATGGATTTGGTATGAAAGAAGCCTTAACAAAGAGGAAACTTCCTGAACAAAATCCGGATAATCTCTAAGTTATGGAAATGAGCACCTTCAAGGATGATGGATCTTCCAATATTTCTTTATATACTACATTACCCCTCATCTACTCCGAAAAAAAGGAATTCGTTGAGAGCTGGTAATGTTTGAGCTATTCACAGGCTGTGTTGGAACAGGCTTTAACGCTTTGTTATAATTGTATGAAAACTCATTGAAATAGACTTGTCATAAATACAGCTATGAGATAATAAATAGCTGAAATCTCCAAAGCAAAACAATCTCTGAAAACGGTCCTGATATGCAAAGAGATTGAATGCATCATGCTTTGCCGCTTCACAAAATTTTCGACCGAAGTAGGCAAAAGCAGTCAAGCGTGTTTAAACATTATAGAATTAGAGATGGATTTCATTATCAAGTCTTCATAAGTTTTAGGCCCATCCCAGAAACAATATTTTGATTGCGTTCCAAGTTGAGCAGACATACATGCAAATCGTGTAGATACAGATTTGCACACAGCATCTAAAGGTGTAACCAGGAGCAAACCATTTTTTGAAAGGGAAAGGGCAAATTATTGATTGACCATTCTCTTGCAGGTCATATTAGTACTCTTGATTTCATCGATTCCTACCTCAAATTTGTAAGATGACCTTTATTGGAAATTGATGTTTTGTAGCCGAAATAACTGAAAACATCTTCGATTCTTGATCAAATTCAAAAAATTTGAGGGGCCATAAAACATGTGCCCCCTATATACGCCATAGACAGCACCCGTTCTTTTCGTTCCGTTAGGATATCATTAGTTTTGTGACGGACTTTACTTACCGCGCCAAAACTATGACCGAAACTATCAGGATCCATGTCTCCAGTGATAATATATCCAAAGGTGTAATCATTTTCAATAGTGTGCAACATAAAATCTCAAAAACACTCAATATAGTATAATTAACAGCTCCAAAAAGCAGCAGTAAAAGAACTTAAACAAATCTTAAATTGTAGGTTAAATTAATATTAAATCAAATAATAATATATTAAACAAATCTAAAATGTAATCATTTGCAATAGTATGCTATACAAAATCTCAAAAACACTTAATATAATGCAATTAATAAGTGCAAAAGCTGCAGTATATATCACAATGATCAAAAAATTTTAATGTGCAGGTTTCTCTGGAATCAAGACCCGGGCAGGCCATGCGATAGCATCAACATTTTTCGAGTAACTGCGGTTAACAATCGACGAAGCATTTTTTGCAAAATATCATTTTTTCAATTCATAAAAATAAAAAACAATTTTACCAAAAGAGCATAACGTCGGCTATGTAGCAATTTTTTCAGAGTAATTGTTTTACATAACTGATGATGTCTATCAAAGCAAAATCGATAATACAGGGTGTCCACAAAGTCTTTACACAATTTTGTAAATTCATTAAAAAATTTTAAAAATGCTGTCAAAATAATCTTTTTTGCATATTAATCAGTTTTTATTAAAGTTTTTTATAATATCCCTTTTTTTTATTTCAGAGATGAATTAGCTTAATAAAATAATTGATTTCCAACCCTTGTTAAAAATGACTACTCCACAAGAAAAAGCACAATGTGTTTCTTGGTTTATCAAAACGAAACCTGATATTGAAGCATAAAGAAATTTCATAGCTAAACATGTAAAACGAGCCCCAGCACGTCAGTTGATTTGCAATTGGCATAAGCAGTTTGTGGGAACGGGAACGTTGCTACTAAAATCGAGGAGTGGATGGCCAAAAACTTCTGAAAAAGGTATCGAGCGTATTCGTCAGTCATTTAGTCGTAGCCATCCGCTCTGCGCTTGTTCGGGCTACGTGAAAGATGTTGTGTACCGCACCAAAGTGAAAGACATAAGTAACAATAAGGAAAGAATAACTGCCGCTGTGGAGACAACTGATGAAGAAATGTTAAGAAGGACGTGGATTGAATTTTAATATCGTTTAGATGTTCTCCGTGCTGGAAATGGGGCTCGTATAGAAATTTACTAATGCTTTGAATAAAAGCTTGACTATTTACTTGATATTATTTGATCATTTCAGAGATAGCGTTCATTAATGTTTTAAATAAAAACTTGACCATTTAATTGATATTATTTAAACATTTCAGACATTTCCAAGGTCAGTTGTAATATCAATAAATTTTTTAAATTGTCTAAAGACTTTGTGGACACCCTGTATTGTAGGACATACTACATAACTGATTTTATTGGTTTTTAAATATCTCTTTATCAATACAGGAATAGTTGCCAAAAACGACCTAATTAGATCAAGCCATCTCGTTGCTCAATGATAATTTATTGGATAGATTATTCACAACTCACCTAAATGTTGATATTATCAGACTACTTAGCTTTGCTCACTCGACTGTGTTTCAAGAAATGGCGTATACTCGGAGATTTGGGGTCAAAACCCACCATGAATATTGACGGTATGCTACTTTTTAACTCAATAAAAACTACATGCAAGCAATAGCTTACAACTTGTTCCAGTAAGCGAGAAAATGCTTATTTTTTAGAGTCATTTTCTAAAATGTTTCCGGGGAGCATGCCCCGGACTTCCCTAAAATAATCATGTCTTAGGTTTTCTTAATAAGAGCAACTTATCCCCTTCCCCATCACAAATTTCTGTGTAAGCCACTAGTTTCAGGTGCTGTTATTCGCAATCTTGATTAGCCAATGGATTTTCGTCAATTACACTAGAATCCATTTAGTCTAACTATCGAAACTTTTTGAACGTTTACCAGTCAGCTTATTTCTAGACACCGCAAAACAGGAATTTCTGCAGACTAATCCTAATCCTAATTCTCAGCCTAATGCTATTCCTAACTTTAGTTCTAACGCTGTTCTGCAATTCCGGAGATTTTCAGTGTTTCAGTCGTGTTCCAGTTTCTCTGGGACGCTTTCCACTTTCACTACATTGCTTTATTTGTTACAATTACGTTACCGGTGTGTTCTTCAAGAAACAATCACTTTTCATTTGTTTTGTCATTATTACAAACAATATAACGGCTTACACGTAAAAAACTTGAAGACTAGTAAAATCAAATTAAATAAACTAAGTCTGCACTTCACCAGTTCAATGTGACAGTGACTTAAACCAAATTTGATTAGACCTACAAAAATAACCAACAAAACTTTACGTCATGCAAAACACTCCCACACACAAATCCAACATTATGTTTACTGCTACATGTCTACATGCTCTGCCGTGGTCTACACAATGACCATCATTGTAACTTGTAGCCCGAAGGACAAGAGAGGGCGAAACCTTAAGCAATTCATTTGAGTTGCCAAAGATTTTCACAGTTCACCCTCATGCCTTGATCATAACACTCCTCATTCCAAATTAATGTAATCTTGAATAACATTTTATTGATTTTTGTTCCCCACGAATATCGATTAATTTTCGATGCTTAAACAGTGTGGCCCACATTAATTTATTTAACTTTCACTCTTTCTTTAACACAACCTACTGGCTTCGGATCTACACTGGCGACCTCTGCTTACAGCTTACTTTCGGAAATTTTACTTTACACCTTTCTACTGTCAAATCGACTGACTACGTACAGCTTGCTTACTATACTTTAGCTTACCCTGCAGTGATATTACTGTTATGTACTTACAAGTTTCAATGACATGCCTTTTTTAGATTGGTCTTGGCTTCATGTTGTTTAGAATTGATCAGAACGATTTTAATTGGTTGATCGAGCAAATACATAACGCTTGTGCAATCTCTGCTAAAAAAGAGAAAAGTATCACGTTCTTTTTGTGAACGTCATTGGACAAGAGTGTTTACCTCACGATGAAGAACCAATAAAATTTTACTAAAGCGCAGACCAGAGCGTATCTGTGCCATATAAGGCAAACCAACGTGACACGCTTTCACATCAATAGTCACTAGATCGTGACTCTATTACAAGGACTGAACTCAGCACTGGTGGTCTGACTGCGGCAGGCTTGATAAAAATGTTCTCTTATTGTTCGATTTCGCAACTTCGACCTATGTCTCGCAGCATTCCAAAAAACATTTCTTCAAGTCGTGATGTGATGATTAAAAATAGTTTTACCGTTGGTCTTCAACAGATATCAAATATCGTTTTCAAACTAAGAAGTTTCTAAGTAATACTCAAACCATCAACGTCCAACATCTGCTTCTATTATTCGTGCTTCAGTAGACTAGAACAGGGATCCGCAAATAGTGGGTTGCAACCTAAAGTTGGATCACGAAAAAATTGGCGCTTACCATAATGATTCCAATTTTGCGGCGCATTTTTGCCATACTTTCTGATGCGTGCAAGCGCTTTAGATCTAAAAGATTTCTTTGCATAGTCTTGCACAATGGCGTATTTATGGGGCAAGGATAAACGGCGGATGGACCCCCCAAATTGTATGACAGCTGCAGTAATTGTAAAAACAAAAAGATGTTAGTGTCCGTTTGGAGACTAAATTGGGCAAAATTCTCCGTTTCCAAACGTTGCTCTCCAAAAGAAAGATCTTCAATTTTGCAAATAGCTTTGAAGTTTATTTCCAAATACGCCACTGCTTTAGTATCACTTATACAAGTATAATGTAGTTTTGTTGTCACACAATGTTTTCCTTATGTTCGTTTCCTATGTGGTAATTATACTTTATGCAGCGACGTACGCGCATAGAAAAAATAAGTGACGTCGCAAAAGCGTGAACGTAAACAATAAAAAAGTGTTACGCCGTAAACGTCAGCGTAAGTTAAAACAAAAATATACGGCGTAAACGGTAGCGTAAAGCCTAGCCCAGTGGTTCCCAACCACTGTGCCGCGGCACAGCGGTGTACCGCAAAATGATTACTGGTGTGCCGCGAAGAGATGATACCTAGGAGCCAATAGATTCCATTTTGCTTAAAGAAATTAGCAAAATCCCTCTTCAAACAGTACAATTCAGCGAAGGATTATTGACTTGTTTGATAATATTGAGGAAAGTGCAATATCAAAATTTCAAAAAAGTCTGTTTGCTCTCCAAGTTAATGAATCCACTGAAATCAGTAATCATGCACAGCTAATTGCATTGATACGTGTCGTCGATGAAGATGCCATAATTAATCAATTTCTTTGCTGCAAACAGTTACCCATAACTACAGAGGGTCAAGATATTTTTGTTACGATCACAATATGCCTCAAAAAATATGGCTTATCCTAGGATTCATTTGTGGGAATATTTACCAATGGAGCTCCATCAATGGTTGGTTGTACGAAAGGTTTTGCATCTTTAGCAGAAAAACAGAATCTTTACATCGTACGTACTCATTGCTTTTTACACTGAGATGTGTTAGCTTGAAAAATAGATCAATATGAATTAAAAGAGGCAACGAATCAAGTTATTGAAATGATAAATTTTATAAAAACTCGGCTCTTGAAGTCAAGAATTTTTGAGTTGCTGTGCAAGGATATGAATTCTCATTATGTTCGTTTACTACTTCACAAGGAAGTAAGATGGTTATCAAAAGGGAACGTCCTATGTCGAGTAATTGGGCTTAAGAAAGATTTTATTTTTTTTGAAAATTAAAACCTTGATAGATTTTGTAAATACCATGAAAATGAATTGTGGATGTCTAAAATAGAGTACTTAAGCGAAATGTTTAGACATCTTAATAGTCTGAAGAGAAATATGCAAGGTAGAAATGAAAATATTCTTACAGCAACAAACAAATATGTTCCTTTTAAGAAAATAGTTGCAATATGGAAGAAAAGAATGAGTGAAGAAAATTTGGATACATTTCCCTTGGTTCAAAAAGCTTGTGTTACCGAGATAATTCCCATTATTGGTTAGCATTCGGCATGTTTAGAAAATAAAATTAAACAATATTTCTTCTCAATCAGCATTGAAGAATTCGATTGGATTCGCAATCCGTTCCTAAATCTATCAGTCATCAACTATTACAATTTTAAGTTATGTGAAGAGGAAGAATAAAGCTAGCCTTTCCAGTGATCGTGCTCTCAAATTGAATTATGCACAACTATCATTGGACGCATTTTGGATTTCTGTTATGGGAGAATATCTACCAACTCCAAGTGAAAAACCATCAAAATATTATTGCAATTCTCAACTTCGTACCTATGTAAACTGGGATTTTCCTACCTGAACAACATTAAAAATAAGAAACGTGAAAGACTTTAAAATATTGAAGAGTTAAGAGTGTGTCTCTCTCACATTTGTCCAAATATTGCAGCAGTCGGGGAAAGGAGGGTATTTGATACGGGAGGTGATTTGATACAGCACCCCTGCGGAATTCCATAAAATAAATTTTAGTTAATTAACGCTACCACGTGAAAGAAAGTGTCGAAAAACTTCATCCGGTTTATAGGAAAAGCTGGTTTAAATGAATTTGAAAGAAATGAAGAAGAGAAGTTGTTTTTGTAAAATTTCGTTTCCAAACTTCAGCTTGACTGCAGAATTAATGAAAGGGTTAATAAAGCTGCCAATATGGTGGAGTAATTATTGCTAGATTATGTTGTTATCTAGTGCAGTTGTTTTTTCCAATTACTTTTCCTAGGATGTTAGCTGTCGAATTTCTATCCAAAGTGCTGGAAAGGAGATTTGATACAGTGCATTGAAGGTGATTTGATACGGTGTATCAAATCATCTTCCATATTATAACAACATGGTACGATCATTTGATGAACCTTTTTGGTGTCTTGGAGCATGGAAGACAATTAAAAAAGTACAGAGCACCTAATCAGTAGTTAGGTTGCCTACAAAAAGATTTATTAACCGGTTTCGTATTCTGATATAACTGCGCAGTAATTATTGTAGGCTATGGTGCTGGTAGCACCTACAAGCTAGCAATTACTCTTATTTCAGATATTCTGTATTTGAATAGAACTTTTATTCTATTTAAACTTGCTTTACAGTAATTTCACGACAAAACAGTATGCCGTTTAAATATGAAAGAAAAACTAATCGATGTTTTCGATCACCGCCAGATGTGTAAAAAAGAGCAGCTAAATGTGTCACCGAAGAAGGTATGTCTTATCGAAAGGCCGTCGCCAATTTTAATGTCGACAAAATGACTCTAATGCGGTATATGAAAAAGAAGGAGGCAAATCCCACTTGTACTATTGGTTATCAAGCTACCATTCTAAACAATCAAATTTTTTCGCCAGAGATGGAACAACAGTTATCGTCTCACATTGTGGACTTGGCTGATATGTTTTTTGGACTGTCAGTTGAAAAATGCAAAGAACTTGCTTTTCAATTTGCTGCTGCAAACAAGTTATCTATTCCACATTCTTGAGAAGTAAATAAGAAAGCTGGAAAAGAGTGGTGGAAAGGGTTCAAAGAGAGGCACCAACTTTCAATAAGGACTCCTGAAGCCACATCAATTGGCCACGCATCAGCTTTCAATCATCACAATGTAAAAGAATATTTTGACAATCTTGGCATTGTGTTAGATAAGCATCAGCTTACTCCGGATCGAATTTTTAATTTAGATGAAACTGGTGTAACTACCGTTCAAAATCCATTATAGAACCTTTTTTGTATTGTAACTGCGACAAGAACAAAAAGTGTGGGTTCTATAACATCTGGAGAAAGAGGCGAGCTTGTCACTGTTCTTTATGCAGTGTGTGCTGCATGACATGCTTTGGCTTTTATGCTGATCTTCCCACGAGTGCGATACAGGGAACACTTTATTCGTGGCGGTCCACCTGGATGTATTGGAAGAGCAACCAGATTTGGTTGGATCAATGCAGATCTTTTTGATTTTTTGATGCACATTAGTGAGTTCACTGGCTCCTCACCAGATCGCAAGATTTTAGTGCTCATGGACAATCATGAATCACATTTGTCTATTGCTGCAATTGACAAAGCAAGAGATTTAGGTATTGTTCTTTTAACAATACCTCCAAAAACATCCCATTTTTGGATGTACAGCCTTTGGATATATCTGTTTATGGGCCATTCAAAACTGGATACAACATAGCTATATACAATTGGATGAGGACTAGCCCAGGAAAGAATGTGACGATTTATGAGGTTTCGTCTTTAGTCAAGGAAGCCCAAATGGTTGCAATGACTCCACGAAATATAATGTCAGGATTTTGTTCGACAGGTAACTGGCCATATAACCCTCAAATTTCTGACGAAACTGATTTTGCCCCTGTTTTTGTCACTGATCGTGACATTATTCAAAATTCTGGGAGCAGTTCTGCAGATCCTGAAGTTTTTCAAAGTAAATTGGGCAATGGACAACCCTGCAATTCTTCTTTGGATACTAGTCACCGCGACAATGCTTCAGGTGATGTTGATCAGTTAGCTAATTTTCTCGAAAAAGCAACTCCCACTTCATCAAGTCTTGACACGGCTTCTAATGTCATATCTCCTAAAGATGTTTTGCCTCTTCCCAAAGCGGCATCAAAAAAAAATTTTTAATAGAAGAGGTAAAACAAGAATATATACGGACACTCCTGTTTGTCATGAAGTAGAAAAAAGGCAAACACAAAAACGACCTAAAAAGTCAGTTGATCGTGGAAAAAGTACTAAAAGAAAATTGTTTTCCAAAAAAAAGCACCACTAGTGATCAGATCATCTTTTATTGATGAGGAAAACATAGAATTTATATACAATGATGATAGTGACTGCGAGTTGGAGGAGAAAATTGAAGTTAAATTGGGTGATTATGCAATTGTATTGGTGGCTGGAAAATCAAGGTCACTAAAATTTATAGCTCGGATCGACAACTACGATGGGGATGATTGTGAATATGAAGGAGTGATTCTCGAAAAAATCAATAGCAAAATTGACTCTGGATGGGAGATAAAGGACAAACTTTTATTGTAAATGAAAAAGATGCTGCTTCATTTGCCCCTGATGACATTGTGCTTATACTTCCTGCTCCTGTTGCTGTTGGTAGGTCAGAAAGAAGAAGTAATCAATTGCAGTTTAATTTTGACTTCAGCAAATTAGACCTAGCTTGAAGTTTCACAAGCCTGTGCCAGTAATTTCTAATATGAGCAGAATCTATTTATAAATACTAGAAGAGCAAACATTTTCCTAATACCACACAAAACTGCTATTATGCTAATTCTTTAAAATTTTTTTGGATTTTTCAACTTAGTCGCTTGTACTTGTTTATTTTTTTGACATGTTTCATTTTTAGTGTACGTGTTAGAATCAAAATACAATATGATTCGACTCTCACATGCATTAGTGTTGATGCTTTTAGTCTACCATACAATTCTTGTAGTAAAACTTGACTAACTAAGGTTGGAATTGAGCCACTATTTGATGATTCACTCAAAATAATAATTAATACAATATTGAAAAATTATTCAACTATAGCTTATTAAAGTGTAAAAGCACATTGAAGCAGTGAAACCTCAAAAAATAAGCTTTCTCAAGTATGCCGTATCAACTCACCTTCCCCTGTATCAAATCACATTCTTGGCGAGAGTTGATACATTTGGGTACCACTTTTTAACTAGTAGTTGAGTAAAAAGTACTCAGGATAAAACATCGTAGTTTTTCCCGAAAAGTGAGCAAAAAAGCCTAGTTTTATTTGTGCCACCAACCAAATATCTATCACAAGCCGTTTGGAATTGAAAGGCAGAAGTGTCTTAAATCACCTTCCCTTTCCCTAGTCAAGAAGCACCAGGCACAATTGTCTGACTGACATTTACCATTATCATTTAATACCATATATTATTGTTTACAAGACATAATTTTCCTTACGTAATGTTCTTTGTTTTTTATTGTTATATGGTAAAAAAGCTATAATTAGTAGAAAATATTTATTTTTTTTGTGATAGGGGTGCCGTGAAAATTCAAAGAAGTCAATACTGTGCCGCCATATAAAAAAGGTTGGGAACCACTGGTCTAGCCTATATGTGTTTTGTATCCGATAATGGCTAAAGCCATTGGGCTTGGATCTCACCAAACCTGTCTGGGTTATGATATAAGTTTAACATTCTACGTACATACTGGTGTCGGGCTTTTCCGATCACTGATTGGTATTTGCCGGTTTGGTTCTTCGTGTGGCGCGAAAGAACACTTTGGCTAGTCTAAGCTTAGTACTCTGTGCCATTAAAAAAAAATTGCCCCTAAGAGAAGTGCCATCTAAATACTATTTGCTCCTCACTTAAAAATAAATAATACCAATTAGATACCAGTCGGTACATTAGCAAAAACAACTATTATTTGATCATTATTACCGGTATGGTAAGCTTGCCGGCAAGCTTACTTGTTGAGTTCATGAGCAAGGCATTTAACGGCATGCCTCCATCTCGATGTGGCAAACAGGTAGTGGAGCCAAGCAGTCTACCCGACGTGGTGGCCCGGTGTGACGAAAGAAATGCAAACAGAGCATGAGCTCATAGGTATGAATAAATGAATCGGTACCGTAAGTTTTTAATTACCCTTGTTCCAGCAGCCTAGGTAATAGCCTGAAAAATTGTTTAAGGAGTAGTTAAGGTCACACAATTACATCTGACATATCAATATGACTGGTCTGCAATCACTATTGACAAAAAATTTCAAAAATTTACTGATTTTATCCAACAATAACTAATCCAGCATATGACAAACGGTACAGAAATCTTCCCTGTCATTTAGGCTTTAGTATAACTTAAGTTTTCAACTTTTCAGAATGCTTATGCCACTAAATATACTGTATAAGTTACACATTACAATTAACTTAAACTCATCATTCTCAAACACGCTGATTAATCAAATGTGAAATCCTCACAGAAGCTGGCTACAAATAAGCCTGCATGTCTAGCCCATAAAATTAGCCCAACTATTAGCAATAACAAGCAAACCTTAGCACCTCTTATCTTACTTTGACATCACGCTCATTCCTTAACATCAGTAAAACAACATATTTAACGTTCATTCAACAACTGTCACGTTTATCAATTTGCTTTGCAAAAAACGATATCACTCCTATTCAATTCAATGCAAAATCACTCAAAATGGTCAGCCGCTTTTTTGGAAAGCGCATTTTGATGACGTGCGTGCAACCTTCCTATTTACATTGGCCCTTTATAACGTCATAGAACAAATTTGATGCTCTGATGTAAGCGTTTAGATGAAATTGTGATGCCATAAACCCCCTGCTTAACGTTCACCTATAAAGAATAGTGCTGTTAATTTTTGATTTAGCTGAACAAAAGGGGTTTGTGAAAAAAATAGACCTAAAATAGCAAACCTGTTGGCTGTTTTGAAATCAGCAGCACAAATTGCATCAGGAACACTCTATATAGTTTCTCAATCTCAAAAAATTCGCAGACCAATGTTATCATCTGCTCAAAATGTGACAAAATATTAATTGCTTAATTGTTTAAAATCAGTAGCAGATCAAAGAAAAACTGTTTAGAGCCAAGTACGATGGTCATTTTTCACACCGTCAAGCGGGCTAGTAAAAAAATTTAAAAAATAATTGTTTTTACGAATTTTTTAATTTATTGCATAACACTGCAAAGTTACACTGTAACAACAATATTGATATTTCAAGAAAAAATAGTGCAGAAGAAACAGTGAAGAAAAAATACTTAAGTGGGTTTAGCCTAGGCTAAACCAAAGCCCACTTCAGTATTAATTTCTTAGCATTATTATTCTACGAGTTACGAAACATGCATAGTTTGTTTTTTGTTTGACGAGTTTATACTGCCTGCAAAAAGAATTCGACCTAAACCCCGAAGTACTTGACTTTCCTGGAAGATATTGTGCTACATGTAGTACATAGTACTTTTTCAAGAGGTAAAACCACAGATGCAAAGAACACATTGTGTATTTAATAAAACAGGGAAGTGCAGCAGTTGCACAGAGTGTACACCATAGCTTAATCAGAACTGTGTCTCAAATCTGAGTGTGTGTGCTATTGGTCGGATTCGCAGACAGTACTGGGCAACCAGAAAATTCCACCAAAAAACTGCCAATATAGAAGGCGAATCCTCAGTTGTACTAACCCCACTCAATCGAGACAGGTAAACACTACACAAAACCCTGCAGATCATTTCTCTCGCGGTTTGAATTCGTCACGATCGGAACGCGCATCGGAGTGGCTTGTTGGTCCTTTGTTTTGGTTACATGACGAAGGCGATTGGCCTACTCAGACATTGAGTAACACGGAGAAAGAAAACCATAATTTGTGCTCTAGGGATAGTGATGACTCGAACTGTATGAATGTGATTGCTGGTGCTTCTGCAGCTAAAGACATTTTATCTGATAAATTTATAGCTCATTACAGGACACTATCCCGTTTGATTCGGGCAGCTGCTTGGTAGCTGTGCTTGAAGCACATTTTGCGTCGTCATGCTCTAAGGAGTGATGTTCCTGTTACTGAATCTGGACCAATTTCTGTTGTTGAAAGTAATGATGCCCTTTAAGCTTTGATCTGTGTTATCCGAAGTGCCGCCTTTCTTGATATTGCCAAGGTGCTTGAGAATGGAGACCCCCATAAAAGTTTAGTGCCACCCCCTTCTTGCTTATTCCCATACACTGAGAATGGTGTGATTCGAATTAGCAGCCGCTTACAACATGCAAAATTACCGCATGACGTTAAGCATCCTGTTGTGCTCCCTCGGCGTCATCATTTGACTGGTCTCATTGGCGTCATCATTTGACTGGTCTGATTATTTTATAGATGCATCGAAAATGTGGACATTTTGCCAATAACCTTGTAATGAATGAACTGATGAAAAAATAGCATGTTGTGGGTGGTAACATATCAAAAGTCTATGTATGGATTGTCACAATCGCAATGCGACCTCTGATGGACAACTCATGGCCCCTCTTCCACATTTTAGTGGAGCTAGGAAACCGTCCTTTCACTAATGCGGCTGTTGACTACTTTGGGCCACTACTCGTGCGACAAGGTAAAAATGAATTGAAACGGTATGGCTGTATATTTACATGTCTTACTACCTGTGCAATGCATTTGGAGCTAGCTGAAAACTTAACCACAGAAGCATTTTTAATGGCCTATCGTCGGTTCCTCGCTCTTACTGGCGAGGCTACACGAGTGATGTTTTCTGACAATGGGACTAATTTTGTTGGGACTCACACTGAGATGAAACGCGGGGCTGCTCGTACCGACAAAAAATCGATGACGTCGGCGATGTCGCAGCGAGGTATGGAGTGAAGATTTAATCCTCCTCTTGCATCTCATCAGGGAGGCGTTTGGGAGTCTATGATTTGACTTGTTCGTAAAACCACGACTGCATTCCAAGACGGTAATAAACTGCGCACATTGACTGAAAAAAGCTTGGAAACACTTTTCCGAGAAGTGCAATTGATTCTAAAGTCGTTCCAGTACACGGGTCAGTTTGGACCCCAACGATTTACTTGCTCTAAATCCACTAAGTAATTTGACCGGGTATGTTGATCCAGTGCTGCCTTTTGACGAGTTCGTACGGTCCGACGGGATGCGCTCTTCATGGAGAGCATCACAACTTTATGCTGATGAGTTTTGGAGGCGCTGGATCAATGAATATTTGCCTCTATTGCAAAAATGCTCTAAATGGCTGCAACCACAGCGTAACTTGAAGGTGGGTGACTGTGTTTTAATAATGGCAATCCTACACCACGTTGGGCCCACCGACGGGCCATAGTGGTAGCTACTCATCCCGATAAGTCCCGGGCAAGTACGCAGAGTGACCGTTCGTAGTGCGAGTGGTAAAACTTACATCCGTGAGGTCAGGAAATTGTGCTTGCCTAAAGGCGATATTGAGTAGTTAACCTCGCAACCTCACTAAGCCATTGCAATCTTGTACAAATTTTTGTGCTGTTCGTAATGGCATTGTACAAACGTTCGATATACAATGTGACCTGTATAAAATGTATTCGATAGATCACGGCTCCCTGTTTGAGGGATCTGGTATGTGCCATACGATATTGTGACGTCATCATGTTTTTTTGTGTTGTTTATTGCATCACTAAACGTCATTAGTAATTGAAGCTCGTAGCGCAATATATTTAAAGCTCAATTACCTTGCCGGCCGTGTTAGCGCTACTACTGATTCTTTTAATAATGATTAAAGTTTGGTTATGACAAGCAGCTACAATCATGATGTCGGTATGACGTAATATCCTGTCTCGTATGTAATTTAGCTGCGGTTGTGAATGAGGCAGATTGAAGTACACAATGTCTAGTTGCTTATCTTATGTATTCTGGTTAGGTAGGTAGCTGTATACTCTATAGAGTGTAAGATCTGAGTAAATTGTGTGTCTCAGCTAGTTATTGATGTGCTAGTGCCTGGCTTAACTAGGCCTAGCGACCTTTTACTGTTTGTTTTATTTGCTGGTTGCTCGTTGTATCTAGGAGTTTGTAATATACTGCTTTCAACTTTATGTTGCGATTTTATGAGCTGCTAAGTACAGAAGTTCACCCAGCCATTTTATTCCCTGTAGAAGTATGATTGTATAGTGACTAAACCATTAAAGATCAATTTTCGAAGCAACAGGGTTAGGAAGAATAGGCACTTTATTCACTGCGTACAGAGCAGGAAGAACAAAGTTTTCATCACCATTCAGTAAAGAAACTGAAAAAGAGATATTGACACCACTATGAGCTTTGGTACCAATAAGAGTTTGAAGCGTGAATTTATTAGCACTTCCACGCAAGTCAAGAGCTTTGCCACAAAATGAATGAGTAGACCCTTGGTCTAGAAAAGCATAAGTAATCACATTCTTGGCCCCAAAATTAATCTTTACTGGAACCACACATAAATATACATTTGTAATGATTTACCCTTGCATTTATACACTTCACTCAGAGAGCAGACAGTGCTAGAGAAGCTTTTTGCTTGAGAAGATCCAGAATTAGAAACTTTAGGGCAAAGAGAGTCAGAAGTGTTAATACTTGAAGGTGCAGGTCTTTGCTTCCATGGGTGAAGCAGGGTGTGGTGAAAAGTTCCACTACAATCGGAAACTGAGTACTATTTTGCTTAGGACAAGAAGATGAGCGATAATTCGGACTTTAACACTTGTAGCATAACTTTAATCCCCTAGGAAAGCTGGAACGTTTAGCTTGGATAGTGGCCTCAAACTCGGATCATTCAAAAAGTATATGAAAAGGACTCTTACAGAAGAAACAGACAAAGCTGTCAGATTGTTGAAGATTTTGAGCAGGCGAAACGTTTACATGGTATGACGAGAGTGCAGACTTCCGACCATCACCCGATCGCGAAGAAGTAGAAGAATGAGCGTCAGGACGCGCTCTAGAAAGAGTGCCAAACACTCTCCGTTCATACAGGGAATTCGCTTTCTCTGACAATTTTACAACGATAGAAACAAAATGAGAAAAATCTGCTATCTGACCTGATTGTGCTTCAACAGCAACAGATTTCTTTTCCCATAGTCGTCGGAAATCAAAGAGAAGTTTGTTGATGAGCTTCAAATTAAGCGGGTTGCCATCAAATTTTACAAATTCGGGCATTAGCAGAAACAAATCGTCTTCATGAAAAATACAGGATGTGAGCTGAGGGCGTGGGACGCACACTTGGAACGAGAGACTCAGGAAGATTAGCAGAGTAATAATCTACTGGCATCCCATGCGATTGAAGGGATGCGGGAGACCTGCACTCACTTCGGCATAAAACGTTATTCGCTACTGAAGATGATACATAAGTAGAAGACAAAAGAGTATTATTGACATTGTGTAGTTGAGTATGACGATTACTTAAAGAGATGTTATAATATACATTTTTATCAAATCTAACCCGAGAAGCAGTAACTGGTGCTGAAATTGAAGTAAAGGTTTTAGGCAAACTTTGGTCATACCCACGAAAGGTGTAATTAATCCATTTGTGCCGAAGGTTGAAATACTTAAGATATTTTTATAAAAATTTGAAGATTGCTTAGTGAACATGTATAAAATTTTTTCCGATTGATTTTTTTAAAACTTTTTGCGTACTTTTTGAGATAAAAGCCGTCCTACATGTAGGACGCTAGGCAAATCTGTTAGCAAAGTGGAAGATGCGTGAGCGACTGAGCGTAACGCGTACGTGTTGTGTAATCAGGTTTTATTGCTTACTTTGTCTGTTTCGCTCGAAGCTATAATGTTACAACCATCAGCGCATTTTATTGAAGTCTTGATTTCGATGAGTAACCAAATAAGCACAACAAAGTTTTTACTAAACATGAAATTGGTAAGAGCATTTTAGCGTTCTCAAAACAGTTCTCTATGTACGAAAATCACAGAAAAGACATTACAGACTATGATAATCTTTGAAGCATTTTACGTGCAGGCCAACATCGCATTTTTCACATCTAGTTGTAGTTTTCATGTGATAGTGGCGGCATTTTGTTTGTCCATTTTGCGGTATTACCCAATGCTTATATCCATCATAACGAATATCCGATAAAACATCTTGAGGTTTTCCCCGCATTCCTTTTTCATGCGGCTTGCCATATTGAGACAAATACGTTCTAACAATATACTGTATCGTCGAAATTGAAGCATATCCATTGGATTTTCATTGTTGCAAATTTTCTGTAATTGCCAGGCGTTGTTGATGGAAACATCGAGCATATATGAAATCAGACACCAGTACCACTTCTTACCTCTCAAACCAATTCGATACTTTGAAACATTTTGATCCATTCTATCGACACCCCCCATATGTTCGTTGTAGAGCTTGATCAAAAAAGGTTGGTCAATTTGCACCCGCTTCTTTTCAGAAGAAGAATATCGAGAGGCTTTAGATATGGGATGGACCCCAGCAGCATTTGAGCATAAATTTACCACACTATTGTCATTCCATTTGCAAACGAGGACGTCGTTTTTGGTGTCAGTTTTGAAATCAAACTTTCCACGTCCTTGCTTTTTCAAAGCATCGTTTGAGGTCAGTGGACATTTTTCAGTCCTGTTTTCACGAATTGTACCAGTTGCTTTTACTAATTTGTCTTTTAGCATGGTAACGAGTTTCACACCATTGAAAAAGTTATCATAGCATAGGTGGAAAAACTTTCTACCACATCCGGTTAGAACATCTGCAAAATGGCTGACAAGATTTCCTCCAAGCCCTAATCCGTTATCTTGCGGTCGAGATGATGCTGATTTTCCTTGATACGGATCAAACCAAATCAAGTATCCCAGCGGCGTAGTTCCACACCAAATTTTAAAACCAAAACGTATCGGTTTACCTCTCAAAAACTGCTTACATCCATGGCGCCCGTAATATTCACACATTGATTCGTCAAAACTGTAAAATTCTTCCTTTGGTGAGTGACGTTGGAACTTTTGATTCAAAAGTTTTATTAGTGGTCTGAGTTTTGCAAATTTATCCTCTTCATCTAAGCTGTTGTTATCAGCTAAATGAAAGCTGGTAAAAATTGCCTCAAATTTGTCTCTTCTCATAGCATTGGTAACAAGGTCGTGGTGCGTGTCGCTAGCATTTTCCCAGTAAAGTCTTCGTCTTGCTGGAGCAAGGTATCCAGATAAAAATAACGTGCCAATAAAACATTTTATTTCATGCTTATCAACAGTCAAGTTTCGATTTTTTGGGAAGCATACCGATTGGTCTCATCTACGATTAAATTCAAAACTTCATCATCAAAAAATAGTTCAAAATATCCTTTGGGGGTCAAGTTTTTGTTTCGTAATTCTTCAATTTTGGCATCATCTGACGTCCACTCTGGCAACTCACTTTTCAGATCTGTTTTGACCCAGTCTCGTTTTGGCTCGTCAGTTTGCTTCTTTCGTTTGTTTGGTGGCCCCTCTGGCTCATCAATATTTTCGACATTTTTACAACTGCTATCATCAATTAGAGCTGGAGCTAAAAGCATGCTTCCTGGTAAATTGTTAATCGTTCTTGCTCCATCTTCATCTCCTGAGTCTTCGTCTGTAATATAACCTGTGGCATTTGTTGGTGGAAGTACAGTTACCGAAAATTGGTCATCTTCATTGCGGTAGGGCAAAGCATTTTCCTCTGCTAAATCTAATATTCTACTCAATGATGTGGGGGTTTTATTTCTACAATTACCATAAAAACGTGAAGATTTCATCTAGAAAAAATATGTACAGTGTTACCTTTTGGTCACCTACATTTGTACTCGAAATATCGAAAACAATCACGCACCATAACTTATTTTTTATAAACAAAATTCTGCCTTTGTCTACGGCTTTTCTGACTAAAGTTTTTCTGATCAAACAAGTTTTGTCACAAATTTCTAACACTCATTGCGAAAAACGTAAACTATAAATGAAAACAAGAAGACCGGATTTGATATAAAGAGATTTATACTATATAGAAGAGCTGATTAGCGAGTAGGCGTTAATGATCAGGGTTAGATTGATGGCTTCTATGGCGGAAAGATGAAAAGCGGTGTTATCTTTGGCAATACTGATAAACTTTTTGATGCTGAGCGCAGGTGGGATTTAAAAGAAAAAGGAGTTCAATAGCAGAATCAGATGAAAGGATTTGATTAGAAGACTTGAAAGCACGTATTTGCAAGTCTTATTTATCTATTTAAAAATTTAATTATCTATTTGATTGTTTTAGTAAATACAATAGCGTGGGATCGCTGCTGGAGATTATGGTTTCTAGTGCGTGAGAATAGCGACTTGCAAACTCTACTTGAACATACTCGCAGCGGCGCACATTTTGCTATCACGTGTGCCTAGCGATCTATATGTAGGACGCCAATGTTTCAAATAAAATTTCTCGGAAACTATAAGTTCAGAAAAATTTTAAGATTCACCATAAAACAGAAGAATTACTAATAAATAAATACACTTGACAATTTTTTCAGTACTTCTTTGGAAATGCGTAGTTATTGGCTCAACTCTATATGCACTCTCAACATTTTCAAAAAAGCGAAATCAGACGATTTCAAAATGGCGTCACGTCTCACCTGATAAAGCAATTTTTAAAATACTACTGTCATATGTGTCAAATTTGCTCATAAATGTAGTCCAACTTCAGCTATATTCAAAAATATAATATACGAAGAGCAATCCTAAATTAAGTAGGCCTCCTACATATAGGACGCCAGGCACAAATGGGTTAAAATGATTTTCCGCTTGTTCATTACCTTGAACCAAGGCTGAACCGGACTGCTGATTAGAATGATGGATTTTTACAAGTTTTGTAACATCGTACCTAATGTTTTCATCATTGGTTCAATTCACCTCCTCGTCCCAGAGCTTTAGTTCTAAGGTAGCTTGTTGTACTGTGCGTTCTATTTCACGCTGAGCACGGAGAGAATCTTCTTTTGTCCTTTCCTTAGTCTGCTGGGCTTCAAGCTCTGCTAACTTAAGCTTGATTACACCTCGACGCTTTGAAGATGAGTGAGAAGAGATGCTTAAACCAGCTTTAGAAGCACCGACTAAATTGGAAGTATAACGGTAATGTGCAGAAGTCTGAAAGTTGTCTGATTCACACAGAGATTTTCTCACTTTAAACCATTCACTTAGACGAGTATCGAACTCGGTTTTTTCTTCGGTAAAAGAATCAATTGCCTCTTGGTCAACTGGATCGCCGGACTTGAGAGCGTCGGCAACTTTTTGTAAGTCTAAGTCGATGTGTAGTGCTACGGACCCCAAGACGTCAACGCAGTTTGTTGACCTCAATGATATTAGTCGTTCGGCCTTTAGATAGAGCTGATTTAGGGAAGCCCTCAACTTCATTTCATGCTGAAGACACTCTTTTTGGATAGCACTAGAACAGTCACTAATTGACAGTGATCAATCAACTAAACAAAACTTTTTGTAAGATACTTTACGCGGCTCCTGGCTAGCCCAATATCCTAAATAGGACTGTACAAAACGCGTCGGTTCACCCTCAACAGCACTACGAGTTTATTGTATGTCGCTTTTAAGCAGTCGTACAAAGCGGATGATCAAAGGCGGTTTCTGAAAACATACCTAAGATTCATACTCAAACAATCCAACACAAAGTACAAGACTTACGTACCGTTTACTTTTGAACCAGGATTCCTTTGACGTTCTTGCTAGCCGTGCAAGTATTAACTAAATCTAAAATCCTTGCATGAAATAGATTCACACAAAAAGAAATTAGGCAAGAGAAAAACGTTCCAATGATTATACACTAAATGTGGTGTTTTATGGCGTAATTACATGATAGTAAGTCTTGGCATGTGTGGAAAAGTAGCTCAAATAACCCGGGTTCGAGGTTACAAAAACTAGATACGACGTAACAGGAATAATATTACCTACTCGTGTTGTTGTTGTTGTTACCCGACCTCTTTCGAGGGATGGGTAACCATATGACGGATATGGTGGATAACCATAGAGCCCCAGAAGCTGGGCAACTCCCCAGGGTCTGGACCAGAGGTCGTACAGAGACAGAGAGTCGCCAAAGAGCGAGCAGTGCAAAGAGTTCATAGCTGGACAGTACAGAATGAGATTAGAGGTGTCCCGGAACGGATGTCCACAGGCGCTGCTCGAAGGATTCTCGGTTCTGCCAATCCTAGTGCGATAAGAACTTAAAAATAGGCTGTGTCCGTTGCAGCGAAGTCGAGAGAGCCCACAGCGAGCGTGACGAGGGAGCACAAGTTACTCGGTGGAAATTGAGGAAACCTGCGTGTCAAAGAATCTAGATGAGGCAGTAGTAGTATAGAATGGCTCATTTGGCAACGTTTTAGGCGGAGGAATTAGGCGGAGGAATGACGTCACAAATTTTTGAAGTAGGGGAATATTTTGGTCATGAGATGGGGATTTTTCGTTGAAGTATGGAAGGGGTAGGAGGTGATACGATGGTGGGGGGTGCTACTGATTGGTAAAGGGTTTTGCTTCACTAGAGGTCAGTAAGGAATCAATTGTCAAAAGTTTTTAAGTTATGATGATTACGTTTTATTCACCTGTTTGTTACGAATCTTTGCCTCAGACTTGCCCAAGCTTTTTCTCCACACTGTGCGTACATGATGAAAAGTTCTAAGGACACTAATTTTATTTGAAGAAGGTCGGAGATATCTAACCCTAGATTTTATGTGAGGGAGGTCTGAGGGACCAATCTGAGGGAGCTAGCCCCAACACAGTGTCATTTCAAAACGTTTGATGCAAAACTTATGGCTTGTTATTGGTTTTTTGATTCTGTATTTCAATGACGTGTTTCACTAGACCGCGGGAATGTAGTTGCATCCTCATTGTGCAATCCATCATGAAAGACCGTGAGAATGTAGTTGCATACATTATTGTGCAATCCATGACATATTTAACCATGATTTTTGCTTTTGTGTAGACAGGCCCAGACTTGTCCATAAAAAATTTTAGTACATAATGTAGAAAGATCACGTTTTATTCACCTGTTGGTTAGAATATATTGTCTCTGTCTTGTCCAGACTTGCCCAAGCTTTTTCTCTGTATTGTGCTTACATGATCGAAAGTTCTAAGGACACTAATTTTATTTGAAGAAGGTCGGAGATATCTAACCCTAGATTTTATGTGAGGGAGGTCTGAGGGACCAATCTGAGGGAGCTAGCCCCAACACAGTGTCATTTCAAAACGTTTGATGCAAAACTTATGGCTTGTTATTGGTTTTTTGATTCTGTATTTCAATGACGTGTTTCACTAGAACGCGGGAATGTAGTTACATCCTCATTGTGCAATCCATCATGAAAGACCGTGAGAATGTAGTTGCATACATTATTGTGCAATCCATGACATATTTAACCATGATTTTTGCTTTTGTGTAGACAGGCCCAGACTTGTCCATAAAAAATTTTAGTACATAATGTAGAAAGATCACGTTTTATTCACCTGTTGGTTAGAATATATTGTCTCTGTCTTGTCCAGACTTGCCCAAGCTTTTTCTCTGTATTGTGCTTACATGATCGAAAGTTCTAAGGACACTAATTTTATTTGAAGAAGGTCGGAGATATCTAACCCTAGATTTTATGTGAGGGAGGTCTGAGGGACCAATCTGAGGGAGCTAGCCCCAACACAGTGTCATTTCAAAACGTTTGATGCAAAACTTATGGCTTGTTATTAGTTTTTTGATTCTGTATTTCAATGACGTGTTTCACTAGACAGTGGGATTGTAGTTACATCCTCATTGTGCAATCCATGACGTAAGTTTTTAACAAGACGTAGGAATGTATCACTCTTGCACAATCCATGACGTAAGCTTTAACAAGACCATGGGAATGTAGTTGCATACCTATTGCGCAATCCATGACGTATTTAACTATGATTTTTGCTTTTGTGTAGACTGGTTCAGACTTGTCCGTCGAAAGTTTTTAGAGTATAATGTGTAAAGATTACCTTTTATTCACCTGTTGATTAGGAATCTTTGTCTCTGCCTTGTCCAGACTTACCCAAGCTTTTTTCTCCACACTGTGTTTACATGATGAAAAATTCTAAGGAAGCTAATTTTATTTAAAGAAGGTCGGAGAGAGCTAACCATAGGTTTTTTAATTTTATGTGACGGAGGTCTGGGGGAGTTATCACCAATCTAAGGAGGCTAGTTCCAACATGGTGTCATTTCAAAAAATTTGGTGTCATTTTTATGACTTGTTATTACATAAAGGTTTTTTTTTGATTCTGTATTTCAATGACGAGTCTGTTTTTAACCAGACCGTGGGAATGTAATTGTATGTTTATTGTGCAATCCATGACATATTCTATTTTTAACCATGATGCAATTTTTGCTTTTGTGTGGACAGGTCTAGACTTGTCTGTCAAAAATTTTAGTATATAATGTATAAAGATTACGTTTTATTCAACTGTTTGTTAGGATATATCATCTCTGTCTTGTCCAGACTTACCCAAGCTCGAATCTTTTTTCTCAATACTGTGCTTACATGATGAAAAGTTCTAAGGACACTAATTTTATTTGAAGGAGGACGTAGGGAGCTAACTCTAGATCTGAGAGAGTTAATATTAACACGGTGTGGACGGTATTTCAAAAAGTTTGGTGCAAAACTTACCACCATTTGGTACTTGATCTAATTATTACATATTTATATAGTGGTTTTCAGGGTGTGATTCTGTATTTCAATGATGAAATCGAACTTTAACTAAACTGTGAGAATGTAGTTGCATCCCTATTACACAATCCATCATGATTCTGTTTTCAACCAGACCGTGGGACTCTAACCCTAACCTAACTGTAATTCTAACCCTATGTAAGAGATCCAGCCCTAGGTCTATTAATTTTTGTGAGCTAACCTGAATCCAAGGGTGCTAACTCTAGGTCTGAGAGAGCTAATTATAGTCCTAAGGGAACTAACCACAGGTTTAAGGACACTAATTGTATTTGAAAGAGGTCGAAGAGAGTTAGCTTTAGATTTGAGGGAGCTAATTCTAGTTCTAACCCAAACACGGTGTAGTTGTCATGTAGAATATTGTAAAGAATTTGGTGCAAACCTTGACACCTTATGGTAATATTTGACTTGTTGTATATGAAGTTATTGCACAATGATTATGTAATTTTTATACAGTTGTTTGTTTGGTATGGTGCAACTCTTATGCGGTAGCATAAGAATTATCCAATATAAGATAATATTGCGCAATGGTTTCATAATTCTGGTACAGTTGTTTGTTGTGATGTGACAAAATGATGTTAAAGCAAAGCGGTGGGAAAAAGTTAGCAAAATGTAGCGTCGCTCTTAGAACTAGCCAAAGCATACAATTTTGAGGCTAGCTGTTTTTAACATTTTACGGTTAAGATCGTTCAAAGTCTATTGCATATTTGTTTCCAATAATGTTCACACGCTTTTATGATAAAAGATTTATCAATTTAGCTAGCTATTCATGCGGCTTCTGCATTACGTAATTACAATGCCAGCGTTCTAGGTTGTTCAATTTAGGAAGTCTATTGAGCAATCGAAACTAAAAATTGGTATAAACGTAGAAAAAAATCACCTGACAACGAGACGACAAAAAGACCATCAAAATGAACTGCCGTACCTATCAACAAAACTTTAACAATAACAAACAAGAAAACACGGTAAAAGATATAATTTTTAAATAAGCTGTATTTTTCTTCATTCACGTTCAAACATCGTCTTATTATGAGTTGATCTGTACCATACAATGTGATTTCAGACCAAGAAGCAGCCGCTACTTTTGCTTAAACAGTCTCGATTCTATATGACAGCGTTGTTACTCAAAAACTCTTGTAAACAGTATACAAGGTTCGTGTGATCAAGCCGTAGACTTGTTATTCAAGGTTAAAAATCTCAGGTAAGAGTCAAATTCAATGCACTAAGAAAGACACATTTACCAATTAAAGCAAAATTATTCCTCTAGACTAGGTTAATTTAACCGTTTTATAGTAAAAATTTTGTAGTTTATCAGAAACACAACCAACCAATAGTTCTATTTTAAGCAAAACGGGTGGAGATTTAAGTTTACCTTTTGTCATGGAGCTTGAAATAATTCGCAGAGCGTTGAATTTCCAATATTTATACGGTATTACAAAACTATTATTATTTTTAAATGTTTAAATTTTTCTCATTTTTTGTGACACATTACAAATTAGCATTAAGACACAGGTTCCTTATCACATAATTCCGACACTTCTCTTCAATTTTTTGCACTTTCAATTTCATCCACCAGCATCGTTTCACTTGTCGAACGTCTTCTCTCAAACACTGTTCTTAACACGCGTCTTTAAAGGTGTATATCTTCTTTTCGCAATATCGGTTTCACAAAATTTAGGACTTCACTCGCTCAACTGCTAAATCTGTGACCTTAGAGAAATTCTTATAGTCTTTTGCCATCGTCAGGTGCAAAACTTTATTTTTGCTATAACAAAGATGAAACGTCACGAATTATCGTGCTTAAAATCGCTAACCACGTGATAGATAAGAAAACGGGAATGGATCGTTTCGTTGAATTACAATACATTGACTGACGCTATAAAGGAGTAGTTTTCAAAGGATAACTCGTTTGAAGCCGAGACGTCATGAATGCGTAAGACACACGTGACCGATAAGTACGCAGTAGCCCGTGGTTATCACCAATTTGAACGATGCATACAGCGAACCAACGAAGGAAATGTAGCACACACTGGTGCTCTCACGGTCGTATATACACAAAACAATTGCCGTTACCTTTCCAATTCCTAAAAAGATGTTTTGAGGAAACGTATATTTGACATCTTTTTGAGTTGAAATAGCTTTAAAGTTGTGAAATCTCGTTTTTTTAATATTGTTACAGCAACTAGATCGCTATAATTTAACTTAACACAATATAACGTATTAATGCTAAACGTTTAAATGCTGACAAATCAAACATTATTTTTAAGCTGATAAAACTTAATATCATACGTCAGAGCCGACATCACTGAAAACGAATCTCGCTTTACCACCAATTTTTCCCCATTATGCAACTTTTAGCTGCTTTTAATAAAAACCTTAACATTTTGAGCTTATTAGACTTCCATCACAATCTAACCGCGGATTTGAAAACTTTACCGTTTGTTTTAGCCGATATCTTCCTATTTCTGCAGGAATATTTTCCCCGCCCACACTATCCAGCTGAAATCTCACTTCCACAGATATCTGAAATGATTGATTCCAAATACTATCCGTTTTCTAAATTTGATGTCATGTAATTTTACTGTCGTTCTGTAGTCCTGTGCATTATCATTTTATGAAAACTCATTAGATCTAGATTGTTAGAAATTATTTAGATCAAAATTTTAAAAACTCATCAAACTTTTTGTATATAAAATTATCAAGTTAGAATTTCTAACAGTTTGGTCTGTTTGTACATGTAAAATAATGTGAACTTACAGTTTCAACTCTCACGTTTTTACAAAATCTACATCTGTTATGAATTTTATTAGTGAAAATTATCGTTTATCAAATATTTTATCAACTTTTCAAGAAATAAGAACCGCACTCACAGGTTTTTTCAGAGCGTTTGCTAGCAATTACAAACTCTTGCAAAGCTTCAACTTTAACTGAACATCGAATTTTTAACTCTTTTATGTTGACATAAACCACCACAAATAAAAAACTTGCCAACATTTTCAAAGCTTTACAAAACCTATATGCGTTTACAAAGCAAAAAATCGTCTGTACACCATTTTCAACCCTCACACCACCGGTTATATGCATTCACAAAACAAAATGAACCTCAACTTTGTTGTTAAGTCGCCTTTATTTTTTATTACATAATCCTAAGCTCACGATAGTATGGCTGGCAACGTTATTAAACAAAAATTTTCAATTATAAGTGATCAATAAAAGTGTTGACTAACGACCTTTTTGTGATGCATTAAGACAACTTCAATACTCGTGTATTGGCGGCTACAAAGCAAAAATTAATAAACGAAAAGGTCCATGAACTTGTTTCTATGCGTTCTCTTAACTGTTTCTAAGCGCTGCAGCCACAATCTTTAACTCTGAAGCAAACCAAGTCTAACGAAACTTAGGGTCTGGAAACACTTTCAGCTCTCTTTTTCAGCAAACTAAGACATTAATTATCGATATGACCTGCATAAATACAAAACTTTTGTACGTGCTTGCTTATTTTTGTCAAATTCTACCTAACTTTCTTACTAGACGTTGCGCTTTTAGCGTTTTATCCTAGTTGATGTTAAAACAAAAACTGTCAATTATTAACTGTCAAAAACTCCCGTTGTCTACATCGTCAACAGTGCTTCCTCAGCCCTAACAGCGCCTCCGCCAAAAATTTTCAAAAAAGCTTAGCAAAACCAATTCGTTTACTCACTACCTAGGCGCTATAAATAAAACTCACAAAAACTTATTAACGTTGTATTTAATACAATTTAAAATATTCTTACGTTTACACTTGTAAAATATTGATAATTTAGCGCTATTAGGGTTGAGGAAGCACTGTTGACGATGTAGACAACGGGACTCTTTTTTTCACACCCGTAATGCTCGTAGAATATTAATAATTTGCTTTATTCCAGTTGGTTTTCATACAATATTTGACGCTTTGCTGTCTTGTTGTCACGTGCTGACAATCCCACATATGCAGTATTTATTTGATGTTTCAACCGAATTTTGTTACGTCACCGCAAAAATCTAGCGTAGACACAAAAACTAAGCCAACTAATTGTTTTCAAGTAAAGACATTTATGTAACATCAAAAAGTAGTGATCTTTCGTGACAATTGAATGTAACAAAAATGGTAGATTTATAGCTTAAAATACTGTAAAAATGCTTATTAATTGAGAAGTATTAGGTTACTCGTTTTGTTTTACACTCAAAAATATCATTGTCAAGACTTCGTTGCGATAACTGACACCTTAGAATTGAAAACAACTTGAAATTTTGTTTTGCAGTAATACATTACACGGTAATAGTTTTCAAATTTAGTGTTTGATGCAAGCTTAGGTATGAATGCAATAAAATTTTTTATGATTTTAAGTTTGTATGTTTTATGTAAGTTTGCTTCAAGGTTTGCTTCAGTTTGCTTCAATGTATCTAAAAGTTAATAATACTCTTAAAAGATTACTAGTTTAATATGTGACGAGAGTAATTACATGAAAATTTTAACTAATGGATATAAGCGGATTGTAAGTTAATAAAAATTTTTGAAATTAAATGCTAACCGTTGCAAGTTTGAGGAACATAGTGAGGAAATTAAAATCATTTGGTAAATCTTAAGTTTAGACTTTTTGTTGTCTAATAAGATATTTTATAAAAAAACGTTCGGTGAAACATGTAAAAATTTTTTAGATTTGCTGATAAACCTACACATTTTATATATTAATTGCAAGTTTGAAATTTAAACGCGATGAGTAGTGGAAATCTGAAAATATTTGGTATTATGATTTAAGTCGTGCTTAGTGATAGGAGCGTTTACAAAGATTTTTACTCGTAATTACATTCAAATAATGTCACAAATAGTATCTTTGATTGAAAAAAACGTATACTATACAGAATTTTAAAGAATCGTCTTAAACGAGTCATTTTTGCCACATCTTTATGAGTGGCGGTAGCAGATAATGATTAGCTTCAGTTTTTTCAACGTTTCTTGAGTGTAAAGTGTACATATGAAAAAGTTTTGTTGCATCAAAATGACAAAAATTGCGAGTTCAGTCTTTGGTGAGAGCGAACAGGTAAAAGTTTTTAAGTGTTTAATAGAATTTGCAATAATTTTGTTATGTAAAGGCTTATCAAAATATATAAGTCGTAAGTTTATTATCTATTGGAATATAATAGAGCTAAAATTGGATGCAATTAATTTGGTTAGTTAGAAAGATCAGAACTGTTTAGGTTTCAAGTTTGGTATAGCCCTGTTAGAAATCACGAATTTAGTGTTTGTGAGAATGCTTTGATGAAATTTTAACTATCTAATGTATATAAAAAGTAAGGTCTGTTTTAAAATATGTAAGTAATAGCAGCATAAAAACACAAGTATAGTGTTTACTCAATAAAAGATTTCGAAGTTTATGAAGAATTTTTTGAAAATAAGAGGTAGTGAGTTCAGATTTTGTTTATAGGCAGCATTT